>VZRI01007276.1:0-21369 GCA_013397515.1 Upupa epops
AAGGGAAGGGAAAGCTTGAAAAGTGACAAATAGAGGTCTCAGATGGCATAGCTGATGAAGTAGGATAAGGGTTTCTCTGCAAGGAAGAGGATAGAGAGTGGAGCTTGACAACTAATTATTGTAGAAAGAGATATTGAGTTATTTGCTGCTGCTGGACTGAAATCAATATTCTTTCAGCTTCTTTGATTCCTTGTTAGTAATTATCTTGTTGGTAAGTTTCCATGCAAACAGCTAAGGTAATGAGGTTCACCCTGTTGGCAAAGCGTCTTCTATCAGAGTTTGGTGTTTGCTCAAGGCAGTGGCAACTCCCACTAAGGGAAAGGAGATTCAAAACTAAACTGCTAGTTACAGGGGAAAAGGGGGCAGGGAGGCGAAAGAGAAGCTGTGGTGGCAGCTGCAACCACTACTGCACGACACAAACTCCTGCAGTAGCAGAAAGGGTAAAGGGCATCAAGAGAAAGGAAATGAGGGAACCCTCAGGTAGTGACAGGACTAGGGGGAATGGACCAAATCTGGAGATGGGTAGATTTAGACCTGATGTGAGGAGGAAGTTCTTCATTGTGAAAATGGTGAGAGCCTGGAATGGGTTGCCCGGGGAGGTGGTTAGGGCCCAGTCCCTGGAGGTGTTTAAGGCCAGGCTGGGTGAGGCTCTGACCAGCTTGATCTAGGGTGGAGTGTCCTTGCCCATGGCAGGGGATTTGGAACTGGATGATCCTGTGGTCTCTTCCAACCCTGACCAATTCTGTAAGTTCTTCCCAGGGAGGGTGATCAGGTGTTGCAGGAGGCTGCCTGGGGGGTTTGTGGAGTTTCCTTTTCTGGAGATGTTTTAAAGCCACTTCGACCTGGTCGGGGTGTCCTGCTGTGGCAGAGGTTGAACTAGATGACCTTTTGAGGTCCATTCTGAACCCTGATAATTCCATGATTCCATGATTCTTTCTCCTAAACAAACTCTCCAGAAAAGCTCTCATTACTCTATTGTCTAAGCTAGCTGCTCCCATTGCAGCCTCCTGCATCCACTGCCAGAGTCCCCACATAACCCTGATTTTCTCCTTCAACCTGAATTACAGTGGCTGAGGGAGGTGTGACTTTTTGTGTGCTGGAAGCAAATTTGATGCAGGAATACTATAGACAAATGTGGTTTCACCAAACCCATAAAAGGATCGAGTGCTACAGACTATTCAGGAGGCAGGGCAAACAATGTGGAGGAGTTCCTCTGTATATAAGGCAAAAGTTTGCATAGCTCCTACAGTTAGCAACAATGTGGTCTCTAAGTGAGCAACAGGGTGATGGAGAACAAAGCATCAAGAAGTAGGCTGATGCAAATCTAAACATAGTCACAGATGGTGCTTACTACAAAAGGTCCAAACAGGATGACAAAACTGTTGAGTTACTCCATACACAATTAGGAAAAAATATCTAGATCAGTAGCCCTCATTCTTTCTGGAGATTTCAACCTCACAGTTATCAACTGGGAATACCATGTTGCTGTGAAAAGCATCTCTGGGAAATCCCTAAACCTCATTGAAGACGATTTCTTTGTACAAGTACTCAGTAAGCCAACTAAGAAAGTCTATTTGTGAATGCAGAACTCATTGAAGGTGTGATGATTGATGATTGGTATTCTTGGCAACAGGAGTCATGAAAACACTGGGTTTAAATTTTTAACATAGGGAGAAAATAGATCAGCAATGTTGCTGCACTGATTTTCAAGAGAGTATACTTTAAGCTGGTTGGGGATCTGCTTTTTAGTCAATGAGTGATGGACAGTTTGTAAAAATCTTGTAAAAGTGTTCTTTTAGATTTAGATGTTTGTAAAAAGTTTAATGATAACAAACTGGAAAGTGTGTTTAATTCCTTGCAGAAAGATCTAGACAGACTGGAACACTGGGCAATCATCAATGACATGAATTTTCACAATTTCAGGTGCTGCATTCTGCATCTAAAGCAAAGTGATGCCAGTCAAAAGTATAAACGGAAGAGGAGTGACTGACATCAGTCCTGTAGAAAGGAATTCAGCCATGATAGCTCTAGGCTAATCTCAATATCCAACAGCAGCGTGCTCAGGTTGCCAAGAGGGCAAATCATAGCCTAAGTTGCATCAAAGCCTAAACAGTCTAAAAGGGGATTACTCTGCTGAATTTAGCATTATTGCTATCTCACGTTGAGTGCTGTGGGAACTTCTGGGGCACTCAATTTAAGGATGTGTGTCCAGACATGGTCAACATATGTGGTGTCCTATGGGGGATAGCTGAGGACTCTTTTGTTTGAAGAAAATGAAACTGAGGAGTGGCCTCATGGCTCTCTGCTTGCTGAGGAGGGGAAGTGTAGAAGGATGGGCTGAGTACTTCTGAGGCTCAGTGACAGGACACATAGGATTGACTGAAAAGTGCACCAGGGCAAATTCAAAATTCTCATTAATAAACAATATTTTTACCAAGAAGTTGTCAAACCCTGGAATAGGATTCCTAGGTGCATTCAGACAACACCCTTAACAACATGGTTTAACTTCTTTAGTCAGCTCTTAAGTGGTCAGACTGTTGGACTCAATGAATGCTGTGGTTCCCTTGCAACTGAATTACTACTGTGCTAGGGAGAGGTCTGATGCAAAGATATGTATAAACATTTCCTCAGAATTTTAGTCACAGATGCTAAGGACAACTTGGAGTTAAACTGCTCGAAAGAAAATTATGACTGAATAATTTGATACAAGGAAAGTCTATTGCAGGATAGAGGTGCTACAGCCCCACAGACAGGGAAGGAAACCCTTAGAAAAAACAGCCACCCAGAGAGAGGAGACATCGATTAGAGTTATTTATGCTGGTTATTACACTCAGAAGGAAATTAAAGAGAAAAATCACTAAAATAAATCAGAAGTTGTGAAAAAAAATTGATGTTAGAAAGACAAGTTGGTTAAAGAAAAGCTGTGTCTGACTTATGAGTGTAAGGAAAAAAAGGTGATTTTTCTACAGGAAAAGCTTTCATGAAGATGTAGAGATGATGGGCATCTTCAGCAGAAATTTCTAAAATGCACACAGTAAGAAGTAGGATAAGCTACTTCTATCATAGGGAAGTACCAGAGAATTGAATGAGGGAAAAAAAGATTAAAGGCAAACAACATAATAATTTTCAGAAATAGAATAAAGGCTGTCCCTTATAAGGTGTTATAGCACTCTAGGGTCAATATTTTAAAAAAAAGTTAAAACTTATTCGAGCTCCTCTGAAATTTTCTGTAAGTTTCCAATGAACCTAAATTACAGACTTTTAGAATAGGATAGAATGGTAAAATATATACATTTCTAATATATATGTTACTAAGAACTGGTAAATTTAAAAGCATTGAAACATAAGAATAATCAAAAAGAATCTTTTGATTTTATGTAGATATTTTCTGACTTTTATGAGTTTTGTGATTTATGAGCTTGGAGTTCAATATCTTGAGTAAAGCTCATGAAAAATATTGCTTTCAGACTGACTGTATGCAACCGTTTATAAAGTCTGCAATTAATTATATGCCTGAAATAAAGCCAAATACCATTTATAGCTATAGGGACAGTGAAAATGTCAAGATTCAAAACTGTGGTTTAGGCTTTCCTAAATGCTATTATTCAATAGATCATCACCAGTACTAGGTAGATGACTCCACATTTTGATATGAAATATTATATTTGCTTAATATTGTCATAGATCAGAATGACAGAAATCAGTGTTAAAAGTGGGAAAAAGGCTGCTAAAGTGGTTTGCAATGAATTACTGTCTCATGCAGTATTTAATGAAACGTCCCTTTGTTCTCCATCTGTATTTTGGACCCTAAGTTATGCAAACAGTGATGCAGAACCTTGAGCAACATGCATTAATCATTTTCTCTTTTGAATACTAATTCTTTTTCTGTGTGGTACTGTATGATTTTAATGATTTTATTTTGCAGACACACATTACTCTGTGTGTGTGGTAGTATGACCAATCTTTGTTAAATCATTTCTTTTTTTTTTTTTTTTTACTTCTTGCTTGCAAGTGAACTGCATAAATCCATTTGTGACACTACAGTAAGATCTTGTTTACCTTCCCAAAATTATGACAATGAATTTAGCAGTTTCCTTCCAAGAAAGAGGGACATCCTCGAAAAAAAAAAAATACTACCATACAGAAAAACAGAAAATGAAATCCAAAATGCCATGGATGGACCATCTCAGAGTAACCCATTTTTGTTACACACACATTCAAGTACCTTCTCTCAAGTCATTCATAGGGAATGTGATCCAAGAAAACAAATGCCATCTGCTGTTTAACAGATGGAGATATTAATGCTGGTGGTGATCCACAATATAGGAATAATTTAACAGCCAACATGAATGGTGTCAGAAATTATGGTGTGAAATTAATGTATTCAGGAGTAAACCACTTCATTCTTGTACAAACTGGGTTTAGGGTTATTAGATTTCCTTCCTTTCTTAGGAAAGACAAATATGTTTTATTCACACAGGAAGTATGACTGTGTTCATGCTACTGTTCTACTGCTGCTCTCTTCATGTCTATGTGTTAATAGCTTATGGAGAGACACTGTGACATCTTCATGTCACTCAGCAACATCATTCAGAAGAAATGATACATACTGTTCTAACATATCATACCAGTTCTATCGACAGCAAGAGTGGCCACCAAGAATAAAATCCTGCAGGTTACATAGTGAAAGTGAAATTATTTTCTTATATTATATACAGTCTATACTTAATTTATATTGAAACACAGTTCTCCTCTGATGGAGGAGAAAAGTTTCAAACAAGGGTGACTGAAAACCAATATAGGAGAGAATTATTTATGGAAAAATTAAATACTGCAGTTCATAAAGTTTTCCTCTGATGAGTAATTGTGAGAGAATTTTTTGACATGTTTTGGCATGTATGTGGAATGCTGACCTGGAATTGTAGCTGTGCTAACATAGCAGCATGAAACGTTACAAGGTGTTACAGACAGCAAAGAGGGCATACAGCTTCGACAACCCTGACTAGTGACTTAACTAGCAATATAGCAACATGGAAAATGGCAGAAATAAGCATCAGTGTAACAGAAAGAGAAATTAACATGCATTCTGATCAAGGCAGGAATTACTGAGGCCACTGTATCACAGGTAGTAAGTTAGGGCATATTTACAGTGAAAAAAATAAATAGGAAAGCTGCTTGAAACAAATTACTGCAGTGATTGTTGTAATTATTTGAGCAGGGTAGGATTTCAGTAGTAGGGTGTAGGCGATGGTAAGGCTCATGTGAAAGACTCTGGAAAAAAATTAAAAACATTATTTCCACATCCAAGTAGAGCCTGCATCTGGCTCAGATCATCAGTACCTATGTGAATTAATACATTGCACCAGGGAAATTAGTTTTAATGAGAGGTCCTATTTTGGGGAGTAGAATGAAAAGTGAGGAGAAAACAATGCCCTGCTGCCCCAGGTCTGTTGAAATGGAAACAGGAGGAAAGTGGTAAAGGTAGCAATGAACAGAAGAGGGTTTTCTGCAGCCAGTGAAGTCAACATGGAAAAGAGTTGGAAATGGCAACAGCAGACACTTCATGTTCTTAAACCAATCAAGTCTTCAGTATCTCCTACAATGGGACAAATTGCAGGACTGCAACCCACAGAAGCACTGTCCCGTACAGCAGATGGAGAAGTGTCTGAATAATTCTCTGTGCTGATGGGTGACGCTATTTTAACACTTAGAACTATCAGAGTTTTAATCTGAAGGAAAGGAAGCTTTGAAGATGGGGACTGTAATTTCTTCTCTCTTTTCCTTGTTTCATTTTGATATGTGTGATTTGTTTTTCTTTGTACTGAGTGATAGCTTTTTTTATTTGCTCTAGGTAATGGAATCCTGCAAAATACAATTTGAGTTGGTTTGCAATCCTTGAGTCTGGTTGCAATCCTTGTTTTGTTTTCAGCAAAGAAGAATTTTGTTCATTAAGGAAGGTCTGTCCCAGGGTTGGCCAGTGTGGCAAATAAATGACTATTGGGAAGAATGCGCAAGGGTACAATAAAGGGGTAGCAACGTTTGGGGTTTGATATATTCCTGATTAGTTGCTAACATGACAATAATCCTTCTGGTCTTGTAACTGTGACTCAGTCTGTATCACTCCTGAAGTCAGAGGTCTCCTGGATGGCAAAGGGACTTGGAAATACTCTGGTGGGACTGATGGAGATTCCTGCCTGTTTAAAGTCATGTGCAGTCTAGTAGCATTAGTATACCTCATTGGCATTATCTACTTTCCTAAAAAGCCTGAAGGCTTTCAGCCTCCATCTTCTTCGTCTTGCATTAGTGCCCTTAACAGTAAGCATAAAAGGTTTTGTCTCACCTGGTCTTTTATTGGAATAGCTGCAGAACTCAGAAGGATGCAAACAAGTAGAAATGGCCTTTTTTTCTTTTTTTCTTTTTTTTTGTCATTATTCCTATTACTAAGGTGTTTTGCAGAGAAATAGTTATACTTGCAGAACACAGACTGAAGCATAAAATTGTCTGAAACTGCACTAATATTTTTTTTTTTAATGAATACATGGTTCACAGAAAGAAAACAAAACAACCATGCAGACATCCTGACAAATATACTCACAGCACTACATTCCACAGCTACATAGTCCAGACTAGACTGGTGTTTTCCTTGAATGTTTGATGATTGTCTGTTTGAAAAAAATCACTGAAAAATTATATATTAAAGGCCTTATAAATAATTTTTTTATTAAAATATAATTAAAATACAATTTTAAATAATGATATTATTCCTAGTTTACTTCATTTGTCTTCTGGGGAATGTTATCCAAAATATAATTGTTGTGGCTTAACCTTGGATGGAAATTAAATGCTACGCAGCCACTCTCTTGGTCCTTGCTCTAAAGTGATGGGGATGAGAATCAGAAAATTAAAAGTGAGAAAACCTGTGCTTTTAGATAAAGACAGTTCAGTAGCTAAAGCAATAACGGCATACATTAGCAATGCTGAACAAAAAATTCATTCACCAATTCCCACCAACAGATGAGCATGCAGGCATCTTCAGGAAAAGTGGACTACATCACACCTAACAGTTATTGGAAAAAATAAACTGTTATAACTCTGAATATCCCTCACTTCTTTCTTTCTCCCCCAGCTTTTATTGCTAAGCATGATGTCAATGTGATATGGAATGTCCCTTTGTTCAGCTGGAGTCTGCTTCCCCAGTTGTGTCCCCACCCTGTTTCTTGTCCAGCCCCAGCTGACTCACTGGATGGGGTGAGGAGCATGATAAAGCTTGACTACAGATGAACACTGCCTAACAGGAATTAAACATTCTTGTGTTATCAGAACTGTGTCCAGCACAAATCCAAAATATAGATCTTCACAAGAACTATGAAGAAAATTAACTCCACTACAGCCCAAATCAGGTCAGTTACCTTTGAAAATTAATAAGCAAAAAACCTTATTTTAAAGCATGATTTAACTATTACAGTCATAATCCATGTACCACTTATCTGTATGCAGTCCTGTGTAATGTGTTCTAGGCAACCTGGCTTTGCCTGAGAGGTTGGATTAGATCATCTCTAGAAGTCCCTTCCAGCTCCCACAATTCTGTGATTTTAAAGGCCTTTATGCACTGTGTACAAATATGTGTCAATTTGTTCCTTACAGCAAATGTTGTTATTCTAGAATGGAGATTTAAACATATTTTCATGAAGAAGGATACCTACATTTTGTAAAGTGCGCTCATATACTTTCATTACATCTTCTTTTGATCCTCAAGCTCCAGTAAGAAAAAAATAGTAAAAAAATCATGCCAAATCATTTCTTCTGAGATATGCACATTGTTTATGTATATATACATGTCAATGTATATGTACATTGTTTAGTTCTGATGTACTGCTTCCTAATTAAGAGTCTAGAAAACAAAAATAGACTACACAGTTAAAATAAGAAATAAGCACAGACTTCTGTTTATTTTTCATTAGAACAACTTATTAATGTTTCCTTTTCATAGAAAAAAGAATACCACAGGTTTTCCCTGCTATATGAGGTCACTCCATGCATTATGTTGCAGGAACAGTGTTATTGCTTATCTATTTTAACAAAGAGTTATTGTTCATCTATTTTATTTCAAGTCAGAAATTATCTTAGGATCAAGATGTATCATACATGCTTGTCTTCTCCAACTAATTTCTCATCTGAAAATTAGAAATTGTCATCTTTAACCTGTATGTAAATATAAAAATGTGAAAATACATTTTTTTCTTTCCTCTGTTATTTTTCCCCTCATCTCTAGGCATTAGATATGTAATAGTACTGATAAGTAGCTGTGACCCTAATATAACCACTAGTGTTTAATTGTTATATTGCTTCTAATCAATAGATTTAAGTCTTTTTATATTTAACATTAGGGAACTTTTCCAACCACCTTAGGGCATATTCTACATGTGTAAACTGCTTTTAAATATTTATCTTTAAATTATCATGAAGTGTTAAAATTTCATATTTCAGAAACAATGTGGAATAAGTACAATGTCATTAAAAGAATAACACAGTAGTCAAGCATTATTAAGAAAATTAGTCATCCTGTGGCTAATCTGGACTTGAAAAAAATTACCTCTTCCTGAGAATATTCCAGCAGAATCACTTAGGGACACAGTTTCTTCCCAAATTATTTGAGAAAGACTGGTATTTTCCAAATTAATTATTCAATTTGTAAATATATTTAAGCAGCTGTGATTAGAGGTGGATAAGGAAGGATTTTTGTAAGTTTTCATTTGAAAACTATGTTGCAGTGCTCTACAAATGAACATAAGAGGTGACAAGAGGTGATGAGTTGTTTTATTAAGGAGGTTGACATTATTTCCCCTACCATATAGATTGTATATTCCTATTTCTTTAACTAAACTTCCATTTTAGATAACTGTTATAAAATAATTTTTTGCAAGTTTGTCATTCTCTCCAGGTAATTGCCTTTGTGCTTGGATCAGTAAGTCCCTCCAATGCTAAAGTTTCCATTTTTATTTGTATAAAATTTAGAAGCACAACTAGCAGAGGAAGCCAACAGAAGCAGAATTTTGTGCACCAGTTTCTGAGCTGCATGTCAGAAGATTTTAGGTGAGCTGCTAATAGGAGAAAGGTCAGAGTAAAGAGGGCAGACTGACATGAGTGATGTTATAAGTGTCTACCATAGACACAATCAAGTAGCAGACAAGGCCTCCTTCAGCATCCATTCTCGAGCCCTGGTCATTTGAAGTAGTTATGATGCCCCATTTTTGCTGAAATGAGAGCACAACAGGGTTCATGAAATCAAGGAGGCTTCTGGAGTACACTCTTTATAACTCTCTAACATAAATGATCAATCATCACAGAGATGCTCTGAAGGGTGTGATTGTTATAAGGCAGGAAGTCTTATAAGGTCAGTAAAGGCTGGAATGAGCCTTTAGCTGTAATAACCAAGATAATGAGAGAAACAGTAAGGCTAAAAGGTGGATCACAGTTCCAGACTTCTGGGGAACAAGCTTTGGCAAGAAACTGCTTAGAAGAATCCCATGGGAAACACGGTGGAGCAAAGAGTGGTATATAAGAAATGATTATTTTTCCATTTATCATCTCATTCAAGCTCAAGAATGGCCTATCTCTGTTCTAGATCTTCAATGAAGAAAGATATAAATGCATATAAGGAGCATATGCTAGCTACAGATAAAAGACAAGAAACATAATGTGCCTTTGCCAGACTCTGGTACCAACATAATCAGAACTTAAGGGTTTTTTCACGATTTTTAACAAACTATAAATTTATTTAAACTTTTTAATCTTTCAAATATGAGGATTCATTTTCATTTTACTAAAAGCTGACTCTTTTTTTAAAATAGACAAATTAAGTGAGAACACAGGATTTTTCATTCTGGAACTGCATGAACTATTGATCAGTAACCAGTGCTAAAATTAATTAATATGGCTTTTGATCAAGATTCTGCATTATATTACCCTATTACTACATAACATAATTCATTTTTGCAAGGAAGATTCTCTGCACATATAAATCACTATAGCCTGTTTAAATTGAGTTTGTAAATAACAGCTGAATATTTTACCCTCTTTTATATTAATTCTGTGTAGAATAGCAGCAAAAGGCTGCTATTTCCTAAACAGGTAGGTAGTATGTTGGTCTGAAAAAGAAAGCTGAGAGGGGAACTTATTATTGCCTACAAATATCTGAACAGTAACTGTCAAGAAGGGGCCAGTGGTGCCCTGTGACAGGACAAGGACAACATGTACAAGTTGATGAGGATGAGTTTGCACTAGAAAAAAATTCTTTACTCTGAGTGCGAACAAGAACTGGTCAGAAAGTTTGTGAAGTCTTCTTAATCAGAGACTTTCAAAATCTACTTAGATGTATTCCTGTGACACCTACTTGGTCATCCTACTTTGGCAGAGCCACTGGACTACATGATCTATGAAGGTCCCTTGCAACATCTAGCATTTTATGGTTCTATGACTTTTGCATCATTAACAAATGTAGACCAAAAATATTATTCTCCACGTCAGTGAAAAATATTTCTAGTTGTAACACATGATATTATACATGATTAATATCATATGATGTCATATGCTATATGATGGTATGATAAGATATGGTGATATGATGTGCCAAGATTCTAATGTTTAACATATTACAGGAATTTCTTCCTTGTTATAACACAGGCAATGTCAATTCTGGCAGTATTTTCTTGTATCCACACATTAGAGGACAATGAAGCAAATGCTTTCAACTAACTAACTGACTAACTAAAGTTAACACACTGATATTTATACCAGACTCCTGATGCATATTGTCCCACCAGAAACACATAGAGTGTGAATGTTTTACATATAAGTAAGGGTGATTTAAAGCTTCTGAGCATGAGAAACTTTGAAACTTCAACCTCTCAATCCTCTAATGACCAGCATATCCTTTGGATTAAGTCATACCACTTTGCAAACTGCTTCCTTTCCAAATGAGCCTACACTAATTTATAAGCCTTAGACTTACATCCTCAGCTGCCACGAAGAACACCAATGAACAACCTTGAAAATATTGTAAATTATTTGTGTACCTCACATGACTATTTTCAAGAAAACGGACAAAGTTACACATGCATAACATAGATTCTTCATTGACTTATTTACTTTTATTCATTTGCTGTATTTGTAAAAGCTGTGGTTTTGAAGAAGCATGTGTCTTGGGTTATGGAATATAAAATTTTATTCTATTTTCATCTGTTGAAAGCAGTTGAGAAGCTATGTGGTTTCATCTCTTGTAACTCCAGGGGAATGGGGGAGTGAATGCTTTTTACTGGTCCAATTGTTAAAACCAGGTGGGGCAATGTTTCTTATCTACCTTCTGCTGATGGACCATTAAGGCTCATATCATCCCATTGTGAGACGCTTCACCCAGTGGGGGGAGCTGACCATTCCCACCTGCATAAAATGGGACTCAGGAACGCTATGGGCTGGCTCTACTGGATTTTGCAGAGAAAAAGATCTATATAGCTACCCTTGCTCCAAGCTGCCTGCCTCTGCCTGGCTCAGTTTTGAGGTTCTCCCGGGTGAACACGGACCTCGAGGTGTCCCCCCCGGTCCCCCAGGAGTGCCGGGAGCCGACTGCATCGACAAGAAAAGAGCTACATAGCTACCACTGAACCTTCCGAGGAGGAGCAGGCCCCTTTTTCTGCAGCATCACTGTTTTGACAGAGCCACATCCATCGCTCCAGGAGGACTACAGCCACATCACTGCTGAGCGAGAGCCATGTCCGCTGCTCCGGGAGGACTACAGCCACCACCCTGACTAACAGGGTGTCAGGTTGACTCTGTCGGGGTCCCTAGGACCTTCTTTTGTCTGGTTGTTTGTGTGTACTATTGGTGTTTTTAGTGTTCTTAGTGAAGAATTGTTGGTCCTTTTTCCAAATCTTTTGCCTGAAAGCCCTTAAATTGAAAAAAATTTAATATTCTGGAGGGAGGGGGTTGACAGTCTCCATTCCGAGGGAGACTCCAGCTTTCCCTAACCGATAGCTGTCTTCCGAAACCGAGACAGCATGAGATAACTTCTCCATGGTTTTATAAATTATTATTTGGGAGCTAAGATTGTACCTATGTTGTTCTGTATAACTTTTCCAGGAAAATACATAGGAGACTGAAACTTTATGAGATATAATATTAGATTAGGTGGCTGCTGTGATTGTTTTACGTATTGTTCCTATGTGACTGAACAGTTTTGCTTATTGAACCATTACAAGGAAAAAGCACTGAAGGTAAACATGTCGCAAGGTATTTCTTAGGCACACTCAGGATTTACAAGTAATTAAATCAGGAAATAGATACGCTTTTCTTTATACTAAATGCAAAAGAATGAACTAATTTGAATTATAAGTTTACCAAAGGATACCAGTTCAGGTAAGAGTAAGTAGAGTTTACTTGTCTAAGAAAGAAAGTAATACAAATGCAGGCTTTTTTATCCCAAATTTCTTGCGATATTACTAGATTGGATCAAACTCTTCCACACCATATCCGGCAAATAAACTATTTATCAAGCACTCCAGTAATAACATGAACTGTATTTCCCCTTGATAGTACTGCAATATTAACATGCTTACTGTGATCAGGATAAGTTAATACTTGAATTTTCAGTACTGAAATGGAACAGTACTCTCCAAGGACAGGTTTAGCCCTGGCTCTTCTGAAGCCCATGGGATCAAGCAACAGAGTGCCCAACTCTCCCACCATTCAGTAAGCAGCAGCGGTGCCTTCCCTGCCTTCACATCTGCTGATGTGGGCCGTCTTTACTTTGTTTTTCAATATAAATTCTTAGTTTGGGAAAAAATTAGATAATAAGGATCCAGGAGGTGCATCTTCATATCTGTGTCTAAGTTCTATTTCATTTGATTAATAAAATGTCTACTGTCCATAGTTATTTCCTCTCTATTTTGCATTAATTATCTCTAGTAATTATAATTTCTAGGTTCAAGATGGAGGCAAGAAGGAACAGCAGAGACATGAGATTAATAATTTTTCAGAGGTGGCCAGAAAAACATCTCTGAAAACTTTCTGGATGTGCAAAGATTTTAACAGTTGTCTGTTTTAAATATCACAGTTGTCTTCAATAAATGTGTTTTCATTGTAAAGGAAAAAAACAAATAATATATTTTATTAAAGAGCTATAGTTTTTGTAAGAAAGTCTAAATAAATTTTTAGTGAAATAAAATCTTTGTGACAGATCATCAAACAGGGAGAATATGTATGTATTCTTTCATCTGCCAGGGACCAGTAGAAGGATCTGCAAGGTTATTGTGCCATGCACAGCTGACCAAAGAACAACTCATGAAGGTTCTGTATATTCTGCAGTGTAGGGGCAGTTGTGCCTCTGTTTACAGATTCTGCTATGCCTGTCTGAACATACATCAGAGATAGAAGGAGTGGCTCAAAGCCTGCATTTTCACTCAAAATTCTGTCTTCACTTACAGCTTATCCATTTCAACCATGACTCATTTCCACTTCATTTGACATTTAGGAACCTTCCTACAGCTGCTTTCTCATTCACAGAAATAGAAGGCTGCCAGTATCACTTAGTCCAACACCACCTGTAAATGGGGAACATGTAGCTGAAGACATAGGTGAACTGTTGCAGCTTTGCCAGCCTGGTATTTCTCACAAAGCTTCTTCGGAGAATATATCTCCAGATACTCATCTCCAAAAAGGGTTTGTCATACACTCAGATAAATGAAATTCTTTTAAAAATAAGCAAAATATGTATTATCTAAAATTTGATGCTATCAGTATTTCCATCTTCAAAATTTTCTATAAAACCACACATTAATTTAATAAAATTATAAGATTGTTATCTGTTGATACAGCATGGGCTTAGGAATCTGAGATCTGTTCTCAGTCTCAGAATAATTGGATGAATGGCAATGAGATTGCTGTCTTCTGCATTTATTGATTTATGTAATGTAAGAGACACAGAAATAAAGCTCCCTTCTATTACTATAGGATAGCTTCTATTGCTATATATAGAGGTACAACAAGACTGAGTGTAGAGTCTTTCATCTGGGCAAGAACAACCCCAGGTATCACGATATCACAGTAATGATGAGGCTGGAAAAGACCTTAAAGATCATCCAGTCCAACCTAAAACCAACCAAGTAAACCTAAACATGACATCTAGATCATGCCACTCAGCACTTCATCCAGCCATTAAACACACTGTTTAATTATCATTAAACACCTCCAAAGACCGTGACCCAACCACCTCCATGGGCAGCCCGTTCCAAAACCGGATCACTCTTTCAGTAAAAAACCTCTTCCTAATGTCAAGTCTAAACCTCCCCTGATGGAGCTTAAGAATGTGACCCCTTCTCCTTGTCCAGGGAGAAAAGACCAACACCCACCTGACTACAACCGCCTTTTAGATAGTTATAGACAGTGATAAGGTCACCCCTGAGCCTCCTCTTTTCCAGGCTAAACAGACCCAACTCCATCAACCTCTCCTCATAGGACTTACCTTCCAGGCCCTTTACCATTCTAGTTGCTCTTCTCTGGACTCATTCCAGCACCTCAACATCCTTCCTAAACTGAGGGGCCCAGAACTGAACACAAAACTCCAGGTGCTCTCTAACCAGTGCCAAATACAGGGGAAGGATAACCTCCCTCTCTCTGACAGCCACACCATTCCTGATACAGGCCAGGATGCCATTAGCCCTCTTGGCCACCTAAGCACACTGCTGACTCATGCTAAGTTTACTGTCCACCAATACTCCCAAGTGTCTTTCTACCTGAGCACTCTCCAAGATCTCCATTCCCAGCCTATAGTTCTGCCTGGGGTTCTTATAACCAAAATGCATAATCCAACACAGACTTGTTGAAACACATCCTATTAGAGTCTGCCCATCTCTCCAATCTGTCCAAGTATAGGTGCCAGTATAGGTTAGGGACTGACTTGTTGGACAGCAGTGTAGGAGAAAAGCGTCTGGGGGTCAGAAAGATGACTATGAGCCAGCAATGTGCTCTTCTGGCCAAGAGGGCCAACAGCATCCTGCTGGGATCTGAAGGGGGGTGGTTAGCAGATCAAGGGAGGTTCTTCTCCCCTCTACTCTGCAGTAGTGAGATCGCATCTGGAGTACTGTGTCCAGTTCTGGGCCCTTCTGATAACAGAGCATTGGAACAGGCTCGGTTTGCTTGCAGGTGAATGCATTTAAAACAATACTTGGTTTAATAAAACCTTAATCTTGTATCTTGTTCTCTACTCCACTTTGAAATCCTGCAAATTGGTTTGGTTTTTTTTCACTGTCATTTCCTTTACTTAAATGACAGCTATTCCTACATTTTGTTTGTGTAATGAAGTTACTTCATGAATGAGTTAAAACCTATTTTTAACTTGAATCAGGAAATTGCAAAGTACCTGCAAGTATTGCCTGAATTTGTTCTCTTTTTGTTCAGGAAACTAAAAAAGGAAATTATATTTTATATTTCCCTTCTAAACTAGCCATTCAAACCGCATGGATTTGAACTTTCAATATCAGCTATATTGAGGCCTGACAATACAGAAGTGGTGGCATTGTCATGCCCTAAAAAAACTCAAAAGCTCAGTAAAGCATTTTTCTCTTGCATTCTACTGCATAAATGAGAATGGTAGAGAGGCAGCATAAAGAAGCCGTCCGTGTAAATCCCTTTAGAAATGCACGGTCTATTCCAAATGATTTCTAATTTTGCAGGCCATGCACTCACTCCTGGAGCCTAATATGATATTTGGTTCATTACAAGATGCTGGCTTCTCACTGTCAGTAGTGTTTTCTCTGATATCTGAACCTTTCTTTGCAGTGATAAAGATAGTCTGTTGTCAGTCATCATTTAGAACTGTAATCATTATGTCAACTGTAATCATTATGTCAACTGGTAAGTATTCTGACAGAAAAAAAAGGTTTAATTTTTCTTTCTTCAATGTCAAAATGGAAAATAAGAGCAGCATTTTGTGGTTTTAAAATCCTGAATACATTTTAACCAATTATTTCATCTAAAGTGCTAAACATAAATGGAGGTTTGAAAATAAACACAGGAATTACAGGCAAGAAAAATTATTTAATCAGTTTGGGGGAAAATGGCAACAGGACAATTTAATTCAACCTACACACATACACAAAAACCCACAAACATACATAAAAGACATCCCAACAAGACATACGGGAATTCATCACTGAGCTTTTATGTAAGTGAGACAAAACCCCAAAGTCCAAGCCCTAAAAAGGGAACAGAGACTTCCAACAGCTCCTGCTTCAGAACCATGATGTCCCTAAACTGACATCTCTTGGTCTCAGAGGGCATTTTAAAGTCAGCAGTGTATTCATTCTTTGTGAGCTGCTGAGATATTTGGGAATTCATTTATAAAGCAATTGCAAGTGTAAAATAACTAATGTGACAGCCTTTTACACCAATCTGATTTAAGCAGAATATTTTTCTGATATATTACTATGCAAATAAAAGTTTTACTTCGTTGTTTGTATTATTCCTATTCTCAACTGCATTATTTCTTTAGCTTGATTTACAGAGTGATTTCTTAAAATGAGGTTGCATAAGAAGTATGTAAAAATGCTAACTTTGTAAAACATTTTTGAGGAGTATGACAGGTTGTCTCAGGTTAGGGGAAATGCCAAAAAGGAAAAAAGGAAAGACAGACAGTTCTTGAGGGGTCACAGGCAAGGGAAAACAGCTTCTGGAAACAAAAGAGTTTACTGAATCTCTCTGTCAGCACAAAAAACAACAAAAGCCCAAGCAGGTGACACAATCAGAAGCTCCTTCATAGTGCCATTACACACATTCTGAGAAAAAATAATTGAATAAGCATACTGTAGCAGTCTTACAGGTTGGGGACACACACAGCATGGTACAGAAAAAGCAACAAGGGGGGACCCACACCCAAGTGTCCCTAGGACACTTCAAACTCCAATTTCCAACATACTGCAAAGTTTTAAAAGTTAAAAATCTTCAGCTTTTCTTGCACAGATAGTTCTGCCAAGCTGGAACACCAAACGCCCTCTTGGGCTCTGGACTGCCACTAACTCAAAGAAGTCCCTATGTTTCTGTCAGTGGCAAGCTCCTGCTGTTCTGTAAATCAGTATGAAGCAGCCTCATGGCCAGGCCACATGGTGAGCACACAACGGCAACTGCAGCAGCAAACCAGACCAGCAATGAACCTCCCTCCCTCAGGATCTTGAGCTTTCATGGCTTTTTCTCTCTCTGTTAGCTCACCACTTGGGTGTTTACAGGCTTATGATGATCAGAGTAACTGCATCACTCGATATGGGAAAGAATCAAGCATTAGTGGTTCTTCACTGCATCTACCTTCTTTGGCATGCAGGCAGGGGAAGGGCTTTTCTGCTGGCATGATTTGGAGTATCACCAAGGACACGCTGCCACTATACCCTGGCTGCCCCACAGCCTGGCTACAGGCATGTTTGTGGCATTCCAAACCCAGCAAAGAAGGTCTGGCTGAGGTGCCAAGGAGGCCTGTCCACTCAGCTGCTCCACAGGGCTCCAGGAGAGGAGAAGGGGAAGAGCCAAGGGAGAGCTTGCTCACTCTCGAGCAGTGTCTTTTACTGGGGTGCAGTGCAAAGAGGAATGCCCCCCACAACACCCCCTCTAAACCAGTGACAACCCCTGTTCTCAGCTCTGACCTGCCTCCATGGGTCCTGCCTGGAGCCATTTTCCATTGTCCACTCAAGTGGCCATTTAGTTGACAATGGCTCCAAATTCTCTGACCAGGCAGGGAAACAATCTGGGGTGGGGGCACCCTCTGCCTCTCCCACTGTCTAAAGCAAATCATATACTATCTTGGGAATAAAAGGAAAGTAGAGATGATATGAAAACCAATGATACGTAAGCCTATTTTTTCCTAACCTAGTAAACAGGTGTTTCATGGGTTTATTTTATTTTTTGCATACCTGCATATCTATGAAAGACAGAAGAACTTTTTTTTCTCTATCTTGTCTATGCTGTCAGAATCCTAACTTCTTTTCTGTATCCTTTGTGCAAATTTTTTAGTTAAATCATAATATCTACGGTATTCTTAGTGGTTTATTATCTTACACAATTTAGCAGACATAGTGTCTGACAGCCCATGGCTTGGATGGGTACATCCACCACTAGGTTAAAAGCTGTCTGGTGACTGGACACAGAGAGTGGTGGTGAATGGTGCAACTTCCAGCTGGTGCCCTGTGACCAGTGGCATCCCCCAGGGATCAGTATTTGGCTTAGTTCTATTCAATATCTTTATTAATGACCTGGATGAGGGGATTGAATATCCTCTTAGTTCCAATGTCTGATGATCCTTTATATACATGGGTTTTTTTAATTATTTGTCTAAAATAAACTCCTGGTACCAATTTTAGGCCATTTTCTCTTAGTTGTGACAATTTAAGAGCATCCACTGTTGCAGTGAACATTACATGATCTGTTTGTTTTCCTCTGGGAGACTGTGACTAACTCGGCCACTCACCGAGGTGTACACCAATACGATGAGCAGCAAATGGCGTTTATTACCACGTGGCGTACACTTATATACCCCATGCCCTTCGTGTACGCCCCTTTCTTACTGACATAGCAGAATAGAGGACCTATAACATCACATCCTGCAAACCCGCATGCACCTAATACAACAATCCACCTCCCTAAAACATCTTTTCAAAGAGGTCAGCTTCCTTTCTTCAGACTAAATAGCCCCAGCTCCTTCAACCACTCCTCACAGGATTTGTCCTCTAAATCTTTCCCCAAAATTTGTTGCGCTTTCATGGATATCTTTACCAATACAGCAGTTAATGATTAAGAAAGAAACTGGAGCATCTAACACATGAGGAAAAGTTGAGAGAGACGGGTGAAATTAGCTTGGAGAAGAGGAGGGTGAAGGGAGACCTCATCAATACGTATCATGCAATATCTAAAGTGTAGCTGCTGGAATTATGATGTCTGTCTTTCTCACTGAGGCTTTGATTTGTTTTGTTTCTCTACCAGGAAGTGATGGTCTAGAAAATGCCAGATAGACCACAGTCAGATGGCTCTTAAGTACTCTCCATCTACTCATGATATTGTTGGAACTTCTCACTTTGCCAAAAAACAGTGCTCAGTTCATTGGACTGATTAATCATTATAGGTTCCTTAAAAATATCCTATTCCATTCAATTCTATCAGAAAGGGTAGTGTTATGACTGTATATGAAACCTCTGGTAAACAGGCTACTTAGCAATGCTGACAAGATTTATGATAGCCATTGTGTACAGCAGGACATAGTTCCTCTTCTGCCAGACTAAAACAGCCTTGTAATCTGGACTAGTACCAAGCAGATAAGAAGCATGCACAAAGTCATCGGGTTCGAAAGTTCAATGAGAGGAAGACTTTCTTCATCACAAGATGACAATAAGACTCCCATAATACAACCACTGGTTACTACTGCACAGGCGTGAAGAGGAGGGGATCTAATTAGCATTAGAAGAAAGAGCTAATTTTAATATGTAATAATCTAATGCAACAATCTATGAATATGTAATAAAACTGGCTATATAGGTCTAGAGAATAGGGAGCTCAGTGTGCACGCCTGTGGAATCATGAGCAATCTTGCACCCGCTAGCAAATAAATTACCTCCTTAAACTCTACTTTTGAGTTTGAGTTTTCGTTCCCCAGATCAGTTATGTGCCACAGATAAACTAGGTAACATGACGTGGAAATGTATTATTTGTGTTGTAAAACATTTCTGAAGGAAAGTTATTTCTTAGAAAGGAAACCCCTCTGTGATATATGGTGGTTGATAGAGCTAACATTGTTAGGGTGACCTAAGCCTTGCATATAAGACATAGCAGATGGCTTTTTGCTATCTTTGTTACTCTCTCCATTCTTTGTCTTAATCATCGGGGTGATTTTTACTGGTTTACCACACAGGCCAACCGGGGACAGGCTCACCCTAGTTAGCAAAGTGCTAATGTGCCAAACCTAAAGGTCAGGGAGGGCTAGCTCATCGCTTAGGGTACTAGTTAAAAAAGAAAGAACTCTTATCTTTTAAGAAGAAGCCCACATTTCCCACTGCATCACCCAATAGATAGAAAAGATAGAGAAAAATTAATTGGTACCAACAACACATACCAAGCAAACGGGAATTAACAAGCCTGTAAGCTACATTCCAAGGCTCTTAATGTGCCTTCCTTCAGGGGGAAAGTCTGTCCATACTTTCAGAGTGCAAATTCGTGACCCCTCTTGCCCCCTTCAAGTTCATCAGTCAAGTCTCTACCCATCATGGGAAGCATGTCTCCTGCAGGCTGCAGTCTCAGTTTGCAGTCCAGTACTGGGCTTCTCTAAGTTGTGGCTGACCTTGAAGTACTTTAGTGTCTGCCCTTGCCACAGGTGACTCCATTCCACACTGGCTTTCCTGGGCTCCATGGTCTCCAAACCACTTCTGTTCAATGATACCTTTCAACATGTTCCATAGCAAGGACTGTCCAAGGAGACTTCTGTCTTCTTACATGACCACAGAGGTAGAACTGCATCATGGCTGCCTTTCCTCATTACTCCCAAACAAAAATGTGTGCTCGCAACAAAAAAAAAATTAAAAAAACTTTTAAAAAATTAAAAAAAAGAAAAAAAAAAGTAGCCCCAAACCTGTGAAACATTTTGCCCAAATATTCATAAAAATTCTGACTGGCAGGAGGGTAATACATAATTTTTTTCTGCTTTCTTGCTGAAACTTTGAGATTGATTGGAGGAGCCACTCCCTGAGGGAAAGACAGCAGGCTGAGGCTCCACATAAATAACAAAATCAGAGGACTCCCTCCCCTCCTGTCACCAGGAAATAGGAAGGGACCTCCTAGAAGGGAATAAATGGAAGTAGATCCCTGCTCAGAGAACCAGGTGTATCCCCTCCCAGTCTACCCCACCATCTCAATTGAGCCTTCCACAGAAGAGCTGGCAGATAGAGAGGAGAGTGACTTGCCCAGGCCTGGAGTCACAGAAAGTCTAAGGCGCCATAAGCCCACCATTACATGTGGCTCTAAAAAGAGAAGTAGGCAGATCACTGTGGTGGATGGTTCCCTCCTTAGGGAAGCAGAGGGCCCGATGTGCTGTCCTGACCCACTTCACAGGGAGGTTTGCTGTCTCCTTGGAGTATGGGTTAGGGATGTGTCTCGTTTTAGGAAGACAGGTACCAAATTCTTTCAATTTAAAGGCCTTCAGGCAAAAGATTTGGGAAAAGGAACAACAATTCTTTATTAAGAACACTAAGAAAACCCAACAGTACACCCAAACAACCAGTCAAAAGAAAAGTCTTAGGGATCCTGACAGAGCAAAATAAAACCTGCTGCAGTTCAGTTTTTCCGGAGTGG
>VZRI01007276.1:21450-43175 GCA_013397515.1 Upupa epops
CCCCCCACTGGGTGAAGCGTCTCACAATGGGATGAGATGGGTCTTGATGGCCCATCAGCAGAGACACTTAAGAAAAATATCGTCCCAACTGGTTTTAACAATTGAGTTGGTACCGAGGCATTCACTCCCCCATCCCCTATACAGCTTCTCAACTGCTTCCAACAGATGAAAATAGAATACAAACTTCTTGATTTCATAACCCAAGACAGGATGTGATAGACAAACCTCCCAGCCAAGTAAATCCCACTGTTTATTAGTGCCTGTTGACTTTTCAGATGAGCAGTAATGTGGTTACCAGGAGAAGACCAAAATCGATTAAAAGCCATTTTAGAGCCCTGAAGAGGCTGGTGAAGGGATCAGGAGCACAAGTTATTTTCTCCTCTGTCCCTTCAGTGGCAATCCCAAATGAGAAGATGGACAGAAAGTGACTTCAGGTGAAATCATGGCTTCAAGACTGGTGTTACAGGCAGGGTTTTGGGTTTTCCAGTCACAAGCTTCTATATGAGACATCTGGCCTACAATCAGAAGATGGGATATGTATGTCCAAGAAGAGGAAGGGGATTTTGAGGCAGGAGTTAACAAGGTTCATTGACAGAGCTTTACACTATATATGAAGGGGGCTAGGGATATAACTGGCCTTGCTTGTGAGAACTCTGAATGCAGTAGCCCAACACTTGCAGGGTAGTGTGGCATCACAGATAACCGTAAGGTCTGCTGTCCCTCAGTGTTCAAAAGTGTGTACTCAGCTCCCTCCCTGAAATGTTTAAATACCAGTGAATGCAGCATGGGCAATAATCAAGAGGAGCTGGAGACTTCTGTGCAACAGGAAAACTATTATATGGTGGCCATCACAGAAACCTGGTGGGATGACTCCCATAACTGGAGTGGTGCAGTTAATGGGTATCCACTTTTCAGAAGGGATATGCAAGGGAAAATACGTGGTGGAGTGGCTGCTTTAGGGAGACATATGAAAGATGAAAGCATGGAAATTAATGATAGTGTGGATAGGGTTGAGGCCTTATGGGTAACAATCAGGAGCAAGGCCAGAAAGAGTGATTTTGTGGTGTGAAGCTGTTACAGATCACCCAACCAGGACAAAGGTGCAGATGAAATTTTTTATAAGCAATTGAGGGAGGTTTCAAAATCACTGCCCCTTGTGCTCATGGGGGACTACAATTTTCCCAATGTCTGCTGTAAGTACAATACAGCAGAGAGAGAACAGTCCCAGAGGTTCCTGGAGTGCGTGGAAGAGAACTTCCTGGCACAACTGGTGAAAGCCAACCAGAGAAGGTGTCCTTTTGGACCAGGTGGGATATTAGGAAACAATTCCTCACAGAAAGGGAGGTCAGACATTGGAATGGACTGTCCAGTGAGGTAGTGGAGTCCCCATCCCTGGAGTGTTTAAGAAAATATTGAACAGGGCACTTAGAGCCATGGTCTAGTTTATTGTGTTGTGGTGGTGGCCAAAAGACTGATAAAGATTTGTGTTCAGGCAGAAGCATCAGCATTACTATCAGAATTTTATTGAAGCTCTACATGACCTTTTATAATATCTCTATGCATGCATGCAGTGTCCACGTGACATTTTTTTACTTTTTTGATTGGCTTGTGCTCTTGTTCACACAACAATTTGCTTGTTCTCATAGGTTGGAGTCCTTCCTGTCTTTCTGCTGAATATCAAACCACATTCACAGCAGTCTTATCTTCTGCAAAGCTGTTTGCGTTCTTGCTTCAAGGGTAGAGTTCTATATCATCAAATTCAAAGCCACCAGCAGCCCATTGCTCATCCACAACTCCCTTTTTTTGTTTTATAATGACATATGCGGTGGTGATCATCCTCTGCAGAGCTGTTTGCAAACAGAACAGACATAGCACTATTAACATTAAAATGAATACAAGTAATACTGACAGCCCCATCTGAATAATTTTACACGTGCAGTGATCCCCCAACTTGCCAGCCATTTTTCTAATCTGAAAAACCCATCACTCTCTTGTATCTTTTTTGTAGCCAACATCAACTTTTGTATGCTTTTATGAGAATGAACATTCAAATTCATACAGCACATGCCATCAAAATCTTCACAGCCATGCCCTTGAAGTAACAACAAAAAAATCTATAGCTGCTCTACTTTGTAGCATAGCATGCCTAACTGAATCAGCATGTAATAATAACCTGCTCAAGACTATTGACATAGTTTTGTTCTGCTTTGCAAGCCAACATTGTAATTTATTAAGAGTGGCTAAGTGGTGCTAAGAATGATGTAGCTATTATTTTTTCCAGGCTCCCAAAAGGTCCTATCTACACTCCTTATTGTAAGCATGAAAATTTGTCTTATCCCGTTATCACTACGAGTGACCTTGTGTATCACTGTTGAATTAGGGATTCACAGGGTCAATCAACCTAAACTACATGGTCTGCCTCTAATATGTGAAGAAAAGCCTGTGAATGCTCTATCTCCACAAATTAAAAAACATCCTTGGAGGTAAGGCAAGTGGGGGATTGGTAAATTTTGACAAATTAGCTTATGTGTAATTTCGCCACTAAATGCTATTTCTATAAGCAGCTAGATTAGAGTTCACACATTGAACTATGGACTGATTTGTCTCGGAATTGTTAAAATTCTAATAACCAATTTTAACAGAGCCTAATAGGTCCAACTCCTGTGGTTTAAGGTGGCTTTATTTTAATTATACTCCTCACCCATCCCAATTGTCAACTACTCCTGGCCCCTTGCTCAAGGCTCTCTGGCTTGGAGGAACAGACCAAACATCCAACAACAGTCCTACCAGGCATGTTGAAAAAGGATTTTCTGGTGAAATGGCGGATAGGAGAATGGGGTATCCCAGTGACTTGGCAAACCCCCCAACGCCGCAGGAAGTCATTGCAATCCTCCGATGCACTATTACATCCTGTTCATATAACCTTTTCCTTGTTCTGATAGGTTGGAATTCTTCTCGTCTTTTTCTGCTGAATATCAAACCACATTCACAGCAGTCTTATCTTCTGCAAAGCTGTTTGCGTTCTTGCTTCAAGGGTAGAGTTCAATCTCATCAAATTCAAAGCCACTAATGACCCATTGCTCATCCACAGTGGTGATGTCAGGTTTTCCAGTCTCAATCATTCTATGATTCTTAAGGTCCTGTCCACATTACCAGAACCCAGGCTGGCTCAAACCACAACTAATGATATGCCATTTCACTTTTTTATCCAAAGGTAGAATACAAAATAGATCCATGATTGCTTAACCTGCCTGATGCTATCTCTCAAAACTCAGTATTTTTGTACCACATTTTCCTTCCCCCTCACTCACTTGTGAGCTGCAGAAGACAATGTATTAGTCACTACTAGAGGTGATACTCCCAGAACTCTAATGCTACAAGAGGATAAATCCATGTGTTCTGAGCTGGAAAAGTGCTGTCTATGTGAATGTTTAAAATACTTTATGTTTTGCTTCTTTGTTTAACTTGAAAAAGCTGAAGAAAGCAAATTTATATGCTTTTAACACATCTTCAGAAGTTATGACATGCATTGCTTAGTACCTCATCCATCATAAGGTGCTGCAGCAGTAGTTAGAGACGAAAAATGATAACATTGATTGTTTTTTGACAACAGGGATTTGTGTCCAGCCTTGAGCAACTGAGATGCAGAAACTGCCCAATATGCAGAAACTGGAGGCAGACAGGTACAGAGAACACAATAACCAGCAACCTGAACTAATAAAACTTCTCAGCATCTCTGGCTATCTCTGGCTATTCTGTTTGATGGAAATCTTAAGTTTCATTTTGTGTATTTCTGCAATGCCCTTTTGAATGACCACTTTGAAGTTATACTCTTGGGTCCAAAGAATTGCATGCAGTCCAAAAATTCCCTCGTGTCCAACTCAGTAACTTGGCAATTACCTAAACACACCAAATTCCCCAGCACTCACCATGAAATTATGCTGACTTCAGAGCTATGATAGTGAAATCCAGTCATCAACAAAATATATGCAAATGATAGAATATTAATGCCCAGCCTAAAGGACATGTTGCTGTGATCTTTAGTGTTGTTATCATTTCAAAAGTCTCCTAGAAACTGTGCAAGTGCAGTAATATGTCTTTCTGAGCAGTTCTATTTCCTACCTGCAAATCTCTTGATATTTCATTAACCTCTGATTTTTCATTTTGTAGTGTACTTACCCAGAGACACCTAGCCACTGTCAATGCCTAAGTGTGTTATTTTCACTAACTGAATATGCTTTCTCATGGTCCACAGTGTCTTCTGAAAATATCCTACATTATTTGATTTTGGAAATTCCTGTAAGTGTAAATGGCTATTTGCTGAAAGTAGATCATTCATCCTTATGTCACAGAATCACAGAATTTTCTAAGATCTTTAAAGAAAGCATAATGCAACCATTTATTTAAAAAATGAAAAGCTGTTTCAAACATGCAAAACAATATTAGCAGTAGCACAAGTAAATTCACTCAGGTTAAAATTATATACATTGTGCATACACCTTTAATCCTTAATTGGTTTACACAATTGCAGTACCATAACAAAAAAAATCCACAGGATGAAATCAAATAGATGATGGTGGGATCTGACGGCCAAACACTTCAGCAGGAGGCAATGGTGGCCTTTGGAAACCTCAGAGAACTGTGGAGGAGAAATCTTCCTGAAAAACCATGAAGGAGAGCATGCATAAGCAGGGAGTGGATCCTCAAGGAGACCTCATGCTATCTGGAGAAGCTCATGGAGGGCTTTTTTCCTATGGTGAGGACATCATGTTGCCACAGAGAAAAGGACTGCCAGAGAATTTTACCCCCTGAGGGGAAGGACATAGCATAGCTAGGTCATGTAACAACTGTGTGTATCTCTCTTTGTATTTGGTGATGGGTTTTTTCTATGTTTTAAATGCTGTTTGATTTTATTTTTTTGCCAAGTTGAGTTTGTCTTTTACTTGTTAAAGAGAAAGTGTCAGTTAGCCCTCCCTGTCCTTTGTTTCAGCCCTCATGCCTGCCCCAAATGTAGGCCTGTGTAAGTGGCTGCATGGTATTGGGTTTGAAAACATGATAGTATTAAATATCTAAATATCAAAATATATTGAATATGCAACAGGTTTTGGATTGCTAAGCTCTTTTAAACTTACTTTGAAATTTCTTTATACCTTCAAAATGCTTTTACATGAGTACACTTCAGATTCCTTACTTGGACAAAGGAGATGATAACAGGTGCCTATATCATACTTTTTGTGAAGATCTAGTTATTACACACTTAGTGTTGATAACATGTTATTGTATATGGAATATATGAAAATCATTATCATGCAGACAGAGGAGTCTCTAAAATTTCCAGATTCTTAGTATAATTAGCTATGTTGGGCAATAATTGCTTCTCTCTTCCACAAGCAACACCCCAAATTTAGGCTTTCCAGTCTGCCTGCTTTTCTCCTTAGGTTTTGAAAAAAAACAGACACATCCACAGATAAAAGGTGACTAAGGCAGGGGCATTTAACCATGTGTCAATCACTGCCTGTGAGAAATCCCCAACTTGAATGCATGACGGGGAAATAATTTCAGCACTGGAGTATCAATGAAGATTTCAGAATAAAGCTGCCTGTTATATTACAGTGGCCTGCACCACTCATTAAGTGAAACATCCCAACTTTACTGGTTTTATACATCTTAAGACTTCTCAACACATAAATAAATGTCAGCCACCTGAGTGTGAAGGACCTTCACAAAGAAACAAATAATGTAAATGCCAGGTTTAATATACAGAAGTATCAGTGGCATCATAGCAAGTGGACAATGGACAATCTGCATCTATCAGCTGTAGTGAATGCCAAATAACACAGACATAGAAGAAACCCAACCCTGAATGCAGCAAGTTATCTTTAGGCAAGGCATAAGTTCCTGGTGCAGTTGTGCTGGGACATGGGTGCAAAGTAAGTAAGTGTGATTCTGGTTTCTGAATGCAGTCCTTGACTCTTCTGTTTCCATTGTAGGATGTGGGGTACAATTTGTCTCTATGAAATGTTGAACTTCCAATTTCGTATTACTACAGAAGTCTCACTGATGCATCCATTTTCCTAAGATAAAAGTTAACAAAGAGCTTTGAGAAATAAGTCTCACTCTCTAGTCGCATCATGATATCTGGAACCAAACACTGACAATAATTACTGAGAAGCAATTTTAGTGATACATATTGTGCCTTAATCCATGATCCATTATGTATTGTAAAAAACAACAGAGAAATTACAGAAAGTAATTTCTGGAGATTCCATGTTTCTGGAGATGAGTCACTATAATTTTTAAGTACCCTGCAATGACTCCATAGCTATGATAATGTACAGTGAAATCTGAATGCTTTTTAAATTACCTCCACAATATCTCATCATACTTTGTATTAGAATCCCATTTCAGCTGGAGGTAGATGCTGAGCACAACTGAGACACATAGTCTGGGATAAATGCTTACAGTGTGATGTAACACAACTTAGGTAACTTATAATGAAGTGACAGTATTTTCACCTTTGGCTTTGTAGACCAAAGAGGAAGGAGTTTTTAATTGTCTGAAAGTTTATTTTACCTTGATGCAAAATTGATGTCATTCTTGAGAGTGATATACTTTAGGAAATCCAATTGATCTGTAGAAAAATGCTATAATATTACACAGTAAACAGTGAAATCATATCGTAAGAACTTAGCACAGTAGTTATTTGATAATATGTGTCAAAGACATTTCATACATAACCAGATTTCTTCCATACTATAAAGATCAGTAAAGGAACATGCTGCTCTTATTTCCCAGCGAATCTCTAATAGATTTGTGGTTACTACTTACCAGCTAATCATTCAGAAGTTATTTCACAGAAAGAACTTGCTCACTTAAAGAATTACAATTTACTTTCAACCCACCAGCAACAGGTTTTCTCTTTTTCTTCTGGTCTCTCAGAATGTCTTTGATCTTTTATTCATCAACTATTTGAAATCTTTTTAATTAAAAAATATACAAAAACCCTACTAAATTAATTAAAGAAACATTTCTTGCATACACAAGTTTTTAAAATACTTATTTATAAGTTTTGTAATCCACCTTCGGAATACCATATATTCTGAGCTATTAACACAGATACTGAACATCCAGTGTCAGGCATTTTGTTGTACCATAAACTCAGCAGTTACTATAGGACAGTGAAGAGTAGTGGAAAATTTGCAAGAACACTCTAAAGATGGCTGTTTGCAAAGCAGAATAAATATTTTGAGTTGTTTGGACCTAGATAAATGACTTGCTTTGAAAAATCAACTTTCATATTCCCTATCACCCCAAGACCTCCTTTTTTCACTTCCTATAGAGACTAGCACATTTCGTTTAAAGTTGCAGACACAGTTGTTCTTGCAATACCTTCCCATAAAATTTAAGTTCTAGCTAAGTGCCATTACTTTCACACTTTACTCACATGAATTATCCCAAATAAAAGATGTATACGTGGCATAGTTTTATTCTGCATCATGAACTGAAGAAACAATACTCCTAGAAACTATGCATACAGAGCTTGAAGCATCTCTGCTAGGACTCTCAAGCTGAGTATTTCTGAATTGTCATTTGTACATCATTTGTTTCCATGCCATCTCACAATCAGAAGTATGAACTTAAGCCTCTATTAAGATTTTGAGGATGCCTTTAAGACTCTAACTGTCCATACAATTTTAAATAAGATTTTTGGCAACAATTGTTTAAACACATATTTATGGGCACATGCCAGGGACTGTTAATAATAAGAAGAATGAATTACTCCAAATCCATTATATAGGCTTTTCAACCTTGTGATGTACTGCAATATTAATGCAGAAGTCATTGTGTGCCTTTTCATGATTGCAATGCAGTCACTTTATACTACTCAGACAGGTTGCTGTGTGACTTCACAGCATTCACACATTGCTTTTAAGACACTTTGAAAAAAGACACAAAACAAGTTTATTTTTTATCCTCATAAGGTCAACAAAACCTTTTAGACTCACAAGACTAGATTCTCTACAGTGCAGACTTGGCCTTCCCACCTTTCAGATTCACAAACAAAACATAATCCTTGATTATGTTTATTACTTGATTACTTAGGAAAGCAGATTTAACTAGTGTTTCTAAGTGAAGTAAGGCAATAAATTTTCCTGGCCTTGGAATCCTTGCCTGTAGGTATGTCAATTTAAGATAATGAAATAATTCAATAGTATTTGAACATAGAATCATAGAATCATTAGGGATTAGAAGGGACCTTGAAAGATCATCCAGTCCAACCCCCCCTGCCACAGCACAATCACCTAGACCAAGTCACACAGGAACGTATCCAGGTGGGTCTTGAACGTCTCCAAAGAAGGAGACTCCACAAACCCCCTGGGCAGCCTGTTCCAATGCTCTGTTACCCTCACTGGGTAAGTTTATTCTGATATTTAAATGGAACATTCTGTGTTCCAGCTTGCACCCATTGCCCCTTGTCCTATCACCAGATGACCCTGGGAAGAGCCTGGCTCCATCCTCCTGACACCTGCCCCTCCTTCTATACATGAGAATTAAGAATTCTGTAATTTAGCACATCTTCAGTAGATTCAATGATCCAAAAAAAAAGTCCCTTGCTGACTTAATTAGGTGGAATACTTATACAGCGTAATTACAAAACAAGCATTTAATAGCTTATGTAAACTCATCCAAGTGAACACTGACAACATTGCAAATAGTATTCTGAATCTTTATACTGGTATAACTGAATGTTTTTTCCAAAATAAGTAGACTTGTGGTAGTATTTAGATGAATGAACAAGTGAAAAAATAACAAAGATTAGCTAGGAAGTTGTTTTGAGCATCTTGGAAAACAAAGAAAATCCTGAAATTAAAGGAAAGCATATGTAGACAGTGCATCACTATGGAGAGCTTTTAAAATCGCAGTGAAGCATTGGATTTAGAGCAAGAAAACTGAATGAAGTAATATGTAGATTTAAGAACAAAAAGAAACCATGAAAACAATGGCCTGAATGAACTAAAAATAAGATATATCATTAAATGTATTCTTTGTGCACCATTGTGTAAAAGAAATTGCTACAGTGAAAGCAGTACTGCTTATTCACATTTATAAAAGTAAAAGCAGTCTTCTAGGAGTGGATAAGCTCAGGGCATCTTGCAGATACCAAAGTATTTCATTAAGGACAAAAAAAAACAAATTTAAAATGTGATTTCTGTTATTTTTCTTGTTTTTATAATTTAATCTTGCTTACAGTGAAATATTTTTTATTTAGTACTTTATTAAAGTATTTTAAGAATATTTCAAACAAGATATTTAAGGTTATAATACTTGTCAGTTGAAAAGGTTGTGGAGTTTTCATCCTAGGAGATTTTCAGCACCTGATTGGCTACATTTCTCACAATAATATAGGATATAGAAGACCCTGTCTGAGCACTGGATTTGGACTAGAGACAGGGTGCCTACCAATCTCATTTATTTTTTAAATTGATAAAGTAAAAAAAAAAGGATAAAGTTATTTTGCCAGACAATCACATTTAGTAGGTCTCATTCATAGCTTTTTTAAATTGGTTTAATATAATCATATAGAGGAAAAGCATAAAGAATTAAACTCATCCTTACAATCTGAACAATTTCAAAGATTTTTCTAAAAATGTGTGATCACTTCTGAGACTTATTCTGACAATGCTACCTACTAGATCATTAAAAAATAGAATAATAAACTAAAAATCAAACACAAAAGCAACCCAAAGAAGAAAAAACCCAAACTACAAAATCATTCTATTCTGAACAACGACTGGTGGCATTTGTTTTTGTATATAACTGGATTGCTGATTAGCCAATATAGTTTGTTTGTAGATTATTTCAAATTGATTAGAATTCTATGTATATAGTAATTTAACAGATTAAAATAATGAAATAAGAACAAAACCATACCTTTCTATTGACAGTGAAAGGTGAAAAGCATATCCAAAATAACACTAGGAAAGTCTCTCAAAGCAGAAATCTCCCTACTTCAGCAGTGATATAAATTAATGGAAGATTTTGTAAACTGAAAACATGAAGCATTTTAGTGAGATATTTAACTGCAAGTTGCATAGCTAGATTTGTTTGTGATGATGTTCATTTGGCAAATGTCAGAAGAGATATGAGCTACTATGTGGATCATAACATAGTAAAATGTACTGTAAATGGGTTTTAAATCAATCATTCAAAAATCACAATTTTCTTTAACTCTTAATAAGGATAATACACTCATCAGTACAAGGACTCCTCTCATGATTTAAAGGTAATCATTGCTTTTAAGAAACTTGGGAGGAAACTTCCTTCTATTTTTGTATGTCAGTATAATTGAGGAGATCATGACATCCTAACTCAGATATTTTTCAAGGAAGAGTTCTGTCACGAGTGTTCAACTCTGGAATACTTACAGAAACAAAAGATGCTGCATTAAATATAACTTATTTCATGGGGCAAAATAAATTAGGCTTCAATTCAGTACTTTTTATTATCTTTTTGTTTATTCTGTTTTTCTTACAAACATATTCCCAGATTTTTTTCTAATTTTTCTCACAGCTTACTCCTAGTGGACAAGACAAAACCCTGCATTTGCTTTAAATTAATTTCTTCAGGAGCTTCAGGAACAGAATTCTTCTTGTAATGTAATGTAATGTAATGTAGTGTAATGTAACATAATATTATGTTGTTTCAACATTACAATTGCAAAATGAAAGTTCAGTTTTCCAGATGTCCTAGAACAGGGCATAAAAGAGGTCAAAATATGTAGTCCTCACAAAATATATTTCCTCTGAAAGTGGATTTTCTATTCTATGTAATTGAGAATATTGGTGCTGTTTGTCTTGCCAGCCACAAACACAATTTATATGTTTCTGCAAATGGAGAGGGTTTTTGTTGGCAGAAGGGGTTGGGGGTTTCTGTTTTGGGTTTTCACTCCACCTTTTTCTCTTTGGACTCTTTTTCATTTCTCATCTGTGTTCTAAGTCACGGAGCTAGATGAGACAGCCATCCTGTCCTGGAAAATGGTGAAGAGACAGTGTGATGCCTTGGGGATCAGTGTAAAGAAGGTTTCATCTGGATTGCATGGTTTGCTGAAATGAAGAGAGTTCTCCCTTTGTTTGTTGCCATAGGAATCAGCATTTCGGAAATAGCATGGAAACACATGGAACAGAGAACTGGACTTTGAAGGCACACTGAGGGATATGTTTAAGGACTTGATAGACACCACATTTCCACAGAAGCAGGAATGCCCAGAAGGTTTGAACACTTAAGTTTTGGCTCAGTTGTGTAAGAACATATGATTATCTCTTTTTATCTTTGGGTGTATGCTATTTTACGTGGGAGTTCTTTTGTGAGATTTTTACATGGGGTGAATTAAATACCTTGATTCTTTTTTTCCCCAAATCCAGTTAGGTTTGGAGTTTTGCCTAGGATTCAGAAGGGAGTTTTTTCCAAATTCTTCTTGTTTTATTTTCATTTCAGCTCATTAGGATGTAAACTAATGAATTGCTTTGTCAGTATTTTTAAAACCTTGACATGCTTTGTCTTTCCTCCCACAAATGCTGTTATTTTTTCAGAAATACTGATTTCTACAATTTTTACAAGTGTAGGTTTCAGTCCTAGAAATACCAGTATCTAAAATACCAGTATCGGAGGAGAATGATTAAGTAAGCTCATGCAAGATAGCGTATTTACGTTTGAAGTCAGGCAGAGGGGATTATTTCAGGAAGGAAGAAGATTCAAGGGGAACTATGAATCATGGAGAAAGTCACACAATTTTTATCTTATACTTACTATCTCCTTCAGCAACCTAAGCAACTAAATGCTACATCAGTACTAATTTTTTCCACTATACATAAAAACACAGAAACATCCTGTAAAACATTACCATCAGGGACTTGTTTCTTTTGCCTAACAAATCACAGAGTGCTTTTTTTTTCATTTTTTGTATAGAACTTCAGATTTTTGAAGAGTGATGAAAAAATTTTATAATAACTTTGGAGACATTAAGCATCAGCACAGACATTTATGAATAAGAAGTGCATTTGTCTTGGAATAGTTTTGAAGATCAAATTGTTCATAGATTCTTAGAATGGTTGCATGACGACCAGCTCTCTTGAGCAACTCTTCCCTCCTGGGCTTCATCCCATGTTACCCTGCCAAGATCCCTGAGTAGGGTGAAGTGAACTCTCCTGATGTCCAGGGTTGCAAGCTTACTATGCATCCTCTTAAGTACCCTAACAATCTTAAATTCCACCAATTCATGATCACTTCACTCACCATGCCCTCCTTGTTGGTGAGGACAAGGTCCAGGACAGCACCTTCTGTTGTAGATTCCTCTATCACTTGGATGAGAAAGTTATCCTCAACACACTCCAGGAACCTCTTAGATTGCAGGTGCTGAAAACTGTAATTGACAACTTTGTCAACTATTTTTGTTGCCTTTAAAATCTTGTCAGTTTTTATGATGGAAATTAAATTACTGACAGGAAGCAGTAAACCAGAACTTCAAGTAAACGGTGGTGTGTAGCCATTAATTCAATTAATATGAATTAACATGAACTACAATGGAAGTGAGTGACAGAGGCTGAAGTGTTGAAAAGGCAAGGTAATTCACAGAGGGAACCTATGACAAGCAAACAACGACAGATTTGGAAGTGAGACAGAAAGAGTAAGAGTTGTTCAAAGTGAACTGTGATCAAGTTACAGGTGTTGGATTAGCTAAACACAGAACAAAGGATTTTGTGTCTTGTTGTATAGCACAAGACAGTGCTAATTAAGAAGAGAATACAAGTACTGTGTTCAATAATCATTACAGTTCAAAGAAAAATAGACTTAGGAAAAGTTTAATATTCCAGGAAATTTTTAAGATTAAAGACTAAGCTTTGAAAAACTTATCAAAAGGACTAGTAGAACCCCCTCCCCCTTTTTTTTTTTTTTAATAAGATCTGAAGTTAGGTGATTCCATAGTTTTAGAATTTGTCACAGAAGCTCTGCACTGCTTTAACTCAAATGTCCTTCAGCAGATAAAGAACACTGATAACAATGATGGCACTGCCATTTCACATCCAGACCTATTGGTATGATAACAGAAATTGAACTAAAAAAGGAACTCACCTTATTAAGCTTTAACATTTTCTGTAAATTTTCACATATATCAATTCCACCTTTAATACTAGCTTGATCTCACTACAAACAGAAAGTGAGGATGCAGGAATTTCTAATTTTCATTATCAGCTTTTCCTTTCCTATGTACAATAGATCAAGTCTAGTAGTCAGAAAGAAGCAAGATATGAAAGTTTTGTAACTAATATTGTCACAGCCTAGGTGTAGGACCTTGGCAAACAGACGATTTCTACCCTTTTATCACTATTTGCCATATTATATTTGGCATATTTGACTATTGCTGCAGCAGAAATGTTATTATCTGTTCTATTTGCAGATACATCAGTAAAATATAATGTGCTCTCACACTATATCCTTTTCATTTTACACACAAAAGAGCTGACCCTGACTTCTGCTTGTTAGGACAACTTTTTGGATGATCTACAGCCATGGAAATATTGGAGTAGCTTTGATATTTCTCTGAAATAACTGGCATGCCTTGCTTTGGAAATAACTGAACTGCCTAAAGGAATTACCTCTTTCTGCTTATTGCTTTGTATCTGCATAGATTATTAATTATTAATTTATAATAATCCTAAATTCTGTCACTTGTAAATTTATCTGAACTACACTGTAGAGATAATTTATTTTTAAGAATTCACTAAAGCTAAGTTGAACAATTAAATTTTTTTATGTGTATTGGGAAGCACACTTCAGACCTTACATTTTGATATTTGCTTTCCACTGAAAAACCTTAAGCCTGATTAGGAAAACGACATCTACTGTAGCAGCAGTGTTTTGATCCTATAAATTAAATTTATCTTTCCTCATCCTCTTAAGGATAGCCTATTGAGGGATATATATGAAGGCTGTATTCAATCTCAGGGCACAAAGCATGTGTTCAATGGTAGTCACTGATACAGCCTGGCTCAGGAAAACATTTGAATAATACAGTGCACTACAACTATTATTCAGAAAAAAAAAGGACAACTGAAAAACTATACTGCACATACTATTCTTTATATAAAATTCAGGAATATCTGCACCAGTAAACACTCTCCCCTCAAAGGTTTAGAAAACATGATGATTTTCTACTGTAAATTAATCTAAACCAGCTGCAGGAGACGCATTCATTGTGAATAATTTATAGGGCTATTTTATTATTCTTGAAGACATGATTCTTGCATTTTTTCACCTGAATATGATAGTGGGTTTAGTGATCTGAAAGGAATCTGTTTTCCATTCCAAAGATCATCATTCACTATTTGGTCTCAAATTGGGCAATATCGTCAATGTGGAAGGCCTTAAAAAACTAAATATATTTACAAAGTGCCTTCCAGTTCTGTACAATAGTAATTATTTAAATAATTCTGATTCTTTTGTTTTGTAGGAATAATTGATATATTGAGTATATATCTGAGAAAAAAGGAAAAAATAGTAGGAAATAGTACTGTACATATTCACATAAGAATGTAAACCGTTTCATCAGCTAGAGGTTTTATTTGCTTTGGAGTCCAAAGTTTAGGAATTTTTTACAGTGGTTTTGAGGGAGTTTTGTTCTAGGGGATTTTGAAAGATGTTTGATAAATTCTAGGTTAAATACAGTCTTGGGTATTCCACACCATAGGTATATACCAAACACATTTTCTTTTTGCCATCTTCCACATCAGTGTTGCCTGAAGAGAAACAGAATGTCTTATATTTTGTGCCCTGTACTTTTAAGTTTTCTCTGAAAAACATGATGTGAAAAACATCGTATTTCTCTGAACATAATCTTAGTTACCCTTTATTTTTATGCTCTTCCAAAAAATAAAAGAAAATCTTAATAACAAAACAGTGCACATGATATATTATAATAATAATCACTAAATTCAAGTTTTACTAGGTTATTGGAATCACCAATAAAAAATCCTTCAAATATGTGTGTATATAAAGTATTCCTTCAAAGATCAGTTTTGTTATTTGATAAAACCATCATGGCAGGTGTTTAATCAGAGAACTGAATCGACAGAAATTTTCTTCAGATTAGGATCTCAGAAAAAGATCTCACACAACACATTAAATACTTTAAGAGTATGGATGAGATTCAAGAATTCAGGCCATATACAAGAACAAATCTTATGTGGATCCATGTAATCAATGAAGATAAATGTGCTTTCAAAAAAAAAAATAAAACAAACACAATGAGTTTAAGAATAAATATAACTTTTGTTATCATAAACAGAAAGTGTTTTTGGTTTGAGAACTTTGAGAGTTCCACAGATTTAAGACAAAGCAAGTCATGCAAAGCAAAAATGAATTGTGATTCCAGTTGATTGGATTTATTGATCATTTGTTAAATAAATGAAGCAGCTGTTCTATATATTAATACAAAACTGAATAAAATCACACATTTAATGAACAGCTATTTTTTAAATGCAAGGCAATATGTTGCTTAATGGAAAACTTGATTTTTTTTGGAAATTCATTCTATTACTTGAGAAAGAAATTATTTTTTTTTTTTATAAGCTGTAATTTGATTGATTCAAGGTAATAAAGTTATCCTGTAGGCATTCATTATTAATATAGTTTTAGATACTGAATGACATGCTATGTTCCAACATGTTATTCACATATTCATCCAAATAAAAAAGATATTGCCAAATTAAGAGGCTATAGGGGGAAAATGTATTTAACTCTACACAATTGCATTTAGCTTTCTTCCTGAAATATTAGTTTCAAGACAAAGGGGTAAATTGCATTCTCTACTTTGCTTTGGAGTCAGTTTAGCACTGGACCTAAAAAAGATTACTTGCTCGTGGAGATGTTTGTGTGCCATTTTGGAAGTTGAATAATTCTTGCCCTCAGAGAATAGAAGGAAATTCTATTAAAGCGCCTTTCCTATTCCTTTAGACTGTTTAGATCTTTATCACAGAATCACAGAATCACAGACTGTCAGGGATTGGATGGGGCCTCAAAAGATCATCTGGTCCAATCAGACTGCTACAGCAAGATCACCTAGACCAAGTAGCATGGGAACATTTCCAGACAGGTTTTAAATATCTCCAGAAAAGGAGAGTACACAACTTCCCTGGCCAGCCGGTTCTAGAGCTCTGTCACACTTACTATGAAGAAGGTTCTTCTTATGTTTATATGGAACCTCCTATGTTCCTGCTTGTACTTGTTTGCCCTTGTACTATCATTGGATGACTCTGAGAAAAGCCAGGCTTTTTTCTCCTGACACACACCCTTTACATATTTACAAACATCAATGAGGTCACCCATCAGACTCCTTTTTTCGAAGATAAAAACCCAACTCCTTCAGCCTTTCCTAGTAAGGGAGATGCTCCACTACTTTTGTCATCTTCATGGCTCAAGCAGTTCTACATCCTTCTTGAACTGAGGGGCCCAGAACTGGACACAATATTCCAGATGTGGTCTTGCCAGTGCAGAGTAGAGGGGAAGGAGAACCTCGTTCGATCTACTAGCCACATCCTTTCTAATCTACCCCAGGATGACATTGGCCTTCTGGGCCACAAGGGCATATTGCTGGCTCATGGTCATCCTGCTGGCCACCGGGACCCCAGGTCTCTTTCTCTTATGCTGCTCTCCAGCAGATCAGTTGCCAATATATACTGGTACATGGGGTTGTTCATTCTCAAATGCAAGACTTGCCCTTTTTGAATTTCATTAAATTCTTCCCTGTCCAACTCTCCAGATTGTCTAAGTTCCACTGAATGGCATCACAGCCCTCTGGTGTGTCAGCCACTTGCTTCCACCTTTGTGTCATCTGCAAACTTGCTGACAGTGCACTCTAATCCCTCATCCAAGTGGCTGATGAAGCTATTGAATAATACTGATCCCAGTACTGACCCCTGGGGGATTCCACTTGCTACAGGCCTCAATTAGGCTCGGTCCTGGTCCCACTGACTCTCTGACCTGTATTCTGCAGCCAGTTCATAATCCACGTCACTACCTGGTCGTCTAGACATTTCCTCAGTTTGGCTGTGAGAATGCTGTGGAGGACTGTGTCAAATGTTTTACTGAAGTGAAGAAAGGCCACATCAACTGCTTTGCCATCATCTGTGCACCTGGTTATGCCCTTATAAAAGGCTATCAGGTTGGTCAAGCATGTATTCCCTTTGATGAAGCCATACTGACTGTCCCTATTGACCCTCTTGTCCCTGATGTGCCTAGAGACAGCATCCAGAACAAATTGTTCCATCATCCTTCTGGGGATAGAGATGACGCTGACTGGTCTTCAGTTACCCAGGTCCTCCTTCTTGCCCTGTTTGAAATCTGGAAAGATATTTGCCTTCCTCCAGTTCCCAGGCACCTCTCTCGTTCCCCATGACTTACCAAAGACGATGAAGAGTAGCCTAGCAATGACTTCCACTATCTCCCTTTGCACTCATGGGTGCATCCCATCAGAATCTGTAGATTTATGTACATCCAGACTGCTTAATTGGTGCCTAATCCAGTCCTTATCAACCAGGGCAAACTCTTCCATTGTCATGACTTCCTCTGGGGCCTCAGTGGTCTGGATATCATCAGGACATCCTCTGGAAGTATGAACAGAGGCAAAGAAGGCATTCATTATCTCCACCTTCTCTGTGTCCTCTATATTTCTTCTAGTGTTAATTTTATCTGCAATGTACTTGAAGAAGCCCTTTCTGTTATCCTTGACCTCTCTTACATGGTTTAATTCCAAGGATACCTTGGCTTTCCTAGTTATGTTCCTACATTCTCTAGAGTCTTATAATCATCCCAGTTGGCCATCCCCTCCTTCCATGACCTATAAACTTCCTTCTTCCTCTTGAGTTTACACTAACAAGAAAGTACACTATTCTTTACTTTCTTGTTTTAGGAATCATAGTCCAATCAAGTCCACCACTAAACCATGTCCTTAAGCAATACAGTTACATGACTACTAAACACATCCAGGGGTAATGATTTCAAGTTGGAAGAGGGTAGGTTTAGACTGGAAGTCAGGAGGAAGTATTTCACAGTGTGGGTGGTGAGACACTGGCACAGGTTGTCCAGGGAGGTTTTCGATGCTCCCTCCCTGGAAGTGTTCAAAGCCAGACTGGATGGGACCTTGAGCAACCTGGTCCAGTGGAGTGTCTCTGCTCATAGCAGGGTGGCTGGAACTATATGATCTTTAAGGTCCCTTCCAACCTGAACTATTCTATGATTTCTACGAATTCTATGCTGAGTCAACCACATCCTTTGGTGGCCTGTTCTAACATCTGATGATCATTCCAATAAAGAAGATTTTTTCTGTTTAACACAAACTTCTCTGGTGATACTTGAGGTAATTTCTGTTCTATTGCTTATTACTTGTGAAAAGATACCAATACTCACCTCTCTGATCTCATTTCAGGGAGCTGTAGAGAGTGAGGTCTTCCCTCAACCCCCTTCTCTTGAGACAAAATAGCCTCAGCTCCTTTAAATACTCATTGTAAAGCTTATTCTCAAACCTTTTGTCAACCATGTTGCCCTTCTTTGGACCTGCTGCAGCACCTCAGTATCTTCTTGTGCTGAGGTGCCCAAAACAGAACAAAGAACTAAAGATGTGGCCTCATCAGTGCTGGGTATAGGGGAATGATCACTTCCCTAGTCCTACTGGCCACACTATACATCCTGTCTGATACAAGGCAGGATATTGTTGATCTTCTTGGTCACCTGGATCACATTCAGCCAGCAGCTGACCAATATCCACAGGTCCTTTGCAGCTGGATAGCTTTCCAGTCACTCTTCTCCAAGGCTATAGCATTGCATGTGTTTGTTATGAGTCACATGCAGAACTTGGCATGTGGCCTTGTTGAAGCTTACACATTTGGCCTTGAGCCATCAATCTAGCCCATCCATATCTCTCTGTAGATCCTTTGTAATTTCAAGCCAATCAAAAGACACTCACAGTTTTATGTAATCTTCAAACTTATTGAAGGTGCCTTTGATCTTCTCATCCATACCATAGAATCATAGAATGGTAGTGATTAGAAGGGACCACTGGAAATCATCTAGATAATCAATAAAGATATTAAACAGAAGTGTCCCCAATATGGAGGCCTGGGGAACACCCCTTGTGAGCAGTCACCAAGTTGATTTAGCTCTAGCCAGGCAGTCAATGTTTAACACAGCAAAATGCGCACCTTTCCAAGCCATTGGCAGACAGCTTACTCACAAGAATGCCACGGGAAACAGATCAAAGGCTTTACCTGAAATCCAGAAAGGCCAAACACACAGCCTCTACCACATCCATTAGGCATGCCACTTTGTTATAGAAGGAGTTCAGATTTGTAAAGCAGGATTTTATTTCCACGAACTATGCTGTCTGGGCCTGTGTCAGGCTCTCATCCACAACAGGTGTGATGGCTCAAATGATTGCAAGCAAATAAAAGCTAACTTATGAATAAGGTAATGGGAAGAGGCTCTGTGCACGACATAGAGATGCACTTTGCAGTGAGAACAGAACATGCAGGCCCTCAGACATCACTGCTTTATCTGCAGAAGTATGTTAATGTGGTGAGAACACAATGGGCTACCATTTCTCAAGAACCTTCTCGCTGCTGCTTTACCTAAGCCCCTAAGAATGAAATCCCCTATATTATTGGAAGTTAATGAAACACCCCAGACAGCAGAGAATATAAAGGAGGAATTCAAACAGTGCCAGGGCAGCATCAGGCCCCCACCAGCCTGTGATCATGCCAAGAAACTCACAAACGGATTGCCACAGACATAAAAAAATCTATTAAGCAAAGGAAGCAAAGTGGGACTGACTGCCTATCACCAACCCCTCACCCCAGTACCTGGAGCTGACTAATATGGCCAGAGAATCCAGAGATCTGTGAAGCTGAGGGAAGATACATAGTAATGCCAGAACCCACTGCAATCCAGAGTTGTGATCTTATCTGCAATGAACCTCTTTTTTCTCTCTTTTTTCCTTTTACTTCTCTACTTTCCGGACAGCATCTAGCAACTTCACCAAACTTGATTTTTGTTTGGATCTATAGAATCACAGAATGTTCCAAGTTGGAAGGGACCTCCAGAGGTCATCTAGTCCAATCTCCGTACACAAGCAGGGACATTTCTATCTAAGTCTGACTGCTCAGAGCCTTGTCAAGCCTGATCTTAAATGACTCCAGCAATGGGACCCCCACCACCTCCCCGGGCAGACCATTCCCAGCAATCAATCACCCTCATAGTGAAGAAACGTTTTCTAACATCATCTTAAATCTATCCTTTCCCAGGCTTGAACCCATTGCTGCTTGTCTTATCCATATAAACCCTTCTGAATAGACCTACCCCTGTCTTCATATAGGCCTCCTTCAGGTACTGTAAGGTCAGAGAAAGGTCACCCTGAAGCCTTCTGTTCTCCAGGCTGAACAGCCCCAACTCTCTCAGCCTTTCTTCATAGGAGAGATGAGCCATTCTCCTGATCATTTTGGAGGCCCTCCTCTGGATGCTCTCCAATATGTCTACATCCTTCTTGTGCTGGGGGCACCAGACATGGACACAACACTCCAGATGAGGTCCTGCCAGGGCAGAGTACAGGGGCAAAGTTACCTCTCTTGATCTGCTGCCCACAGTTCTTTTGATGCAGTCCAGGATGTGATTGGCCTTCTGGGCTATGATTGCACACTGGTATCTCATGTCACGTGTGTCATCCACCATCACCCCCAAATCCCTTTCCACAGGACTTCTCTCAAGTAGATCCTCTCCCAGCCAGTATGGATAATGCTGATTACCATAGCCCAGGAGCAGGACTCTGCACTTGGCCTTGTTGAACGTCATCAGGATTATCTGGGCCCATGTCTCTAGTCTATCCAGGTCCCTCTGGATGGCATCCCATCCTTCAGGCATATCAAGAGCAATCCCCAGCTTAGTATCATCCTCAAACTTGCTGAGGGTGAAATAAATGCCTCTATCAATGTCATTTTGTGAATACGTTGAACAACACTAGTCCTAGCATGGACCCTTAAGGGACACCACTCATCACTTTCCTCCACCTGGACATTGACCCATTCATAAAATTATAGAATCATAAAATCATTAGGTATTGGAGGGGCCTTAAAAGATCATCTAGTCCAATACTCCTGCAACAGCAGATTCACCTGGACCAACTTGTATAGGAACATGTCCAGGCAGGTTTTGAATGTCTCCGGAGAAGGAGATTCCAGAACCCCCATGGACAGCCTGCTCAAATGCTCTGTCACCCTCGCTGGGAAGAAGTTCCTTCTGATATATATACAGAATCAGCTATTTTCCAGCTTGCACCCATTGCCCCTTGTCCAGATTGCTTCTTGCCCAGATGCAAGACTCTACATTTACCCTTGTTATACTTCCCTTAGTTTCTCTCTGCACAGCTCTCTAGCCTGTCCAGGATTCACTGAATCATGGCACATTTTGCTGGGATGTCAACCACACTACCCAGCTTTGTGTCATCAGAAAACTTGGTGACAGTGCACCCTAATCCCTCATCCAAGTCATTAATGAAGAGATTGAAGAGGACTGGCAGCAGTAGTGATCCTTGGGGAACTCATAGAATCATAGAATAATTAGCGATCAGAAGGGACATAAAAAGATCATCTGGTTCAATCCTCCTGCCACACCAGGATCACCTA
>VZRI01007277.1:611-19899 GCA_013397515.1 Upupa epops
TGGCATCCTGGCCTGTATCAGGAATGGTGTGGCCAGCGGGGAGAGGGATGTTATCCTCTCCCTGTATTCAGCACTGGTTAGACCGCATATGGAGTATTGCATTCAATTCTGGGAACCTCAGTTTAGGAAGGATGTTGAGGTGATGGAACGAGTCCAGAGAAGAGCAACTAGAATGGTAAAGGGCCTGGAAGGTAAGCCCTACGAGGAGAGGCTGATGGAGCTGGGTCTGTTTAGCTTGGAAAAGAGGAGGCTCAGGGCTGACCTTATCGCTGTCTGTAAAAGGTAAAAGGTGGTCGTAGTCAGGCGGAGGGTCAGTCTTTTCTCCCTGGACACTGGAGACAGGACAAGGGGTCACAGTCTTAAGCTCCATCAGGGGAGGTTTGGACTTGACACTAGGAAAAGGTTTTTCACTGAAAGTGTGATCAGTTTTGGAACGGGCTGCTCACGGAGGTGGTCGAGTCACCATCCCTGGAGGTATTCAAAGTTAGTCTGGATGAAGTGCTGAGTGGCATGATCTAGATGTTAGGTTTTTTTGGTTTATTTGGATTTATGTTGGACTGGATGATCTTTAAGGTCTTTTCCAACTGTATCATTACTGTGATTCTGTGATACTGTGGTTACAGGGAACATTGAAAATTACATAATACTCTGAGGATTTTCTTCGTGAGGTAGTTGGTTACAACTGAACAGGGGTAATAATAACCTGGTGTACACGATAGAGCTAAGTTTTTCAAATCACTTGTGGTATTGGCATTGATGGAGTACTGTAGTCAGTGTGCAGTAGTCAGTTCTGCAGTAAATTTAAGAGATAGAGACTGGCAAAATTAAGAAAAGAGCAAAAGGAACCAAAAGATGAGTGCACTTGCATAGTGCACCCCAGTAGTTAAAATAGCACATTAAAGCATCTTTCTTGAAGAGTAAAGGGTGAAAAGCTAAAAGAGGTCGGGAAAGCAACACAATTTGTGATAAGTGTGTTTTTGATTATAGTTTCCAACCTTATTTGCACAGAAGTAAGGTCTAATAGAATTATAGTATAAGCTTTTGACCTGAAGTATCTCAAAGTAACACAAAAATACCATATACACTCTGGCCGCAGCTTATAAATAGCTCAGTACTACTGCTCGACTTGATCTGGAAAGAAATGAAGTTTTGTGGTAGAAAGTGAGTTGAAAAACAAAGAACATTGTGATACTAGTTTATTGCCTACTGAAACTACGTTTTCAGTCCACAGCTATGATTTTTTTTCACTCTTAAATCTTCAAGATTATGTAAGTTGTATTAGGCTTATAAAAATGCACATAGTAATCATAAATGCATATAAAAATGCAGAAGTGTCTAGAAGAAATACATGCATCAATGTAACTTTTTCCTTTAAAAATATGGAATCATTATTTATTGTTGACCTTCCTAGTGTTTCCATGGCTTTCTTTTTGTATGAACAGTCATTTTCCTCAAAAGACTTAAGGTTTCATGAATAAAGCTAGTGGTAGAAGCTAAAAACATGTAGGAAGATAGCTTAGTATGCATTAATTTAGAAGCAAAGAATATATAAGCACTTTTTTTTTCTGGTAGCCCAACAGTTAATACATACTTTACATGGAGTATCCAATTTATATCAAAAGCCATATTGACTCATGTCATACTGAAATTGAAATGTTATTCCCCAGTTCAGCATTGCCTTTGAATGAAGTATCTTCTGACCTGTAAGTACTCAGGGTTAATCTCCAGCTAAATGGATTGTTTTATTTTACATGTGTTCGTATTTGTTATTGTGTCCTGTCTCCCACCATCCTGAGCATGCTTACACACCAAATGCAGGACAGCCAGGGGATCAGAGCCAGCCAACTTCAGATTATGAAGGACAGTGCTTTTTTAACCCATCTTACCTGCTTCTATGACCAGGTGACCTGTCTAGTGGGTGAGGGGAAGGCTGTGGACATTGTTTACCTAGATTTTAGTAAAGCATTTTGACACAGTCTCCCACAGCATTCTCTTAGAGAAGCTGGAGGCTCATGGCTTAGACAGGTGGACTATTCGATGAATAAAAATCTGTATGGATGGCCAAGCCCAAAAGGTTTGTGTTGAATGTTGTTAAATTGAGTTGATGGCGGGTCACAAGCTGCTCCTCAGGGGTCAGTATCGGGGCAAGTCTTAACATTTTCATTAATGACCTGGATGAGGGGATTGAGTGCGACCTCAGCAAGTTTGTGGATGACACCAAATTGGATGGGTATGTCAATCTGCTCAAGGATAGGAAAGCCCTGAAGAGGGACCTAGACAGGTTGGATCAGTGGGATAAAGTCAATTGCATGAGGTTTTAACAAGGCCAAGTGCTGGGTTGTATGCTTCGGTCACAACAACCTGTCCAATGCTATGGCTTGAGGAAGAGTGGCTGGAAAAATGCTCAGAGGAAAAGGACCAGGGGGTCCTGATTGGCAGCCAGCTGAACATGACTCAGCACGGTGCTTTTATCTTTAAGGCATCTTGGTCTTCTCACAGTAAACAGTTTCACATTGCAAACCTTTCTGAAGAATCAATCTTGTCATACCATTCTGGAGATCCACTGGAAGTAAATGGTGGATGTCTAAGATGTTTTGTCTATATGTATTTTTACTTTTCCCTTCTAATTGCCAGTGGAAAGTATTTGGAAATCTAAGCTTGAAAATAGCTGAGGACTCGTTATCTGCATGTATCTTCCACTTGGGGAGAGAACATTAGTATACATGGTGTGAGGGCATAGGAGAATAGTTAAGATGAAAAGCCTTCCATCTCTCAAACATTTTTGACAATGGTGTGAACTTGTTCATACATAATGTATCTTAGACTCTAAATACTACTTCTTTTTTCTTTCAATTGTTAGGTAAACAATAAGAACTGAAAATGTTCACCCATTTTTCAGATAGAAGCTTTTCCACTTGTGCCATTTCCTATATGTACATGCAGATTCCATGTTATATATAAGTCAGTGAGAAAATCAGGATTAGTTCTGTTTTAAGTAATTTTTTCTGATTGCATCTAGTAAATGCAGATATTATTCTTTGACAATTTTTTGTGTGAAAAATTGTTGGCTCACCCAATTCTAAAGAAAGGAATTCCCTCCACCTATTAAAAAAAATGCAAACTGTGAGTCAATCATAAAAGCACAAATTAAAAAAAAAGCCTGTAGGAAGCTGGTTTAGTAACTTCATGAATATAAAAGAACTATGCATTGAAATGTTATATATACAGATAATGGGCATCAAATAATATAGTTTTCCGTGCCTTCATAATCTACAAATCTATCAGAGTAATAGAGTATTTTGTCTGCTGTCAGTGGTGCACTTCCTGCTCAGTTCAATCTTCTAGTTCCCACCACACTCTAATTACTGTTTTAATTGATGTTGCTAAAACTCTTAGTGGTTTTGAGGAAGAGCTGTGCAGTATGTTTGAAATTCTTAAAGAGAATCATTGCATTATTTCATCCAAGTTGAACAAATATGCTTTTTCTTAAACAAAAAAAGGTTGAAAAAATCATAGGTCTTCTCTGACCTTGATTTTCTGAGAGGTTATAGCCATTTACAGAATCATAGAATGATCATGGTCAGAAAGGACCTCCTAAATCACTGAGTCTTACCATACCCACAACAGCAAAATCCTAGATACTGATAGGTTGAAAACTACAAAATAATCCCCTCCATGCCTCCCACTCTAGCATGTGACGAAGCACTGTGTCTACATACTTCTTGAACACCTCCATGGATGGTGACTCAATCACCTCCCTGGGAAGACCCTTCCAGTTCCTCACTTTTTCTGTAAAGGCTTTCTTCCTAATATCCAAACTAAACCTCCCCTGCCTCAACTTCAGACTTTTTCCCCTGGTTCTGTCATCAGTCACCAAGGAGAAGAGGACAACACCCACCTCCCTCCAATCTCTAGTTGTAGAGGGCAGTGAGGTCCCCCCTCAGCCTCTTCTTTTCCAAACTAATACCCAGCTCCCTCTGCCTTTCCTTATACACTTGTTCTCTACACCCCTCACAAGCTTGGTAGATCTCCTCTTGACCTGTTCTGGCATCTCCATGTCTTTCTTACAATGAGGGGACCACAACTGAATACAGTACTCATGATGAGGCCTCATAAAGGCTGAGTACAAGGGCATCTGCTGACCACAGTATTCTTAATATGAGCCAGGATCCTGTTGGCCTCNCCTCCAATCTCTAGTTGTAGAGGGCAGTGAGGTCCCCCCTCAGCCTCTTCTTTTCCAAACTAATACCCAGCTCCCTCTGCCTTTCCTTATACACTTGTTCTCTACACCCCTCACAAGCTTGGTAGATCTCCTCTTGACCTGTTCTGGCATCTCCATGTCTTTCTTACAATGAGGGGACCACAACTGAATACAGTACTCATGATGAGGCCTCATAAAGGCTGAGTACAAGGGCATCTGCTGACCACAGTATTCTTAATATGAGCCAGGATCCTGTTGGCCTCCTTGGCCACCTGGGCACACTACTGGCTCATATTAAACTGGCTGTCTACCAGCACCCCTAGGTTCTTTTCTGGGAAAGCTGGGCAGCTTTAGAGCCACTCAAGCCCAAGCCTGTAGTGTTGCCTGCAATTGTTGTGACCAAAATGCAGGACTGGGCATTTGCCCTTATTGTCCCTCAGATAATTGGCCTCAGCCTATTGATCCAACCTGTCCAAGCCCCTCTGTAGAGCCTTCCTGCCCTCAAGCAGTTCAACACTCCCACAATATTTGGTGTCTGCAAACTTACTGAGTGTGCTCTCAATCCCCATGTCCAGGTCATCAATGAAGATATTAAACAAGACTGGCCCCAAAACTGAGCCCTGAGGGACAATGCCTGTGAATAGCTGCCAGCTAGATTTCACCCAATTAATCACAACTCTCTGGGAATGGACAGCCAGCGAAGTGAAGAACCCAGTGAAGAATGCATTTATCTGTATCATGATTTGCCAAACAGCTTGTCGTCCTTATTATCAAAATCAGAGCTCCAGAAGAGATTTCAGGTTCTAAAATGTCCTTCTCTGTGCTTGAAAAAATTACACACACATTTCCACACCTACCCTGTTTAAATCTTTTGATTTAATTTATTTGGTTTGTTGTATTTTGGGTTTGTATTGAGGTGATCTCTTCAGAAGCTGGTGAGGAAAATACTAACAGTGAGTGTACTGTGTTAAGACTATGGCAATGACTGGAATTTGGACTATCTTCTGGGTGAAAAGCTATTAGTCTGATCGCCTACAGAGATTGGCAGGAAATCCTTTTATTATGCATAAGCTGCATGTGGAAAAGTGGTGTTGCTTAAATGCCAGGAGAAGAAATGTGTACCCATTTTCTAATAGGAACAAAAGATTTGTGAATGTCAGGCAAAATGAAAGGCAGTCAGTGTTGGTATGGCAGTGTAGTACAAATTCCAAACCCAGCAGAAATGCAACATGATAAAGTTTTAGTCTGTTTATTTTAAAGTAGCTAAATACTACCTTTATTTTAAAAACACATTAATGTAAATAGTGTTATTCTAATAAATAATAAATTATCCTAATGATTATGTCTGTAGTTTTCTGATTGTGCTTGCGGAATACTATTATGAGTTGGGCCATTACCAGGGAGTATTCAAGAGCAGAGGAATCAGGATTCCTCTCCTTGGGGAAAGTGTAAGATTAGAAACATAAATTATTCTGTGGTTCTGTGACACACTTTATGTGAAGGACTACATTTGTATCAAGATGGTTTAGCCAATGCAACTGGGATATGGGGTAACAGGTTATTTTAAGCTGTCTCTGTATTTGTCTTGCACATTAAGACAAGGATAAAATGTTTATTGCTTACACCAGAGAACTTAGTCTTAAAACTCTTCTTACTGATGAGCAGGTGGTATTTACTGCTTGAATGTAGTGTTTCCCAATAAATTAAAAAGTTTTCTAGGAACTGTGAAATAATATTGGAAAACATGAGGAACCTTTTCTTCTTTAAAGAGGAGTTAAAAAAAGGCTGCTGAGTTTATTTTAATCCTGGTAGAATGGCTTGTATGGCCTTTTTTCTTTACTTTTTTAACACTTTGAAATCTTACTGCTTTAGGCATTGAGGAGTTCTTTTTAAGATCTGTAATATTTGCACTGAGCACTGTAGAGTGCTGAAGAACAATTTGTCTTTAAAGAAAGCTGTATTTCCATGGTATGTAGAAAAATCAAACACAAACCAGATCTTTTTTTCACAGATTTCAAGCTTCCTTATGCATTTTCAGTGTTAGTTGCACTGATGTGACTATTTCAGTAGAAAATGGTGCTATTAATTAGAATAATGATTTGTGGATAGCTTAGGGCTTAAATGATTTTGTGCTTCATTACAACAAATCAAGGCAAATGTTATTTGGTCTTTGAAGTCTCAAAAGTAAGTTTAGAAAAAATTAAGAAGCTGGACATGATTTGAAGATTTCTGAAAAATTAGCAGGCGTAGTCACAACCAATCTGATTGAAGCCTTAGGCTTTCACTTCGGAATTTCCTGATGTTATCTAAACATCACTCTGCAGCTGTTACCTACTGAACTCAAGTTGGAGATTCCTTCTTACTGTAACCCTTTTTCACGGTTCTGATTTTCTTTCTTTTTTTTCCCTATGTCTTCTTGTTCAGTCATGTTCTTTGAAAAATTAATTTTCCCTAATTATGAATGCTTTCTAGCCAAGATTGGTTTTTGGCAAGTTTGAGAGTTATGATGGCTTCTTGATAACAGAACTGTTTTGTTTGTTTTTAAGGTTGCTAATCTTGCTTGCTCATTGTCAACAAATGAAGATGGAATGAAAATTGTCCAAACGGCAGCTAATCACATAGAAACTTTGTGCCCACAGGTATGACTTTCTCCATTAATTCCTGTTACAGCATACTGAGTAGTCACTGTGTTTTTGTCACACGACATACTTAGTTGTGCTCCTTTAGCCTAAATTCACATTCGATTCACGTAGATTAGTGCAGTGCAGTAAATGATAAATCAAGGGCAAATACTCATTAATTTATTTTTTCTTAATGGTTAACATAGGGATAGTTTATAGTCTGTATTGATTTGGGGTTTAAAAAAGCTGTAAAAATTGTAATTGGAAGAAACATGCTCCTCTCTTAGTGAATTAAATCTGATTGAATAAGGAGTGTAACATGATAGTCAAATTGGGAGTACTTTTGCTGTTAGAAAACAACTTTAAATGCCATTACCATTTGATTTGGTGTTAGTATATGTGAATGTTAAATTATGAATCTTTGTGATTATCACCAATTCAAAAGCTTGAGCTTTTTTTATAAGTAAATGTATGAAAATCAGCACAACTACAGGTAAATATTTGGTACTTAATATATTATAAAAAGTGTATTCCTCTGTGTCTCATTCAGAATTGTTCAGATACAAAACTTGCTGCACTTACACCTTTTTAGAGCAAAGAGTGTGATGATTTTTGTGAATCTGAAACAAGTGTGTCAGCCTTGAGGCTGCATAATTTCCAGATCATTAGTTCTTTGAAGAACACTGTAGTTCTAGTGAAGAACACTACAGTGGCCTAAATATTCTTGCTCTTTCGTGTGTTTAAATGCTAAATGTAATTTAAATGGAAGCAAAAGAGTAAGTATTAATAATATGTTCAATTACAAGCTTGAGAAGTCCATTTTATTCCTGCTGAGTAAATGCAAGGCTTAGGGTAAAAGAATTTTTATGAAAGAATCAGTGTTTCCTCTTGAATCATTAATTTTCAGTGTCTATTTTTATAACTTTTACAGTTCTGTTTTTCACATCCCACTTGATTTGGTATAATTCATTACTGTTTTTATAAGAAGTTTGCTGGCTTCTAAAATATTTCATTAATAGCTTCTTCTAGAGTTTTGTTTCTCCAGGGGTACAAGTACACCTTTCTGATACATCTTTGTGCATCTAGATGTAGCTTTTAATTGAAAGCTTGCACTTTCAATATTGCATCTGATACCAAAAATGCTTAATATCTAATTTTGACTAAAATATTTATTTTCTCTATAGTTATTTCAGTTGCTAGTGTTTTAATTTCCTATAATAAAATGGATATTTATGTTTCATTTTCCTTTTTTTCTTTTTTTATTTTTAATATTGAGGTAAGCCAGGCTTGAATTAGTTGACTTACATATAGATCTGACTAAACAGTGAATGTGATACGCCCGTAAGATTATATTACTATTAATAGTGTGTTCATGTGTAGTATTTCCTACTTTCTTAGATAGGGACCATTCCCTGCAAAAGCAATTATCATTTTACCTATATAAGAGACAGTCGAATAACACTCCCGTATTTTTCAGAAAATCAGGTTATGCACATAATATAAAAATTCTCCACAGTTAAAATAATTATCCTTTAAGACCCCTGCAGTGTGTAGAACCTTTCAGTGTTCTTAAATCTAAGAAAGAAAAGAACCCAGACAATTATTTTTGAACAGAGAAAAGATATAATGTTGTAGAACTGTTTTGCTAGTAGAGATCTTCTGTTTATTACTCATACTGTTCAGTTCAGTGACATTTTTAGAGACATCTAAAGTTTCTTTAATATTTTTCTGGAACCCCAGAGATAGCTGATGAAGGGTAAACATGCCCGCATAGAGATGGAAAAACACCCCAATGTAAGAAACCAGAGATTTAACATTCAAGAATCTATCTTCTCTGTCTAAGTACTTGATAGGTCTTTACATTTTTATGGACTAATCAGCTTTCAGGTTGTTCAACAAGTATGTCTGGCACACTCTGTCAACAAGAGGAGGAACAAGGGAGAAAAGGGCTATAAAAACTTCTCTGGTCTTTAAAAGAGTTTGTCTCTTGGGTTCCACACTTATAAAACTGAACTGCCTCTCAGAGAAAACCCTTTGCTGTTTCATTTCAGCTTCAGTAGAGATGCATGAACTGACTTCACTGGGCCCTATACATTGCTTTTCTTTGTCCAAATCCTGTTAGAGTCCATTTATGCCCCTAAATTCACCAATTAAAGTGTTTGAAAGTGCTTAATACTTCCATAGTGTGAAACACTGTTTACTGGGGAGTTCAAAGCATGTCACCTATCTTGTGAACATCTGCACAACTTCATGGGGAATTCGGGAGAGATTCTTGACAGTCTTTGTGGTAGTTTAGAAAGCACATGAGGTGTTTCGGTGTTTTACCACTCTTGAAGGATGTCTCAGAAATTTTAATCACTTCTGTTTAATCTTCTGTAATCAGTTTGGGTTGGTGCCTGCGATACAAGCACATCAGCCAGGTCTCGGTGAGAATTCAACAGACAATGAAGCAACTTTGCTAAAAAAGAAAAATAATTTATTGAGCCTATCACCAATAAGAAAAGGAAAATGTCCCCAAATAAGTAAAAGAATCAAAAAGATAAACCAGAAACTGTATCGCAATACCTTCACACACACTCTGAGAGAAATGGGAGACAGCTAACACATTGGTTTTTGGCTTTAGATGGCAGCCCTGGGGAAAAAAGAGTGTACACTAACACTCATCAGCATAAAGCCACCACACACACAAATGCACCTTACTTCCATAAGGGAAATGGGCTGGGGGGGGTGGGGTGGGGAGTGTGTGGTGAGGGCAGCAGAAATACAGCGTAGACCTCAGTTCTCCCTGAAATCTCAGATATACTTCTAGCTCGCCTCAATTTGGAGGCTCTTTTTTGAGGCTACAGCAGCAACACATTTAGAAGACATAACAAAATCCCAGACTGTTTGCCAAAGGCTTTGAAGATCGGTTATGTTCTCTATCTTGTCAGAGGCCTCTCTCAGTTTCTCAGTGGCAGAGTATACAGGATCTTTTCCAGTCTTTGGTGGAGACAAAGGCAATGTGGAGCCACACCTATTGTAGTAGACACGCTTCTTCAGGGCCTGCTACAGTGCCACCTTCTCTATTTTTATTCTCCCCTGTGGTTAAGGCTCTGAGGGAAGGAGAGGATTAAGAGCTCACCGCTGTCTGGCAACTTCAATAGCAATCCAGCTGAAAGGAGAAGTGGTGTAGGAGTTGCCCATCTCTTCAACCTGGTGCCAGGAGCCAGGACAAGCTGGTGATGGCCACAGTCCAAGAGTTCTACTCTTTCTGGGTTTGAGCTCTCAGGCAAAGCTGTGTCTGCTGGGCCAAGGGCTGTGGTTTAGCCCTTCGGTAGAGCTGCAGCGACGCCGAGATTCTTCTGTGTTCCACCCTTCGGTGGCAGGTAGGCTGAGAGTCTGCATGCCCCTCCTGCCCCGAGTGGGGCAGCAGAGGAAGCTCTCTTGCAGAGGAGCATTCTGTCTTACAAGGTGTACTGGAGAGGAAGGGCAGAAAACAGGAAGTAATTTCCCTTTTATAGACTCTGTCCAGCAATCATCTGTAGGGTCAAGACGCTGATGCAGGGGGTTTTCTGGAAAAGCTATCCCCAGCTTCAAAGTAAAATGCTTTTTCTGCATAAAGGCACCACAATTAACACTTGAAAATTTGATAATTTTCAAACTGCGTTTTCAGAGCATAAAAATATATGTATAGCCTCATGTTCCTTTGCTCTGGAAACGAAAGATGATTTTTTCTGGTCATATTTGTTTTTCTTTCCTCTGTTACTATTCTGCTCTAAATCAGGCTGGTGATTATTGAAGATTGCAGCATGTTTTGGGTCTGGCTTTGATGAGTTCATCTTGTGAAGGTGTAATTTTTCTTTCAGTATAGAGTTCCATGCGCAAATTACACAAACCACAGAATGACTACTTCTTAAATAGGTCTCTCAGCTTTCCCATGCAAATAATTATTTTAAAGTGTTTAACGTGTGCATCCTGCCTCACTGCAGTTTTCAGTACTTTAACAGTCCAAGTGAAATTGATTATTTCTAGGCGGGTGTATCTGTCATCTTTTAAATAATGGTTTGGATTCTTAACATTCAGTAAAATCATGCTGAAAAGTAAATTGTTAATGAAATGTCTGGCACTCAAAATGGAGGTTGGATGTGGGCAACAGTCAAAAGTCTTGCTGATATACTGTCTCTGAAAACAGCTACTGCTATTCTACAACCCATCTGGTTTTAGACTGGATGCATTGACCTGCATTACTTGTATGCTGATTTCGTAACTTACTTAGTGTATGGAACCTTGTGTTCATTGGTTCAGATGGTTTTTATTTTTATATTGGTTGTTCTTTCCCCTCCTATAGTAGTAGCAAAAGGAAAAAAAAAAAGAATATAACACTTAGCATATTTATGGAAGACACAGCTTTAATTCTTAGTGCCACGTTTTCTCAGTGCTTGGAACTTAATATGCTGTTAGTTATTTTTATTATTGCTTGTTATGTGATAAACTGCTAAAGATAGAAGCAGAATTTTTGTCTGTGTGAGTTTGTAAATAGATCATTATGGTAGTTTAAGTAGCATGGAGAGACATTAAGATAAGCAAGATGTTGAGCTCATCAATGGGAATATGTTTATACACATGATATGTCCAAGTACTACAAACACTGATCTGACAGCTGTCATTAACATTTCATATTTGGCTTGTCCAGTATCTGCACAATTGTCTGGAACTGACTGCTGTATTTTGGTATTACAGATCTGATTCTCTGTTGACATAGGTACCTGCAATAAGGAGAATGGCAAAACCTGCTGAGATTCTTTGCTAGAAACCAGCCCCTGCAGGGTCTTCTTTTTTTGAATATTAATAATTAGAGCTCCATTGTAGTGATATTTTCTTTCCTGTCTCTAGGAGACAGTATTAAGCTTGTTGTATGCACACAGCATGGGAAATAAGCAGGAGGAGTTAGAAATCTGTGTCTGATCAGGTTATTATGATCTGATGGCAATTACAGAGACCTGGTGGGACAGCTCGCATGACTGGAATGTGGTCATGGATGGCTATGTCCTTTTCAGGAGTGACAGATCAGCAAGGCAAGGTGGTGGAGTTGCTCTTTACATGACAGAGCAACTAGAGTGTATTGAGTTCTGTCCAGGGGCAGACAAAGAGAGAGTTGAGAGTTTGTGGGTGTGGATCAAGGGGCAGGCTGGCATGGGTGACACTGTCATGAGTGTCTATTACAGGCCACCAGATCAGAATGAGGAAGTTGATGAGGTCTTCTACAGGCAGCTGAGAACAGCCTCACAGCTACAGGCCCTGGTTCTCATGGGGGATTTTAACTACCCTGATATTTGCTGGAAGACCTACTCAGCCAGCCATCCCGAGTCCAGGAGGTTCCTCCAGTGCATTCATGAAAATTTCGTGATGCAAATGGTGGAAGACCCCACTAGGAGAGGAGTGCTGCTGGTTCTTGTACTTACCAACAAGGAGGGGAAGGTTGAAGCAGTAGAGGTAGAGGGCAGCCTTGGTTGCAGCGACCATGAGACTGTGGAGTTCAGGCTCTCATGTGGTAGGAACCGAATACCTAGCAAAATCACAACCCTGGACTTCAGGAGGGCCAACTTTGGCCATTTCAAGCAATTGCTAGGGGAAATCCCATGGGACAGGGTACTGGCAGGTAGAGGCACTCAAGATAGCTGGTTCGCATTCAAAGACCACTTTGAAACACAACACAAGAACATCCTGACAGGAAAGAAGTCAAGGAAAGGAAACAGAAGACTTGTGTGGTTAAATGGGGAGCTGCTGGGTGAACTGGAGAGGAAGAAGAATGTCATAGGTCATGGAAGGAGGGGATGGCCACTTGGGGTGATTATAGAGGCTAGAGAGCTGGGCAGAGAGAAATGTAACGAAGTACAGGAGTGAGTGTAGAGTCCTGCATCTCGGCAAGAACTACCCCATGGACCAGTATAGGTTGGGGACTGACTTGTTGAAGAGCAGTGTAGGAGAAAGGGACCTGGGGGTGCTAGTGGACATTAAAGTCACTATGAGCGAGCAAGGTGCTCTTGTGCACCTGACGTGGATCAGAAGGGGGTTGTTAGCAGATTGAGAGAGGTTCTTCTCTCCCTCTACCTGCACTAGTGAGACTGCATCTGGACTATTGTGTTCAGTTCTGGGCCCTTCAGTTCAAGGACACAGCTGCCAAAGGGTGTCCAGTGTAGAGCAACAAAGATGATGAAGGAAGTAGAACACCTCCCTTATTAGGAAAGGCTGAGGGACCTGGGTCTCTTTAGCTTGGAGAAGAGAAGGCTGAGGGGAGACCTCATTAATGTCTATAAATATGTGAGGGATGAGTGTCAGAAGGATAATAGCACAAGGGGGAGTGGGCGCAAGCTGGAACAGATGAGACTCCATGTAAATATCAGAGGGAACTTCTTCACAGAGAGGGTAATGGAGCATTGGAACAGGCTGCCCAAGGGGTTTATGGAGTTTCCTTTTCTGGAGATGCACAAGACCCGTCTAGATATATTCCTGTGTGACTTTTTCTAGGTGATCTTGCTGAGGCAGGGGGATTGGACTAGATGATCTTTTGAGGTCCCTTCCGATCCCTATGATTCCGATTCTATGATTCATTAGAATCATGTGAAACTCTTTGTCAGTAAATTCAGATATAAAGTGGAACCTATATTTGGGAACTGAGGTGGTTTTTGGATGCTTGTGTATGTGTTTATCTTTAGAAGGGATCTAGTTCACAAGCTGCTTGTATTCCAAGCTGGAATTCCATGTCATATCTATTAAACCTATGATCAGTTGCAAAGTAGCATGGAAGCATTTAGCAGCCTAACAGTTAACAGCAGTTAATGTATTTTGAGCTGAGAAGCTCAAATTTTGAAGCAGGGCTTGGATGTTGTCTGCAGTCTTTCTTACAGCTATGATCATATTTGTGTTTTGCTTCTTATTATTTTTGTGCTCAAGCTTTGAATGTGCATTTCCTATCTTTCTCAAAATGAAGCATTTTTTCAGTGCTTCTTCCCTTACAAAAATAACCAGGTGAATTTGTAATGGATCCGTTTCAGGTTAATACAAATAGATGGATATTTAGTGTTTTCTAGAAAGTAGGTACTGTGTTGGACAAATCTGAAAATTCTTGCTTACAAAACTGAGACCATAGCTAATAAGTGGGCAGCATCTTTTGATTCACCACATTTTTCATATATTGGAGTTTAATTATATTTTATGGTGCTGTGGATTTTTGAAGATAGCAATTTACATTTTCTATATATTTACTTTTTTGTGAGAGAAAATAAGTAATCCATTTTGTTATTTGTTCGGGCCCATTAAATAGTGAGGGACAGTGAAGCAGTTTTTCATAATACTCATAAGACCTCTTCATCAGTATCAGTTTAATAATGACAAGTGTTTCATATTCTTGGTTGAAACATATGTATGGCATCTATGTATATTTTATCTGTCTTAAGACCGTTTTCTTCAAGTACAGCAGTCTTGTGCAAGGGCAGAAGTAATGAGGGAGAACATGGTAAATCAGTGAGTTCTTTACCATCTGCTTTAGAAGAGAGAAAACAGGTGTATCTCTAGCAGTATCAGACATTTTCTTAAGTACCATCCCCAGCTTTTCATTTGAGATGTTAAAAACATGTATCATGCCCAATATTTCTGAAACTAAAGGGAAGATGTTTGGGTTAAAGTGATGTATTTTTCATGTAGATTTTTGACAAAGTTGTCACAATGCTGGTGAAGCTGATGAAGAAATTGTCACTAACCTTGAACGCTTATCTTACACCTTTGCTCCACAACCAGTTTAATCTTGGATACATCATCCGTGTTGCTGGAGAGTTGATCTGCCTACTCTCAAGCTGCTATTTCTGCCTCCTCCTCTACTGACTAACAGTAGCAATCATAGATATTTTCAGCAATGTGGATCAGGAAACTGATGCAGCTGAGAATTAACCTGGGAAGCAAGTAAGATTAGCTTTCATTGCCTGATATAATTTGCTTTATGGATGTGTAAATAACTGTTTACTGGGAAGGAATAAAGAGGAGAAGCAGATCACTTCTTCAGGTGGCAGTGCAGACTGATGTCAGGTTTTGCTCACAGTTTTGCTGTTGGAAATTAAATTTGTTTCCAGTATTAGTAGATAGCTGTTGCCACTAGCTACCAGGAGACATTGCATGGAAAAAAGCAGTTAGTCTAGTCCTCAAGCATCATAATAATATATGATCCGATTTGGAAGGAAAGTCCTTTCTACTATTGGAACATCATGATGGGCAATCTGCAGAAACATTGTGTTCCACTTTCTGGAAGTCTAACAAGGACTAAAAATGATACAAAGAAGAAAGCATTCCTCATATTCTCTAGAATAATTTACTTACAATTTAGTTATAGAATGCTACAGTTTTTTGTTTGTGAAAATTGTTTTTTGTTGTTCTAAAAATATAGAGCTCATGGGATTTTTTAGGTGGTTGGGTTACCATGGAATCTTGAAACTGTGGGCTGCCAAAATGTATTGGAATGCTTATTGCTTTATGCTCTTACACAAATAGACACATATATGATTTCGCTTGAACATCTCCAATAAACAGTTTGAAGGGGGAAAAATACTCTTCTGTATTCCCCTGAAAGCCTCATGTTGGCTATGACTACTCGGCTGTTTTGTGATAGTACTCAGAGAATAATTAACTACAAAATGCCTGTACGTTTTCAGTCTTAACTTTCCTCTTTCTGCATCTATAATAGAATTCTCAACAAATTTTTAGTTTGTAATATTAAATGAAAGTATCAGCCCTGAGTAGCCTCAGCTAACCATACAGAAGCTGTTCTATCTACTGTTCTGATTATCCTACCTGCACTTACTGGACATAAGACATGAGAATGGCTGAGATTTTTAAAATGCTGGAGGGCATCTGCTGTAGATATGTACTGCACAAAAGTGCTGTGAGTGTTTAATCACAGTACCACAGTGATGATGAGGCTGGAAAAGACCTTAAAGGTCATCCAGTCCAACCTAAAACCAACCAAGGAAACCTAAACATCTGACATCTAGATCATGCCACTCAGCACTTCATCCAGACTAACCTTGATCACTTCCAGAGACGGTGACTCGATCACCTCCGTGGGCACCCCATGCCAAAATCTGATCCCTCTTTCAGTGAAAAACCTGTAACTAATATCAAGTCTAAACCTCCCCTGATGGAGCTTAAGACTGTGACCCCTTGTCCTGTCTCCAGTGTCCAGGGAGAAAAGACTGACCCCCCGCCTGACTACGACCATCTTTTACATAGTTATAGACAGAAATAAGGTCAGCCCTGAGCCTCCTCTTTTCCTGGCTAAACAGACCCAGCTCCATCAGCCTCTCCTCATAGGGCTGACCTTCCAGGCTCTTTACCATTCTAGTTGCTCTTCTCTGGACTCGTTCCAGCACCTCGACATCATTCCTAAACTGAGGTTCCCAGAATTGAATGCAATACTCCATATGTGGTCTAACCAGTGCCAAATACAGCGGGAGGATAACATCCCTCTCCCTGCTGGCCACACCATTCTTGATGCGGGCGAGGACACCATTACCCTCTTGGCCTGGGGTTGTTATAATCAAAATGCAGAATCCAACACTTAGACTTGTTAAAACTCATCCTGTTGGAGTCTGCCCATCTCTCCAGTCTGTCCAAGTCCCTCTGCAGGGCCCTCCTACACTCCAGAAGATCAACAAGCTTGGTGTCATGTGCAAATTTGCCTCTGATGGATTCCAACCCATCATCAATATCATCAATGAAGATGTTGAACAGGACCGGACCTAACACCGACCCTTGGGGGACACCACTAGTAATGGGTTGCCAACTAGATGCAACACCATTTTCCACCACTCTCTGGGCTCATCCGTCCAAACAGTTCCCGACACAGCCTAGAATATTCCTGTCAAAGCCCCTTGCTGCTATCTTAGCTAGGAGTATATCATGAGAGACCATGCCAAATGCTTTACTGAAATCTAGGTAAACCACATCCACAGCCTTCCTCTCATTGACCAGTCGAATCACTTGATCACAAAAGGAGATCAGATTAATCAGGCAAGACCTATCCCGCCTAAACCCTTGTTGACTGGGCTTAATCTCTTGGCTGCCACACAGTTGTTACATGATAGCACTAAGCACTAACCATTCCATAACTTTGCCCAGAAATGATGTGAGGCTAACAGGTCTGTAGTTTCCTGGATCATCCTTCTGTCCCTTCTTGTGTATGGCGGTCACATTTGCCAACTTCCAATCATCCAGGACCTCACCTGTGATCCATGATTTCTGATAAATTATGGAGAGTGGTTTAGCAAGCTCATCTGCCAGCTCTCTCATCACTCTGGGGTGAGTCCCATCCAGTCCCATGGACCTGTGGGGATCCAAATGGATCAGTAGTTCTCTAACTAGTACCTCTTGGATAACGGGAACTACACTGTTCCCTGCCCCTATCTAACATTTTAGGTAAGTAATCATAAACTGTTTGTTTTTCCCTATATCTTTAAAACTTGAAAGTATTCTTCCAGGAAAGATATTTCTCATTTATCTCTTGAACTTCATTTTTTCCCCAAATTTACAAGTTTCCTTGTAAATTCTTTACAAGATGCCACATTTTGTTGATGGTCTTGCAGCAGGATGCCAGGGAAAGAAAGAAAAGCTGTAAAACATCATTTGTTGGAGAATTATAGTAAAACCCCTTAGTGAATCAAAGGAGGAGGGTGGTTACACAGTCGAAAAACTTAGATTAATAGAAAATAGCACAATAATACTGCTGTTAAATGATATAGTTTGTGTTTGAATTTTGCAGAACTTTTGCTGATTATTTTCAATGATGATCTTCCATATTTTTAATTAGAGCTTTAAAACTGTTTCTGCAAAAGTAGTATAAAATTCCAGGCAACAGATGACTTCTCTTCTTGTGTTTTCATCATGTCTTCCTGGGAACTCAAATACTAAAATGTCATTAAGTAAGGGAAAGATAAATAATGTGACCTGCAGGTGGATTTTTGGTGTTATATTTGCAGAATGACAAATGCAAAATTCATCTCTCAGTTTGACTTCGTGTTCTACTAAATTCTGAATAAAAAGTCATTAGGAATGGTACAAGTGTTGTCAATTGTAAAAGGAGTGAGTACCAGCTTCATTCCGCTATCTTTTAGATAACTGTGCATTATTATTGATGTTGAGTCCAGTTTGCTGTTCTGAGTTGCATAAAGCCTCATTTACCACCCTAACGGTGTTAATAGCTTTTGAACAGGACAATTTAAAGAGATGTTTTCATTCTGATTTCACTGCAATTTGCTGTGTGATGTACTAGGTAGAAGTGAGCTTGTATATACATTTATGCATAAAATAGGGATAAGGCATGTCTGTCTCTCATTATGCCACTTCATGTCCTTTCCACTTATCTGGGAAAATTCAGAATTAATTTTAAATGAATAACTGTGGTGACGCTAACTTTTTGTTCTACTATATCATCACTGAAATGTTTCAACAGTACGGACTGTGTTGCTGTTGATCCTTGTTCCACGTGTTTAAGTCAGAAATAACAACCATACATGGATTTCTTTTCTGGAAAAGATATTCTTGTAAGGAATTCTTTTCTGCATAGTGTACTGCTCTGCATCCTTTGACATTATTTTTTCCCATACCTAAATCCTCATATGTATAGAGAAATCAGTGATGCTTCAAAGATCACCCCATTTCTCATTTCCTTAATGGTAAGTTTTCTTGATCATATTTTCAGTCAATATTCTGCTGGGATTTCCCAAGTGAAAAACAAATGGAAGGACTAAAGACTTCAGAAAAATAGTACCAAGAACAGGGAAGAAAAAAAGTGGTCATTTAATGATGGATGACATGCAGTTTAGGTGTGTCTTTTACAGGATGATAATATGAATGATGTGTAGGGACATAATTTAATGGTTGTGATTCTCTGCACTTGGCCTTCACAGTCAGCATGGGTTCATGAAGAGCAGGTCCTGTTTGACTAACTGGATCTCCTTGTGTTTGACAGAGCAATGCATACTGGATGAGGGAAGTGCTGTGGATGTGTGCTTTGAGTTTAACAAGGCCTTTGGCAAGGTTTCCCACAGCATTCTCCTACAGAAGTTGGCTGGGTGGGGCTTGGATGTGCAGGTGCTTTGCTGAATTAAAAACAGGTTGGATGGTGGAGTCCAATGTGTTCTGTTGAATGGACTTAAGTCCAGTTGGTGGCCGGTCACAAGTAGTATCTCCAGGGCTCAGTGCTAGGGCCACTCCTATTTAACATCTTTATTAAGGATTTGGGTGAGGAGATAGAGTGCACCCTTAGTAAGTTTGCAGATGACACTAAGCTGCCAGAGGGTAGGAAGGCTCTGCAGATAGATCTGGGCAGGCGGAGACCAATTGTATGAGTTTCAGTAAGGCCAAATGTCAAGTCTGTGCTTTTGCCACAGCATCTCCTAGCAGTGCTACAGACGTGATGAGGAGTGGCTGGAGAGCTGCC
>VZRI01007278.1:12318-40267 GCA_013397515.1 Upupa epops
TACTGCCCCTGCCGCCGATCTCGGAAAACTAAACTGGGACAGGTTTTATTTTGCTCTGTCGGGATCCCTAGGACACTTTATATTCTGACTGGTTGTTTGGGGTGTACGTTTGGGTTATTTCCTTAGTGTTCTTAATAAAGAATTGTTGTTCCTTTTCCCAAATCTCTTGCCTGAAGGCCTTTAAATTGAAAGAATTTAATACCTGTCTTCCCAAACCAAGACATCCTCTCATGATGCTCTGAATGACTTTGGAACTTTTAGCAAGTGTTAGACGCACAAAGAGAATCTGTAATATTTAAAGTACACTTATTTAGAAGTTTATGCAACATCAGGCTTCTACTTAATGCAAACATGTCTCGTTCTGAAGAAGTCTTCTGGATTCCTTTGCTACTACATGAAAAACTCATTTTGGCATCTTCCTTTAGGGCTAATTCCTTTTAAACCATGATTGCATTAATATCATCTCATGGTGTAACTGGTTGAATCCTTTTAATCTTGTGTAAGAATTATAGCCCAGTTTAATTTGCTACTGACCATAGCAAGAAACGTGCAAATGACACTATTTTCTCTCAGCTTTTGTGTACAGTTAAATTAATTTTTACAGTTCATACTTCTGAGGTGATTAAATGTCTCTAAATGAGGGAACTCTTCATACAAATATAATTCTCACACCAAATATTATACTAATTCCCAGGCATTACTTAACTTAAAAGCTGGTTTTATTTTTTGAAAAACAAAAGCATTTTGAAACCTTAATTGTTGTTGCTTTATTATTATTAATATTGCTATTATTACTTTGCTCAGTTGTAAACTCTAGTTTTCAAGCTGAAGAATAAAAGGACACCTTAATTTTTGCAAGTGCATGTACTGTATTATTTGCATAGTTTGGCTTGCTGGTTCTTTAGATGCATTTGCTTTAGGATTAGCAAGATATCAAACACATCCTGATTTTAAAGATCTTTACTGGTGATGTTCTGTGAAGTGCTGAAAAAAACAGCAGGCTTAGTTTCAGCTTTAAAACTGAGGGATGCTTACCATAGCTAAGAAAAACATTAACATGGTCAGAGTCACCTGTATATTATTTAAGAAAGGGATAATTCCTCTCAAGTGATATTCTCAAAGAAACCAACTCATTTACAGTGAGCAAGCAGTGCTAATGGTTCTAAATGGAAATCTGATGTACATCAATAACCAGATGCCTCCTCAAGGTACAAAGGAATGTTCTTGTACATTGCATTAATACCACAAAAATATTGTGAGGTTGTACCAACCAGCATCAGTAGAAGAGGGTCAGCAGGGGCTGCTCTGTCCCTAAATGACCAATCAAACCCTTAGGAAATGTGGGAGCAATCTTCTGACTGTGAGAACTGAGACACGCACACTTGGCTAACCACAACATAAAAATAATTAGCCTTGCATGCAGACTTCCTACATATTGTTATTTTTACTTGGTTTACTGCTGCAAAGAACTTCTATACTAGATGAAACATGAAGCTCACAGAAGGTAGCTGCACAGATTGCACAGCAGAGCTATTTCTTCATCTCTACAGACAATGATCCTGCTGAGGTTTCTGTTGAAGCAGTGGCTATGTTTGTCTCCATATCAAATTTCTTTCTAATCCCTAATTATTTAATATTCATTTAAACCTGAAACTTGAGAAGACTCTTCATCTTTCTTCAGTCTAATGATTTTAGATTTCCATTTTTAGTGACATATATCCATGTATGTTAAATTTTTGTGCTCAGAGACCCCCTGTGATAATGAGTTCTACAGCTTATATTTGCAACAAGAAAAATATTGGTCAGTAATGTTGTGGCTTTTTAATCATATTCAGTGTTGTGTAAGTAGTCACCTAAAAGACAAAACTGTAGTCATATCCCACATAGATGGAAGATGCAAGTGAAATCTTCAGCAGATACTGATCTTGCTGAGCTGTCTTTAATGACCTGCCAGCACTAAGAAGGGAGATGAGAGAGGAAGAAAAAGGGCTGGACTTTATTTAGAAGCAAGAAGTCCTTTGGTTCAGGAAGAGCCTTAAGGTGGTCCCAAGATAGGGACAGATCTCAGAAGACACTACCTTGTCTTGCTTACCAAGGAGCAAGCTCCTCTCCTAAGTAAACCAAGAAAACAGAAAGTGAGGTTGCTGACACCCACCCTTACTTAAATACATGCAGCTTCCCACAAGACTGTTCCGAAACAAGAAAAGTCACCTACAAATGTTAAGCTTAAAAAAGCAGCAGCAATGATGAGTATTTTTGGCATGAACTGAAGAATCCTTTTGTTCCAGCTACAGCCCACACGCTGATTTAGCTCAGCAGCTCCCATTTTCTGTTTCTTTCCTCGCCCAGGCCTTTCTAAAACATCACTTCTAGATTGCTGTTTTCTTCCAGCCTGCTTCAGTTACATTTTATAGTAGTTCATAAAAATATTGGTACATACTCTCAGCTAGTGGCTAAATGTAGGATCATGCTCAGTAAGGAAATGACTCTGCTCCTCTTCTATGTTTTTGCTCTATTTATTTGAACTCATATACAGTAAATCCTTTTGATACTGCTAACATGATAGAAAGGCATCATATGGTAAGTGGTACTCAAGCCTTTCAATATTAAATTATTGAATAGTTTCCTTCTATCCAGAGCTAAATGTTGCTAAAATTTACCAGCAGGTCACTTACTTGATTGCTCAGCACCAGCAAGTGAAGTTTTCTTGGGACAAAAGGGGGTGACACCCTCTACACACTCTAAGCTCCATTTCAACTCAAACCATTCTATGATTCTCTGAAATAATAAAAAATCCCACATATTTTCTTTCTAATTTAATTGAAAGGATAAAAACAGTAACCTAAAGGAACTGTTGAAAAAGGTGGAAATACTTAAGAAGAGCCAGATCTTAATCAGAATTTAAATATGCTTCCAAAATCTCAAAATTTCACTGCAACTGTCATTTCTTCATTCTTGGGAGTAATTTATTTGAGTAGTGCTCATGCAATTGCACTTGCTGAGCTCTGTATATGAATGAAGATACAGCTAACAAGTGCTGAAACACTGAAGTGGTGACGTAAGGACGTGCACTGTCCATTAAAACTGACATAGACGTGTCCTCAACAGCTCTATTCACCAGCATCCACAGAAAATAAAGTTCATTTAGCTTATCCAGCCTGAATTTTTATCCAATGCACCAGAATGGATTTTCTTTTGGCTCTGATTTGACACAGGTGGGCTAGAGACATGAGAGAGATGTTTCCTTCATGGCAAGTGGAACCAACGGAGATCCAACAACAGTTTCTGCATTTCAAGCCCTGGCTGGTAACAAGGCAATGCATTTATTTGGTTTCATTACACAAAACTACAATAATATGTCAGAAAACTTCAGTTGAGTCTGTTTTATTTTTTAGCTTTTTAATTTTTTTTCACTAATAAGCCTGAGAAATTATTTCTAAGATAGCCAAGATGCAACTTTTATTTCTCTATCTTCAGGTTCATATATTTTCTTGATGAATGCTTTTAGTTTAAGAAAAAAAAAATTAAACCACCACATAACCCACTGTGATATTTCCATGTCTTGTATTATTATTATTTTTCATGTATAATGTTTTGTGTAATGAATAATGACCTCTGTGTCTTGCAAGACTTTTTTCCATATACACTCAGTTGAAACCGTAACAACAAAACATTTCCACTGAATCCTTCTCTCCTACTTTCACTCAAAAATCTCTACAAAACCAACTGACAATATTTCATGTGTCTTTGTGTCAGACTTTGATCAGCAACAAATGTAAGGGCTCAAACATAATGAGCAGGGAGGGCAGGGGAAGCCCTGCACCTGGTGAAGAGATAAGAGCTCCACAGTGTGAGAATAAGCAGGACCTGAGGCACAACCATTCAATCTGCAAAACTATGTGTAAGCAGTGAGAACATAAGTTGTCATCTCTCAAGGACTAATTTGCCAGCGTTTTGTCTAAGCCTCTGAGAACAAAGTCTGCCAAAATTTTGGAGCTGAAGAAAACTACCCCTCGTAGCAGGGATAAAAGGAATTAAACAGTACAGAGTAACAATCACAGAATCACAGAATGTTAAGGATTGGAAGGGACCTCCAAACATCATTCAGTCCAATCTCTCCGCTAAAGCAGGATCACCCAGATCAAGACACAGGAACATGTCCAGTGAGTTTTAAATGTCTCCAGAGAAAGAGACTCCACAACCTCTCTGGGCAGTTTGTTCCAGTGCTCTGTCATCCTTACCATGAAGAAGCTTCTTCTCATATTTATGTGGAACATCCTATATGTTCCGGTTTACACCCCTTTTCCCTTGACTTATCATTGGATGACACTGAGGAGAGCCTGGCTCCATCCTCCTGACACCCACACTTTCCGTATTTATCAACTTTAATGAGGTAACACCTCAGTTTTTTTTTCCAAGCTAAAGAGACCCACCTCCCTCAGATTTTATCAGTGAGATCCTCCATTCCTCTCAATCATCTTTGTGGTTCTCGGTCAGACTGTCTCAAGAAGTTCTGTGTCCTTCTTGAACTGAGGGGGCCAGAACTGGATACAATATTCCAGATGTGGTCTCACCAGGTGTTCTAGGTTAGGAAAAAAAAATAGATTTTCATATAATTTCTTCTTTCCTTTTATTCCAAAGGTCTATTTAGACACCCCCACCTCCTCCCCCATCCCTTCTCAGGGTGGCTCCTTTGCTGCTCAGAGAAGCTAGGCACATTCACATGGGCCATTAAGGTGAAAAAGGTTTTTGCTTTCCAGAGGTTTGACTGGTTTTGGAGGAGGGGAGTTGCAAGGTTATTTCTTTATGCCCTGCACCTCAATAAAAAGACAGCTGCTCTGTCTCTCTCATTCTTTTATTTTCTCTTCGACTTTTCCCTCTCCCAGAACCCTATGTACCGGCCATGCAGCCAGGCCCCAGCCAGTGTTGGGGGAAGGCTGTGGCCTCCCTCCATCCCCACTTGCTGGAGATGAGATGCTGCATGTCTGGAGCTGTGCTACACTAGTGTTGGGATGTGGTGGCAGCATGTCCTAGCAGTTGCAGGTGGGGCTGGCTCCGACCATGCCAGCAGAAAGTTTTTGCCCCATCAGCCTTTCCTTTTGGTTTTGGAGATTTTCCTCCTAACCTGGAACACCAGGCCAGAGTAGATGGGAAGGAGAACCTCTCTCAATCCACTAAACTACTTACCACTTCTAATGCACCTCAGGATGCCATTGGCCCAGATATCAGGGGCCCAGAACTGGAAACAATATTCCAGATGGGGTCTCACTAAGGCAGAGGGGAAGGAGAACCTTGTTCGATCTTCTAAACACACTCCTTCTAAATCCACCTCTTCTTGGCCACAAGGGTGCATTGCTGACTCATGGTTATTGTGCTGTCCACCAGGATACTCGGGTCCCTTTCTCCTATGCTGCTCTCTAAAAGATCAGTCCCCAGCTTATACTGGTATCTGGGGTTGTTCTTGCCCTTGTTATATTTCATTACATTTCTCCCTGCCCAACTCTTCAGCCTGTCTAGGTCTTGCTGAACCAAGCTTTGTGTCATCAGCAAACCTGCTGACAGTGTACCCTAATTCCTCATTCAAGTTGTTGATGAATGTATTGAACAGTACTGGTCCCAATACTGACCCCTGGGGGACTCCACTGGATAGAGGCCTCCAATTAGACTCTGCCCTACTGACCACTACTCTCTGGCTTCTATTCTGCAGCCAATTCACCATCACTACTTGATTGTCCAGACCACACTTCCTCAGTTTGGCATCAAGGTTGCTGCGGGAGACTGTGTCAAATGATTTACTGAAGTCAGGATAGACCACATCATCTATCAATCTGGTTGTGTATTCATAAAATGCTATTAGGTTGGTCAAGCATGAATCCCCTTGGTGAGAAGCCATACTGACTGTCCCTAACGGCCTTCCTGTCCTTGATGTACCCGGAGACGGAGCCAAGGACAAGTTGCTACACCACCTTTCCAGGGATAGAGGTGAGGCTGATTGGTATGTAGTTACTTGGATCGTCCTTCTTGTCTTTTTTGAAGATTGGAGTGACATTTGCTATCCTCTGGTCCCCAGGCTCCTCTGGGCCCTCAGTAGGCTGGGGCTCATCAGGACAGGCTCCAGTACTACAGACAGATGCAAAGAAGGCATTCAGTATCTCTGCCTTCTCCATATCCTCTGTCACCAGAGCACCTGTCACATTCAACAATGGGCCTACATTGCTTCTAGTATTAGTTTTATCTGCAGTGTAATGTACTTGAAGAAGCCCTTTCTGTTGTCCTTGACCTCTCTTGCAAGATTTAATTCCAAGGGGGTCTTGGCTTTCCTAGTTGTGTTCTTTTATCCTCTGACTAGAGTCTTATAATCATACCAAGTGGTGACCCTCACCTTCCATGACCTATAGACTTTCTTCTTCCTCTTGAGATTACCCAGCAGTTCCCTATTTAACCACACAGGTCTTCTGGCTCCCTTTCTGGAGTTCCTACCTGTTGAGATGCTCTGATCTTGGGCTTGAAAGGTCCTTGAATGCTAAACACATATTTTGGACCCCTTTGTCTTCCAGCACCCTGTCCCATGAGATTTCCCCTAGCAATTGCTTGAAAAGGCCAAAGCTCTCTCTACTGAAGTCCATGGTTGTGATTCTGTTTGGTATTCTGTTCCTGCCACATGAACAGAATCAGTACCATCTCATGGTCACTGAAACCAAGGCTGTCCTCAACCTTCACTGGTTCCATCAGACCTTTTTTGTTAATGAGAAGAAGACCCAGTTACGGTTAGGGTTAGGGTTGGGTTGGGTTAGGGTTAGGGTAGGATTTGGAGAGCAATGAGAGAAGTTGTTCATGGCTCACGAAGTGTGTGATTAATAGCTCCTTTGAAGAAGTTATCTGCTGCTGCATGGCTCTCCTCCAGGTATCACGGGCTATGCTGCAAATGGGGCATCTTGGCTGTCTCATCACCTGCCACAAAACAACTGTGTAGTTAACAATAGTTGAGCTTTTATAACCTTGCGAAATCCCACCCATTAGCCAACTTATCCAATAGTTAACGATCAATAAACTGTGTAATTGGTAAAAAGGTAAGAATTGCTGTTAATATATCTGTCCAATCTAGGTTTGTAAAATTGTCATCCGACCTTGAGAGACATAAATCTTGTGCACTTGGGCAGAAAGGAATGTGTATGGAAAAGACACCAGACACACTTCCTGTAAAAGCATAACACCCATCTATCTATCTATCTATCTATCTATCTATCTATCTATCTATCTATCTATCTATCTATCTATCTATCTATCTATCTAATCTATCTATCTATCTATCCTTGTTATCTACCCAACAAGGACATGGGTAGGGATATCCATTTCGAATGCACCAGAATCCACATGCCTTCTTTGCAAAACCACAAATTTTCATCCAAAGGAAAAATTAAATGTAACCGGGCTTTCTTCTTTAAGTTGTTTTATTTTCCTAATATCTCAAACTCATAGAAACAGATTGTATAAGCAAACTAGGAATTGAGCCATGAACAGTGTTCAGGTGGTTACCAGTATTTCTGTTCCCAGTATGTTTTCCCTGTTTTATGAAAAAAGAAAATTATTGCATTCATGTAGATGTCCTGTTTTCTTTGGAGATCACACAGATAATTGCATATTTCCCTCTTGGAGGTTGTAGCAGCTACACCCATTTGCAGGTCAAAAGAGAGTTACTCCCTCTCTTGTTTCAAATCTTTGGTGGGTATAACAGCATGTTCCTCAAAGATGAACTTACACATTAGATGAATTGAATATATAAAGTTATCATAGGCTTTCTCTGCCAGAAGAGAGTTTTGGCTTCATTTTATGGGCTTTCTTTGAAATCAGATCCTTCTGATTAGGTTTTTTGCTTGTGTGGAGGGTGGACTGTCATCTGCCACAAAGTTCAGCTCAGCAGAAAGGTAAAATGTATTCAGCCAAGGGATTCAGCATGGAAAGGGACCACGGGCTGCACACGATGGCATGAATAGGCAGTGATAATGTGATGGTCCATGCCATTCTTCTGCCTGATGCAGTGTGAGCTCTGTGCTGTCCAGTGTGTTGCAAGGGCTCCTGAATCACTGAACCCTCATAAGTGCTCAAAATTGAGTGCTTTGAGACAATAAGATCACTTGTACTGCAGCAAAAGAATTGATTATATGAACTGAATCATCACTAGTAATAATCCTAAAATCCTCTCTTGCTTCACAGGTGTCTGAAAGCTCTTGTTCAAATATGAGACATAACGTTGCTGGCATTTATAAAACTCAAGCTCTAGTCCAGATCAGGATTTGAAAAACCCTCTTTGCAACTGCATAGAGCAAGGCACAGGCTAGTAACAGGAACAGTAATATGCCTGATGCTTCACGTTTGCTTTCTGTGTCAGGCTATCATGGCTTCACATTGTTGTAGGTGCAGTATGGTGAACATGAAAATCAGCTGGAACTCCAAGCAAGAGGAGCTCAGAAATGTGTGTGTATGTGTGAGTTCTTAATGAAGACTGACTATTCTTAAAACAAAGGCTATAGTTTTTCTCTCACTTAAACCTGAATTCTGTATTTCTTGACCCATTATTTGTGAATTTGCTTGGATTCAGAAGTTTCATGAGACTAATTATCCACTGTCTCTGCTTGCAGTAAATATTAAAAGTAAGAAAGATAAGCATGGAATGGATTATTCTATGACAGTAATATGTATAATTACTAATTAAATACATGCATCCATAATCTATGAATCACTATATGGGTTTAGATGGTATTAACAGCAAAGCAAAGGCAGTGTGATAGGATATGACTGATTTCAGATAAAAGGTTGGGAAGAAATGTATTAACGTGTCTGTATTCTGTGTCTTGGAATTGTAAAAAAAATATGATAAGAAAATTTCTTGCTTGACAAAACTCATCTGCTTTACTTTTTTCAGGGCTATCTTTTTAAGTGTGGAGAATAATGCTTGCTGCATTTGTGCAATACGTAGAGGAGAGTGGGCTTCAAAGCAAATCTAATCCTAAAAACATTAACAAAGTGAAGGTGGTTCTAAGAACTTCTTAATATCCCAGTGGATTTGCTGGGGTTTTTTTCTGCATAGAAAGATGATGAAAAATACAACTGAAGAAAACAATAGTGTAAAAAGTTAGGCTACAGAAAAAGGTACAATTATGGTTAAACCCAGAGAGTTTAAACCCAGTGAGGTATTCAAGGTGAGTGGGTGGATCCTGCACTGTGAAAGCCAGGAGAAAGCTTGTAAGTGCTGAGTTGGGGCAGCTCTGAGCTGTGAGAAGTGTAATCTGCCTTACATTTTTGAGGACCCTGCTGGTGCAGGGAGCTGCTCCCCAGCTTGAGGCTGCTTCCATCCCCATTGCCAGGGCTTGGCACCTCTGCCAGCAGTTACCTTCTCTGCTCTGAGGAAAAGGCAAGGCCTTTGCTTTGTGTTTTCTTGAAGCTGGATAGGCCTCACACTTGTCTGTCTACTCTACCCCATCCTTCTATAGGCTTCTCATGAAAGAAATTGAAAGAAATGAAATCCATTATCTAAGTGAAGTGACAGTCACCTATACCTGTTGGTTGTATTAGCATCTTATACTTGGGTATTTCATGAGTGATATCTGTGCATGAGTGATGACTCTTTTGAATGAGGGCTAAGAAAGGACCATTCACAACTGTCACTGCTAGGCCCGGCACAGACGGGGGAAGCTGCATGGACCTTGACCATCATGCAGGCCTTGACAAAATGCTTCAAAATGAGCTTATATATGAAAAGAATAGAGAAAAGGAGGCAGAAAATGAAGGGAAAATTGCCCTCCCCATACTGTTTTGATAAATGTCATGTGACACTTTCACTTTTTTAGATGTTGATTCTTTCTTGAGAGGAGTATTTGGAATAATGGATTCAAATACTCCTTTCCCTCTTTATGGCTTGTATTTGAAACTTCCTTTTGTATCAGAAGATTGATTCAGCTCATGTCTTAGCTTCTTCTCAGATGGACTGTGGTTTCAATTTTTCTCTTGACATCAGTAGTTTTAAGTAAGAACAAACTTCAACCCTAGCCAGTGTCCTATATTTCAGGCTTCAGTGCTATATCCATTGCTAACCCTGCATTCTCAGCAGCAGCTCCTCAGCAATAGGCACAGCTGTGCTATTTTTGGCAGCCCAAAGTTACTTGTCTAAGGGACTCCCTAATTCAGAGGAGAGCTGGGCTGCAGAGCTTATAGCCCACTTTGTTGCGAGTACCACTGGCCCCTCTGTAATGTGGAGCAGAGGAACTCATAAAAGTATTTAAAAAGAAACAAGGAGCTAATGCTGCTGGTTTGTGCTTTGTGAAGATGCATTATTCATAGTGTACAGAGACAAGAAAGGGAGTGAAGCCCCCAGGATGGTTTATTTACCCCTGAGTAAAAATAGGTTTGTTGAGTAGACTCCATAAATTTAGCAGGACTTCTGGAATGTCCATATGTTTCTGAGCAGATGAATAATGCTATCTTTCTGAAAGCTTACTGATTTTTTAATTATTTTATGCATGAGCTGGTCTTCTGAATGAACGGCATTAAATAGCAATCTCTGGTGCTTCTCTATGTATCCAGTAATGAGAAGAGATAGAAGCACCCAGCTCATGTGGGTCCTAAGGATGTCTGGAAATGGAGACCACTAATAAATGATCAGAAGAGAAACACTGAGTTAAACTTCTCTTAGGAGTCTGAATGTACCTGAGCTACAATGAAAAGATGTCTGCGCTTCATTACTCCTTAGACACACACAGCCAGAGCAGTGCAAGGTGTTGCGGTATCGGGCAGCCAGATCTCAAAATCTATTTCAGTTATTGCAGAAACTGAGTTATCCCTCTTTGTTGAAGTGATACTGCATTTTTGTCCAGATTTGGAATAATTTCTTCTCCATGTTAATTTTTTACTAAGGCTGTTTCACTTAGACCAATGGAAGATTTTCCTATGAGACCTCTCCCACAGAAGGACATATTTATGTCTTTCTCCCACAGCAGAAGCATATTTATGTCTTTACCTTGTTTATTGTCTGCAGGACTTACACTTCAATCTTATTATGCTCTCTCCTGTGAGATTCCCTTCATGGTTAAAATAGAAAATATCAGAAACCTTGGGACTGCTGATAGAACCGGAGTGCCTCTTCAGCACTGAGTCTATTTACTGTGTCTTAAACTAACCTTGCATTTTCTCTGTCTGTGCCTGCACTGCTGGATTAGTGCCAGCCATATGTATTTAAAGAACTGAGCCAGTTTCCATCAGTTTTGAATGGATGTATAGTTATTTTGGTTTTCCTTCCCAATTTCGGTTCTCTTGTTTTTGCTTCTACTTCATACTGCCTAAAGATGTAATTTACTTGAATTCTCAGTATTTCTAAGTGTGTGCATTCTGTACTTATCAAAAATGAGACTATAATGATTTTGAATGTGTATATATATCCTTGGTCTCTGTGTATGTTCATGCTTTGCTACAGCTGCACCCACATGTACTTCTGTATGTATATCCATAGGTCTGTGCAGTCAAAACGAGATTTCTCAAACTCATTAAAGAGCACTGACAAGTCTCATACTGCAACCTTGACACAATCTTCACATTACAGTGACTGTAAATGTAACTGGCTGTAACCAAGATGGAGCTGACTATGCTCAGAACTGTTGTCCCAGTAGCTGGATATGACAAAGCCACTTTCACCCAAACCTCAGCTCTCCATTTGCTATTGTGCTGCCAGCCTTGCATGTTAAGTCAGCTTGCGCAGCTGCAAGCATGGCTGCAAGTTAACCTCAGTTCAAACCATGCCCAACATGCAGCTACAGGATTTGTTACTCCTTTATCTTCAAACATGGCTTCAAGAGGATGAGACAGCATCAGTATCTGTCTTTTTGTGATTCAGTTGGTGGAGTGGCATGGAAAGTGGCACAGACCCCTTGCAGCATCTCCTGCTCCAGCTCCAACCACAACCTTACCTCCCAAGCCATAAAGAAGGCGGTCAGTTGTTAATCACATTAAATGCTGCCATGGACCAAAGAAAATGCAGCATTCACAGATCATGAAGAGAGAGTGAAGAATCACAGAGCAGACACTTGAGGAGTCACAGCTCTGTGGTTTAGCCACATTAACCTCCAAAACCTGAACTTGGAGCTGGGTACTTTGCTTACATATCTCACAAAAAAACTCTTAGGTAAAACCTAAAAACCATTCTGGGATGAGATGTAGCACCTGAAGTCTCTGTTGCTAGCTGTTTCATCTGCACTGCATCACCACTGACAACTTTCCTGACTTCATGCAATAGTGTACCATTGCCAGAGTATCTGTAATTAGTATCAGTTCCTACAGCTCATCTGCTCAACACTTCCTTGCTGGTGTCATTTATCCCCTCTCCTCCTCACAGATAGTTCCTAGCTGCTAATATATACTAACAATTTCTAGTTGCCTACTTTCCATCTGTTACATTTTCACTGCTGCTTTTTTGCCTTACTTCCTCTATGATCTCAGCTTGCTTTTGTTTAAGTTACACACTTCTACATCCTTAGTGTAAATTTTTGGATTTTTACATGCCAAATAAAATGTCTTTAAACAGTTCTCAATTCTAAGTTACATATCTACACTATTTCTGTTCAGATTGTTCCATGCATAATGGCATTTAGGTGTTTCAGAGGTGTAGAGCTGGTTGGTTGGGTATTTTTTCTCATGGTATAAAACTTACAATACAGTCATGCTCTCTGACACCTAAATATTTTTAACTTCCAACCATGTGGTCACTCTTCAGATGCTGATGTAGCACTCTCAGAGCAGGCAGAAACACTTCTTGAGTTACAAAACATCACTTACAATCTCAAAAATTTCTGACATTTAGGCTTTGTAACTTGAATTTACCAGCAGTTGCCAATCATTTGGCAGCCAGTCTCAGAGCTCCCTAGTACAGACAGGAGAAGAAGGAGATGGTTGTGTGAGTTTCTTCTGTGGTTTGTCTGTTTTAAGCAGACACCAGGTAATACCTGTTCTTACGTGTTGCTACTCAGGCCTGTGAGCTGTATACCTTAGTCTTGTATGACTCGTATATGGGTAATACAAAATTTACTCTAGTTTATGTTGCTTACTTGTTTTTACCCAGAAGATACTTCCCAAGTTACCAGAACTGCTTTTCAATTTCAGGTGACATGAACCTTTCGGTTTTCAACAGGAAGGTCAAATATGTATCCACAAATGGCCAGCACCAATTCTTTGCCTTTAATTCTCAGGCAGGGAGTGCCTGTGACTAGCTATTAAAACCAAATTTTCACTTCCGTGGTTGCTTGACCTCAAGGGGAATTAACTCAAACTTTTACTTAATCCCATGTCTTAAACCTTCCTGTCCTCAGGGGCAGAACAGCGAAAAAGTGTTACAGGCTTGCCCAAGGACATTCGCGTTCAGGTTATTGCTCGAGGGAACATCTCAAGTGGAGCATCCCCAGGTGGCCTAGTTTCCAGAGTCCATGCACTTGACATTCTTGAGAGAGCAGTTGCAGGCTCTTGTGATTTTATTTATTTTTTTTCCACAACTAAGGAGAAAACCAGAAGACCCACTAGAGTGTTCTGATTGATGCCATGTCACCTAATGCTTTGGATTATAACACTGATACAGAGAACTACAGAAGAGGAGCAAAGAGGTAGCACTCTGTAAATCATACATAAAATTACGGGTTAAGTGGGGAGGATGAGTGCTGAAAGCTGGAAGTAAAGCACAGAAAACTTTACCAGTGTTTCTGACTGGTGGGTTTAGACACTTATGAAGAAAAGATCACTGAGAGATCAGGTCTGTCATTGCACTGAGGAGCCTTCAAAGATAAATGGCAGATAGCTGATTTCCTAAAACAGATTGATGATTTTCTAAAACAGATTTCCTTCTGAGGCATTGAAAACTAAAGTTTTTTATTCAGAGAATTTTTTACAGAAGTGCAAATTGAACCAGCTAAATGATGTTTATGCTTGTGTATGTGTATAAATACGTATCAGTTTTCTTTCCTCACTTGACATGTTTCAAAAGAAATTTCCATAGTTTTCACACCCATATGAGTAAAGGATTAAGTAATTTAAAAGTTGCCTGTATTTATGTATACACTGTGAAAATCTCTGGTACTGAGAAATATGTTTTGTTGAAGAGATACAAATGCTATATAATTCACTGTCTGAGGGCTTCCAGCTGAAATGTAACTATACATTACATAACACTGTTCATCGAATGTGAATTCACCTTACTTACCTTTGGACAAAATGTTGCATTTATTCTCTGTGCGACAACTGTTCTTTACAATGGAATTAAGACCATTTAACTGGTGTTACATAAATGTAAATTAGTGCTCAGGAATCCCCAAAAAAGCCTAGAGGAACTTCCTACCTTCAACAGACAAGAATGTGATTGGCTTTAATATCGATAATATCACAGTGAAAATTAGGTCTTCATGATTCTAAGCATGATATGCAAATATGGGGGTAAAATCCAACAGCTTTATAATACACAATGGAAAACAATTGGAATTACACAGATGTGAAAAACTTTTCATCACTTAGCAAAAATGACTTCTATTTATAGAAGAACTTGGTGTCTTGGAAGTTTAGCCTGCATTGTTGTAAAAGCAAATTCATCTCTGCCATATGCAGAAATTCACATCTTTGCCAGAAATTGGTCCTTCACTAGTGAAAATATGGCACTGATTGCTCTTCAGTTAATAGCAATGCTGAGTGCCCAGCTTCCTTCTGCTGGTCCTGCTTCATCTATATCTTCCAAGTGTTTTGCTCATATCATGGATGGATAAAGCCTCATGAGCTAAAATTAGGACTTCTTGTCCTAAGGAAACAAGCCTTTTGCCTTTCACAGAAATAGACTTGACAATTTTAATTAACTGTTGTGGTTTTTCTGGGCTCCTACCTGGGTCAACCCTGCTTGTGGGACGCTGGTGCTGTTGGAGGAAATACTGAAATTACTTGGGCTGAGACTGAATTCAATGCCAGACACAGAAGGGATTTTCACATCATGCAGATTACACATATCAAACTGAATTTTATTTCCTTACTTGTTAAGTGTAAATAAGTAAATGTGTTTCCTTTATGCTTTGTGGATACATGTCAGAGATATGACTTTTCTGTCCCTGAGAGCAAGCCCCACAGATGATTATACAGTAAGAAAACATATGTCAAAGAAAATGCTTCATAGTTCCAAACCTCACTGAATTAAGAGGCAGCTAAATCAAAAGACTGCAGTGCCTATCTCAGTTGCTTTCATGCTGCTAGCTCTTTTTAAGAAAATTCTTTGGCAGAAAAACAACAGACTCCATTTGCTACAAACCTGGCAAACATAAGAAGAAAGTGAAAATATTGAGAATGACACTGAAGCAAACTTTATTCTCATGAATTCAGCAGTGCCAGTTATGTCAGGCCAGCACTTCCTTCTTTAAATTAAAATCATATTTGGGCTTTTGGTCTGAGAACAATCTAATTCCCTGGAGTAAGTACACTGGCTCAATGTTCAAGAGGAGATTGGTTATAAATAGAGCTCCTTGGGGGTCTGGTGCTTTTTAATGTCTTCAGCAGTGACATAGACAGTGGCACTAAGTGCCCCCTCAGCAAGTCTGCAGATGACACTAAGCTGTTTAGTGCTGTCTACATACTGGAAGGAAGTGAGGCCATCCAGAGGGACCTTGAAAGGCTGGAGAACTTGTCCTGTGCAAACTGCATGAGATTCTAAGAGTCCAAGACCCTACATCCAGGTTGGGGCAATCCCAAGATCAAATACATGCTGAATGGATTGAGGAGGACTTTGTTTGTGTTAGTAGAGAGAATCTCAGCACAACTAGCCCTGGGCTGAATGAAAAGAAGTGTGGCCAGCAAGTCAAGGGAAGTGATTCAACCCCTCTACTCTGCTTTTTTGAGAACTCACCTGGAGTCCTGCACTCCAAATTCTGGAGCCCCCAATACAAGAATGACATTGAACTGTTGGAATGAGTACAAAAGAGGGCTGGAGAGGAAATTTTTACAAGGGACAACAGTGATAGGACAAGGCAGAAAGTTTTCTAGCCTATTAGCTCAGATCTCCGGAAGAAATTCCTCACTATTGAGGGTGCTGAGACACTGAAAACAGGTTGCCCAGGTAGGTTGTGGCTGCCCCTTCCCTGGAAGTGTTCAAGGCCAGGTTGGATGAGGCTCTGGGCAACCTGGTCTAGTGAGAGGTGTTCCTGGTTATGGCAAGGTGTTGGAACTAGATTATCTCTGGTCCCTTCCAATCTAAAGCATTCTGTGATTCTATGAAAAAGCAAGTCAGATTTTTTTTTTCAAAAGGATAGGAGCCGGAGATTCAAAGAAACTAAATAATAGTAAAGAAATCATATTCAGGAAACCTAAAATTCACCAAGTCACCATGCCCAGGATTTCTTACTGACCAACCCTCAGTCTACAGAGCACAGAGGCTCAGGGAAATTTAGTCCAAACCTTCATCCAAATATTTTCATTAGTGGAACTGACAATATTTAAGTAAATAGATTTCCCAATGACTATGAAAACACTTGTGATGTCAGCCAGAGCCTCTTACCTCATTTTGGCACTGTGGAAATCGTGTATTTAGACAAGAGAATAGCACGTGCCCTCACGACACTCAGTATAGGTCCGTATCATTGTTGCTCCCAGGCCAGCCTGATAGGAAAAAGTGCTCATGAGGCTGGGCATGAAAATGTGCAGAGCTGTAGTAAACTTCATCTTTGTCAGCTAGTCCAAATAGAGTAAAGTTTGCAATAATTGTACTTTGACTGTATAGATTTTTTTTTAAAAAAATCACTTTACATTTGTCATTGATATAGGGCATAAAGAAATAGAAAACAGCCAAATATAAATAATATAGCACTGCTTATCAAACTCAAACACTAACCTCAGTGAAGTGTGCAAAGATCAGGAAACTGAGTCAATTTAGTTCTACGGATGTTATCAAGGACCTAAATGTATAAATTCAATAAAGATCATGAGAGTAGCTCTAAATCAGTTGCTTTGATAGGCCACCTTAGAAAGATGCATGCAAAATTGCAAGCTTAGAAAGATACAGTGTATTGAACTGTCAGAGAAAGCCTTTTAAATGAGGAGTGTAATTATCTTCTCCGAACACCGATCAAATTATAGGCCTTTATGTTTAGTGGGAGAGTGGTCAGTGGTTTGATTATGCATGGGGAGGTCTTGTTTAAAGAACTTTTTCTGTTTTCTGTGAGTAATGTTTTCTCCATAATTTATCTCAGAAGAGCTGTTCCATAAATCATAATCAAAGAAAATGTTTAGAAAAACAAAACATTTTTAAGCTATGTGGCTTAATCTTTTTACATTGATGAAAGCCTACAAATATGCAGTACATGGGCCCAATGACTTAAAGGTATTTTCCAGCCTACATGATTCTATAATTCCTTATATAAATGTCCTATCTTCAACCTATTTAATTGTCTAGGGGTGATTACTAGTTTTGGTAAAAGTTGCTAGCCTGTGGCAAAAGATGAAAAAGCCTTGGGCTGCAACCATGTCTCGGTTTAGGAAGACAGCTATCAGTTAGGGAAAGCTGGAGTCTCCCTCGGAATGGAGACTGTCAACCCCCTCCCTCCAGAATATTAAAATTTTCAATTTAAGGGCTTTCAGGCAAAAGATTTGGGATAAGGAACAACAATTCTTTACTAAGAATTTTAAAAATACCAATAGTATACACAAACAACCAGACAAAAGAAGGTTCTAGGGACCCCGACAGAGTCAATCTGACACCCTGTTCAGTCCTCCCAGAGCGGCGGACGCGGCTCTCGCTCAGCAGTGATGTGGCTACAGTTCTCCTGGAGCGATGGATGTGGCTCTGTCAAAACAGTGATGCTGCAGAAAAAGGGGCCTGCTCCTCCTCGGAAGATTCAGTGGTAGCTATGTAGCTCTTTTCCTGTCCATGCCGTCGGCTTCTGGCACTCCTGTGGGACCGGGGTGGGGGGGGAAACCTCGGGGTTCGGGTTCACCCGGGGGAACCTCGAAACTGGGCCAGGCGGAGAGAGGCAGCTTAGAGCAAGGGTAGCTATACAGCTCTTTTCCTCTGCAAAATCAAAATCCAGTAGAGCCACCCTATAGTGTTCCTGAGTCCCATGTTATGCAGGTGGGAACGGTCAGCTTGCTCCACCTCCCCCCACTGAGTGGAGCGTCTCACAATGGGATGATATGAGCCTTAATGGTCCATCAGCAGAAAATAGTTAAGAAACATTGCCCCACCTGGTTTTAACAATTGGGCCAGTACAAGGCATTCACTCCCCCATCCCCCTGGAGTTAGAAGAGACAAAACCACATAGCTTCTCAACTGTTTTCAACAGATGAAAATAGAATACAAATTTTATATTCCATAACCCAAGACAAAACACTTGTGTTTGTTGATAAATGCATGATGAACTCATAGCAGTCAATACAAAAATACAGAGCAGGAGTCAAGAAGTTCACATTCTGGAGAAAATATTGTTCACGTACCAATGAAAACAATCAGGGTTTTATTTTTATATTGGAGCAACATGAATCCTTCTAGATGGAAAGCAGTACTGCAGAGAGGGATCTGGGGATCTTAGTGGACACCAAGCTCCACTTGAACAGTGTGCTGCAGTGGCAAGGAAAGCAAACTGGATACTGGGCTGGATTAACAAGGGCAACACAAACAAAGTTTAAGAAGTCATTGTCCCACCCTACTCTGTGCTGATTCTCGCTCAAGGTGATCTCACACCTTGAGAACTGTGTTCAGTTTTGGTCCCAACTATTCAAGATTGATATTAACATGCTAGAGAGGGTCCAGAGAAGAGCCATGAGGATGGTAAGAGGACTAGAAGACCTGCCATATGAAGAAAGGCTAAGAAAACCGAGTTAATTCAGCCTTGAGAAGACTTAGGGGTGGCTTAATACCATGCCTCAGGACATAAAGCATGGCTGTGAAGAAGGTGGAGATTCCCTTTTCACAAGGAGTCATGTAGAAAAGACAAGGAATGAGGGATACAAGTTGCTCCTGTGGAGATTTGAATTGGACTCCAGAGGAGTATTTTTCACCAAGAGATCAATTAGACACTAAAACCTTCTTCTCATGAAAGTGGTGGATTCTTCAACTTCAGACAGTTCTAAGGCTCGACTTGACAGGGTGCTGGACCATTTCATTTAAACTTTATTTCTTTAGCTTAAAGGGTTGGACTACATGATCCTGGAAGTCCCTTCCTACCTGGGATACTGTGAAATGTCATGGCAGTTTGGGAATTAATTTTGCCTTCCAGTTTTGTTAACTCCTGGTCCTTTCTGAGCCTTAACTGAATTTCCACATGCTTACTCAACTCAGACAGGATTTCCTAGTTTGTTCGTTCATCTACATGATAAGGGAAGACAGTACTAATGAGAAATGTTATGGGAACCTGTAAAGTTATTAATTTGTTTGAAAAAGAATAATTATGCAATGATGCTACTCAGTGGCATATGCACTCGAGTTTTCTTAAGCTCTGCAATGGTAAAAAAAATCTAATATCAAATTTAAAATGCTAATTTGCCTGAGGAAAAAGATCCAGAAAAAAAATAATAAAAATACGTATTTGCTCCTCCTTCAACCACTACAGAGATACAGCACTTTTTTTTCCTGTCATTTATGTCAGTTAGGAGAGCAAATAGTGTATTATTACATGACCCAGAGCCAATGTTACCACTACACTCAATTCTAGTGCTGCTTTTACAATTATTTTGTACCACTCCGCCCTTTTCAGACACCGGTTCAGTTACAGAAAATAATAGAATTATTGAAGAAGTAAATATTTTGGCTCGCCTGTCCTGCTCCGAAATAGATGAAAAATGTGTCTGCATTTCCAACTCAAGGGTCACACCTGCCCTCCACGAAGCACCTTTCCAGGTCTTTATGTAATCCTAAGAGGCTAAATAACATCTACACACATTGAGAAGAATGTCTCATGCTTAATTATGCATATTCACCATAAGTACCAATTAAGGGACAAAGTCTCCTTTAATTTCCTCTGAATTCAATACAAATCAACAATCAACTGCAAGAAGCCTAGCTATGAAATATTTGTTAGGTGATATTGAAATTTTCAGGCCAGGCTTAAGCAGCTGATGCTAATTAATGAAAAATTTCCAAATGAAAATCCATTATTTCAACAAAGCAAATGCTTTGTGGAAAAGCAGTCCTCAGCATGGAAAAAAATTAGATTTATTTTGTCAAAGTAATTAATTTAAGTGAAAGGCATTCACTAATTGTTAGTTGCCATGTAGTCTGTTGTAGACAGAACTCTAAAACTACATATTTTTAATACTGAGGATTTTCATATGAGCCTCTGTTCGATTTCTAGCAATAAATGAAAAATTTTTTTTTGCTATGTGACTGGATTTAAATGAATTAATGTCAAAAGAATATTGCTGTGAAACAGATGAGCTTAATTTAAGATCAATCAAAATCCTGCTCTTAATTTCATGACTGAGTGCAAAGACAGGTGTCAATAGAAAGTTACTGAGATCTTTTGAGGGACACATGCAACGTATGACTATTTCCATGAGTGCTTACGTTGCTAACAGACCTCTTAAAAACAGTAGAATGCAGATTGAGGCTTGTAGCTGAACATATTGTATTACTAACCATGGCAGTCTCACCTGCTTTATGAATTAATCTTCTCTGAGAACATGCACCAGCAAATTCAAGCTTCAGAGTTGAGGCAAATAGTTCTCCATTTGAGGCTGCACTACATTCCTTGAGTCCTGTCAGACAATTTGATCTCTGTCTTGCTCAGGGATTCACTGGTACTCACCCCTGACTGACACTTGATACTTGTGGAAAATAGAGGATTTATTCCTTCTCTTTCATCTTTCAAATGCTGAGCAATGCAATTGCAAGAATATTGAAAATTAAACACCTCCAGCCCTCTTCCTTGCTGTAGGAATAACAATTGCACCAGATGTTTCATGTGCTGAGCCAGTCCTGAAGGGCAAGTCAAGATGCCAAGCTGACACTACAGAAAACATCCTTATGAAATAACTGGCTGCTTGTGGCTTCAATGAGCACACGCTTTGCTGGGTGAAACACTGGCTGGATGTCTGGGATCAACGAGTGATGGTCAATGGAGTTAAATCCAGTTGGTGGCTGGTCATAACTGATGTTCCATGGGGATCAGTGTTAGGACCACTTCTGCTTAACATCTCTATCAATGATCTTGATAAGGAAGTGGGCTGCACCATTAATAAATTTGCAGATCACACCAAGATGAGTGGGAGTATTGATCTGCTTTGAGGTTAGGGAGGCTCTGCAGTGAGATTTAGGCAGACTGGATCGATGGTCAATGCGTTTCAACAAGAGCAGATGCCAGGATCTGCACTTCAAGCAAAACATCTCCCTGCAATGCTACAGGCCTGGGGAATTGTGGCTGACAAGTTGTCTGGCAGAAAGGGACCTGGGGGTGCTGGTGAACAAGCAGCTGAACATGAGCCAGCAGTGTGCCCAGTTGGCCAATGGTGTCCTGGCCTGTATCAGAAATGGTGTGGAAGTAGGAGTAGGCAAGTGATTATCCCTCTGTACTGGGCTCTGGTGAGGTCTCACCTCTAGTACTGGGTTCAGTTTTGTGTATGTTAAGACAAGAAAGACACTGAAGTGCTGAAGCAGGTGCAAAGAAGGGCAGTGAAGATGGTAAAGGGCCTACAAAAGTTGTGTGAGGTCAGCTGAGGGAACTAGGACAGTTTAGTCTGAGGAAGAGGAGGTTTAGAGGAGACCTCATCTCCCTCTACAACTACCTGAAAAGACATTGTAGAGAGGTGGGTGCTGGTCTCTTCCCACAGATAGTTAATGATAAAAAAAGAGGAACAACCTCAAGCTGCACAAGGAGATGTTTAGGCTGAGTATTATAAAATACTTTTTCACTGGAACAGTAGTCAGGTCTTGGAATTGAGTGCCCAGGAAGGTGGTTGGGTCACCATCTTTGGATGTGTTTTAAGATTGTTTAGATGTGGTGGTTAGAGATCTGGTAAATTACTGTTGAGCTTCATAGACTAGGGTTATTGGTTCTACTTGATAATCTCAAAGGTCTTTACCAACCTGAATGATTCTACGAGGAAGAAACTTCACACATCTTTCCTTCCAGTACTGCATGAAAAGAAGAAAAGTAGAGCTCTAGCTCTGCCTAGTGTGGTTATGAAAGAAGAATGCAGAGGCTAATATTTACTTCCTTGGGAAAAAAAAAACAATAAAATTTTGTACTGTTACAGTTGCACCTTCAGCAAGTTCAAATTTCAATGTCATGTTCTTCAAAATTAAAGACCCATTTGATGATGTAAATTGTAAAAATAGTATGTTTATGGAAGTAAAATCTATCTCGCAGAGATAACCAGTACATAATGAAAAGAAAAAGAATTTTTTTTTCTTTATTTTCTCTGCAATAAAGAAAAAAACAGTTTTGTTAATCAGTAAACATACATTTATCTAAAATGTACATTATCTTCTATTCATTTTTCAATCCAGAGTCTATTATTTTCAGCTGGATATCAGTAAGCATGGATCATAGAATCATACACTCATGGAATCATTAGGGATCAGAAGGGACCTTGAAAGATCATCTAGTCCAATCCCCCTGCCACAGAAGGATCACCTAGTCCAACTTCCTAGACAGGAATATATCCAGGCAGGACTTGAACATCTCCAGAGAAGGAGACTCCACAAACCCCCTGGGCAGCCTGTTCCAATGCTCTCTTACCCTCGCCAGGAAGAAGTTTCCTCTGATATTTCTATGGAACCTCCTATGTTCCAGCTTGCACTCACTGCCCCTTGTCTCATCACTAGACAATATTGAGAAGAGCCTGGCTCCATCCTCCTGACACCCACCTCTCACATATATGTAGACATTAATGAGGTCACCCCTCAGCCTCCTCTTCTCCAAGTTAAAAGACCCAGATCCCTCATCCTCTCCTCATAACAGAGGTGCTCTTCTTCCTTCATCTTCATTGCTCTACACTGGACACCCTCCAGCAGCTCTGTGTCCTTCTAGAACTGAGGTGCCCACAACTGGACACAATACTCCAGTTGCATTCTCAGTAGTGCAGAGTAGAGGGGGAGAAGAAACTCCCTTGGTCTGCTAACCACTCCCCTTTTGATGCACTCCAGGATGCTGTTAGCCCTCTTGGCCACAAGTGCACATTGCTGGCTCATAGTCATCCTGCTTCCACTGGGAGCCCCAGGTCCCTTTTTCCTGCAGTGCTCTCCAGCAAGTCAGTCCACAACCTATACTGTTACCTAGGGTTGTTCTTACCCAGATGCAAGACTCTACACTTACCCTTGTTGTACCTCATTCAATTTCTCTCTGCCCAGCTCTCTAGCCTGTCCAGGTCTCACTGACTGGCAGCACAGTCTGCTGGCGTGTCAGCAACTCCATCCAGCTTTGCTTCGTCAATAAACTTGCTGACAATGCACCCTAATCCCTCATCCAAGTAATTAATGAATAGATTGAAGAGGACTGGTCCCAGTACTAATCCCAGTACTGATACATCTACATTTAGGTTGCTTTTCTAGGAATATAGTCACATCAGCATGGTTTATTTGCTTTGCTGCATCATGTTTAGCTCACCCTGAACAACAAAGAAGTGATCCTGAAAGAAATTTCCTGTGCATTTATCTGTTTCGCATTGAAAGTAATCTAGACTGGCTTTGTTCCTTTCTGAAATGTACTTGCTCCATTTCTTGACAAACTCTAACCTCAACAATTTGTTCTCTACACCCAAGACAATACAATGATTTACCAGGATTTTAACAACAAAAAAAGAGTTTTTATTTCTCTGTTTTTCACCTCTGTACATCTCCTAGTGCAAGTGGCTACTTTAAAACTGTCCTGGCTATAGTTGACACAGATTTCCAAGTTCTGAATCAAATGGTATGTTGTGGATGTGGGTGCTATAGACAGAATCCATCATGTTTCATCTGCAAACAAGGAGCCAATACAACATGATAGTGAAAAAAGAAAACTGATTAAAAACTGTATTACTGGATAAAAATCTGGGTTTTTTTCACGGGATGAACAACCCCATTATACCTTCAGAAGTTTCTGAGTGTTGTGAGGGTGTAGATGCTTTGGCATCTCTCTCCTGGAATACTGTATTGTAAGTGATTCCTTGCTGGTGCTGGAGAGGTCATCTTGCAGCCCATCTCTGCTTAGAAGCAGAAAAGTTTTTGCCATGTCACATAAAGCTGCTGAGGCTTCCTGAGGAATCCCAGGTTGGAGGATGTGACCTAAATTAACACAAGTGTTCTGTGGAAAATATATTCTGGCAGAGGACTTAGCACATTGTGCAGATTATAAATGGCATACAATTTTCTGTTCTAGCTGCTTGATTTTTTTGTGCTGAGGCAATTGATTGCTTCAACTGTCACAATTCAGAGAAAGATTTTCCATGCAAAAAGTAGCAATTACAAACACATCAAAAAATGCTGTATTTTTCCATCGTTTTTTTATTCCCTGGTCCTTTGCTCTGTTCTTTATTGTTGACTGATGTCAGTGATATGAGCCCTGATCCCACAAAGACTTACATTTGAAGTTTCGCTGCAGCTTTAATTCAGATCTGGTTAAATAAAATAAAATCCGAAGTTGTTTATCACCCAAATCTGTGAGAGCAGTGCCTTCTCTTCGCCCAAGATTCCTGTGAGTTCATGATCTATTTAGATCTCCTTGCCTGTTGTGTCTGTCACTGCTTATTACATCAGTAGAATTTCAGAAATGACATTTTCTGTAGATTTTCCTTCAGTCTATTCTGTTCTTTAAGTGTCTAGAGAGGTGGTGCCTGAAGGTTCAGCACATAGGCACGTACTTATGTTTTCTACAAAATATTCTGTCCTTCACGTGTTCATCCCATAGCTGTCTTATACCTTTCAATATTACTAATTTTAGCAAAACTTAAATATCTGAAAAACTAGGAGAAAAATGAAAAAAATTCAAAATTAGTCTTAATATTTAGAACCCTAACTAACCTAAGGTAGACCAAATGATCTACCTTATATTCACAGAATCACACAAAATCATAGAACCACTGGGACTGGAAAAGACCTCTGAGATCATCCAGCCCAGCCTATGACCTAATATCACCACGATAAGATAGACCATGGCATTAAGTACCAAGTCTTTCCTTAAATTATTACAGGGATGTGGACCTTACCACCTCCATGTTTGGTCCATTCCAATATCTAACTACCCTTTCTGTGAGGAAGTGCTGCCTAACATCTAACCTAAGCCTCCCTTGGCACAGCTTCAGGCCATGCTCTCTTGTCCTGTCACTAGCTGCCTGGGAGAAGAGCCTGATCCACACCTGCCTACAGCCTCCCTTCAGGTAGTTATAGAGAGGGATAAGATCTCCCCTGAGTGTCCTCTTCTCCTTTTTTACTACCTGGGCACACTGTTGGCTCATATTTAGCTGGTTGTCAACCAGTACTGCCAGGTTCATTGTCTGCCAGGCTGGTCTCCAGACACTCATACCCCAGTCTGTNTTTTTTACTACCTGGGCACACTGTTGGCTCATATTTAGCTGGTTGTCAACCAGTACTGCCAGGTTCATTGTCTGCCAGGCTGGTCTCCAGACACTCATACCCCAGTCTGTAGCACTGCTTGTGGCCAAAATTGTAACTTGAGCCCAAATGTAGGATTTTGCATTTGGCCTTGTTAAGCCTCATCCAGTTGGCCTCTGCCCATTGACCCAACCTGTCTAGATCTCTGTGCAGCATCCTCCTCCCCTCCAGCAGATCAACACTCTCCCTTAACTTGGTGTCATCTGCAAATTTATTAAGGGTAGATTAATGTCCCTCATCCAGGTCATCATTAAAGACATTGAATAGAACTGAGCCCAGCACTGATCCCTGGGGGACACCACTCCTCGCTGGACACTAACTAGATGTGGTACCATTCACAACCATTCTCTGTGCTTAGTCAGCCAGCCAGTTTTTACCCAGCTGGGAGTGTACACATACAAGCCATGGGCTGCTAGCTTTTCCAGGAGGGTGTGGGAGACCGTGTTGAACTCTTTGCTGAAGTCTAGGTAGACCACATCCACAGCATTCTCCTTACCCACTTGGCAACTCACCCAGTCGTAGAATGAGATCAGTTTGGTTAGGAAGGATCTTCCTTTCCTAGACCCATGCTGGCTGGGCCTGATCACCTGATTGCCTTGTACATGCTCCATAACATTGCCTGTCACTGAGATCAGGCTGACAGACTTGTAGCTCCCTGGTTCCTTCTTCTGTCCCTTCTTGTGGATGGGCACCACATTGGCCAGCCTCCAGTCATCTGGACCTCCCCAGTTATTCTTCACTTTCAGGGATAGCTGCACATGAGCATTTTGGCTCCTTGTGGCTCAAAGGTGCTTTTGGCAGAAGCAATGTAATCCACATGTGGACCTGCAGAATCCCAGGAGGCACTACACAGCTCTGTTAAACAGCACGTGAAGACAGGTCAAAGCTCACACCAAAGTGGCACCTCCAGCTAGATCTTACTGTCTCCCCTAACAGTCCTCAATGTTTCAGCCTGAAAGCTGAGGGACAAAAACTTACTGTCTTACATGATTTCGATTTCATGCTTAACTTTTTTTCCAGTTCATTTTTTTCCAGCTTTCTCCATTTCTCTGCAATTCATGTTTCCACACTGGGAACTGAGTATTTCATGATGCTGTGAATAAATGTATGAGAATTTTCATCACGTAATAGTATCAGCCATAAACAAGAAATCTTTACTGAGAGCTGGCATGCTTCTCTAGTACTCTAGTAAAAATATCTAAGAACACATTTATATCATTGTAACTATTAAGAAAGGGTAGAGAAAAATATGCACATTAACCTCATATGATGTGAATGTTTCCAAGTTCTGAATCAAACTTTCTGTCTTAGCTTAGAAAGTAAGGTTCATAAAGTAATAAACTAAAATGTATAGCAATTACTGCCTTCAGAAGAATGAGTCATTTTGTGGGCAATTGTGGATTAAAATAAAGGCCAGATCCAGCTTTCACTGATGACAAAGCTCTCAGTAAGCCCAAGAAGACAGTCAGCTGTTCGCTAGCTCATATAAAATAGTGCCATTGAAATACTACAGAAGAGTTAATGTAAGGACAAGTAAATAATTAATAATTTACCCACTACATTTGGTCTTCACCCACAAAATTACAAAGGAAAAGAATATATTTTAAATAGATTTAAATATCAGTCTAAAATCAAGAGAAATAAATCAGTTGGGAGAAAATGAACTCAGATGATTACTGCTTAAAGAAAAGAAAGCACCACAAGAAAGCAAAAATGGACAGGGAGGAGGCAGGGAGAGTAGTATATCAAAGTGGAACGAAATGTTTTTGAACTGGAGTCCAGTTCTTCCTTTAAGTTCGAAGTATATCTGAGCAACAAGCATAACACATCTGGACTACCCTGATGTTCATAAGACATGTCTGACTAATTTCAGAAAGGCTTTTGATCAGAACCAAGCTCCTACTAATGTTCAGGAAAGGGATTTGGGTTCAGCAGCTATCTAACATTAGTGTGACTACCAGAGATGATTCCACCAAGATCAAGACAATCCAACAAAACTGTCATCTGTCAAACTACAAGGTTTTATGGATGCCTGTCTTAAACCATGAAAACATGCTAAGTATAAACAGTCATGATAAATGTTTATGGGCATAAATAGTAACAGAAGGTGGAAACCACAAGCATTATCTTTCCTACGGCAGAGTCAGCAGGAAGCACTTAAATTTTCTTTCATGTTTTGGACAGTTTCTGTCCTGTAAGAATGAGATAAATATTTGAGTGCAAACTGTTCTCCTGAAGACTCTCACAGAAAGGCCTATCCTGTTCTGTCCTTTTCTTTCCTATCCTGTGCTATCCTACCCAGGCAATGAAAACTTGTGAGAGTCAAATAATCACTAATTTGTCATTTGCAAGTGTCTTGGTTTGGGAAGA
>VZRI01007280.1:0-21157 GCA_013397515.1 Upupa epops
TACATCCCATCAGGCCCCATGCATTAACATACATTCAGTTTACTCAACACATCCCTAATCCAGTCCTCATCAGCCAAGGCAGGCTTGTCTTTTGCCTCAACTTCCTCTGGAGCCTCAGCTGTCTAGGGTTTGATACCAGGACAGCTCCCAGAAATATAGTATTTAGTATGTCTGCTTTCTCTGTATCCTCTGTCTTCAGGGCACCCAGCTCATTCAGCAGGGGTCCCACATTGCCTCTAGGTTTAGTTTTACCTGCACTGTATTTGAAGAAGCCCTTTCTGTTACCCTTGACCTCTCTTGCAAGGTTTAATTCCAAGGAGGCCTTGGCTTTCCTAGTTGCATGCCTACCTTCTCTCACCAAAGCCTTATAATCACACCAAGTGGCTGTCCCCTCCTTCCATGACCTATAGCACTTTGCTTGTTGAAGGTAAAACAGAGAACCATAAATAGAATCATAATTCAAGGGAATTTGTCTTTCAGCTGCCTTTTTAAGGGGTTTATGTTTGACTTGTTTGGCATTTCCTTTTTTCTCTCCAAAATGAGATTCTGTAGCATTTTTTTTGCATCAAGGGAAGCTTGCATATGGTTAGCATCTACCTATACAAAGGAGAAGAGAGTAATGCAAAGTTAGAATTCTAAATAGATGTGGTTACACAATGAAATATTATAAACTTTCAACGTGGACTTGTGGAATTTAGGAAACATGGGCCAATTGTATAGCATGATTTGTATATGCTTGTCTGTGAGAAACGTTATACTTTGCATGCCAAAGAACTTGAATATTTACAGAATGTAAACTGCCAGATACCAGTGTCTTGAGATTATCATAAGAAATTTGTTCAAGTTCAAGCTTGATATGCTTTTTAAAAAAAATCATTTTGAGAGGCTCTGTCTTTTAACATAAAGTCACTGGAAATTGCAAACCTAATGGAATTAAATGTTTTTCATTTGTTGGTCCTGGCAGCTGTGCATTAGTAAAATAAATAAATTAAATAAACAGCAACATCTGCTCCAGTCACTAGAGGCTTATTGCTAGAGTTATCTAAATTGAATGGGAGGAGAAACTCTTGTAGAAGAGCTCAGCTCTCCAGAGCACAGATTAGTGCAATCACTAGGAATAAATATGTAGAATTGAATGACCTGTGGGAAATACATCACTTGCCAAATGATAATGCTCACCAGTATCGAAGTCTGAAGTCCTCTAGCATCTATTCTGCATTATTCATATGAGTAAGGATCACATTATATTCAAACATCTAATATGGTATCAGTATGTATCTTATTAAAAATAAATTATGTGATATAGTTGAGAACCTAAGCATACCACTTGTCCTATCACTCAAGGTCATCTAGTGATAGGACAAGGGGCAATGAGTGCAAGCTGGAACATAGGAGGTTCCATATAAATATCAGAAGAAACTTCTTCACAGTGAGGGTAATGGAGCATTGGAACAGGCTAACAGGCTCCCCAGGGGGGTTGTGGAGTCTCCTTCTCTGGGGAGTCCTCTAGCATCTAATGTGGGTAATGGAGCATTGGAACAGGCTAACAGGCTCCCCAGGGGGGTTGTGGAGTCTCCTTCTCTGGGGACGTCCAAGACCCTCCTGGATCTGTTCCTGTGCGACTTGGTCTAGGTGATCCTGCTGTGGCAGGGGGATTGGACTAGATGATCTTTTGAGGTTCCTTCTGATCCCTAATGATTCTATGATTCTGTGATTATTGTTTCTTTTAGTTCATATATTCAGACATAAACATCTATGGCATGATGTCTTTCTCTAGATATGTATATGCGTATTTATGAACATAAACAATTATTTGTGTGTTTGTGAGTACAGCTGTATAACACACATATACTGTAGCCAACACGCACCTCCCTCTCTTGTTTACATTAAGCCATAAATATATTGAATAGCTGTAATGCATAGAACGTAAGAAAAAATAATCTAATAATGTCTTCAGATTCAAACTCCATGAATCTCTCCACAAATTTGGGAGAGCAGTCGTAAAGCAGGTATTCCTGTGCTGGTATTCATATATGATAAGTTAATGAATGTTGTGTTAGAATTTCTTTTTTTTAATGAAAAATAAGTTATTAATCAGCCAGACAAATGTAACTTGCCAATTCCATTAAAGTAATCTGGGAAAGCAGTAGTACAGTGGTGTACAGAAGCATGAAAAAAGTCAGAATTAACCAGAATGTTTCACTTTCTTTATTCGAATCTAAAAAATCAAATGAAAGTTACTTATCAGGGTTGAAACCATAACTAGGTACATATTAAAACTGGAAGTTTAGAAAGTTCTGAAGATGATTGTGCTGCTGCAGTGCTATAGTTTTGTAGCGTATGTATCTTTCAGTTGTCAAAATCAGATTTCTGTGAAACTATTTCTGAATAGAGTCCTAAGCACTTCAGAAAAGAATTTATGGTAGTTAATTTGTTCCTGGCTGGAGCCCAAAATCAAAATGAGGACTTCTTTGACAGAAATTACTCTCTTCTGGGGAGGTAATTAGTTCCCCACCTTTTGTGCAGACACCTCTTTGGGTCTGATTGTCCCAATTAGAGACTCACAGAATTATTCAAGTTGGAAGCCACCTTAACCAAGTTCCTTCTCAGAGCAGGACCAAATAAATGAAGTTGCTCAGAGTTTTTTCCAGTCCAGCTTCAAATATTTCCAAGAATGGAGATTCCACAAACTATCTGGGGCTTTTGTTCCACTATTGGATTGCTCTCATGTTAACAAAGTTGTTCATGATACCTAGTGTGAATTTTCTATCTTGTGCCCATTGCCTGGGAAGAGGTGTCAGAATGCCTTGGTAGATCACTGATTGTTAAAACACAGTGGTTGCAACGGAACAGTTAAAACAGGTTCAAAAGGGAATAACTAAATTGAGAACAAGCCTTGTGGATTATAACTGATAATTTAAAAGGTACTCCTGGTGCTATCTTTGGCTCAGAAATCTTAGAACTATTAATTATTGGAGAAAGAGTTTAATTAAGCTATTTTCATTCTCTTTCTGTAAGTACATACTATTAGCTATTGAGGAAGACAGGGTACCAGGCTGGACAGACCCATCTGCCTAAGTCTTTATAGAGTACCTGACTTCCATCTCTTCTCACATTAAAAACATGAAAGTATGAATAGAGTAAGTGGTAGTGAGGTGCAAATACAAGATGATGTTGATATTGTTTTGATATTCATGAAGAAGCTGAGAAGGTTAGAGGTTCCACTTTCTTTTTCATCCTTTAGAAACATCAATTTATTGCAAACAGCTGGTGCAGAAGGGAAAGGAGCAAAATATGGACCATTTGGAGTAATTGTTACAGCTCTAGGAAGAATTATATTTACCAGTTCTCTGTAAACACTGAATGTCAGCCAGATAAGTTGAATGGATATGTGTGAGTGAAAGGGGTATGTGTCAATTTGAAGGAACATGAGTGTGCCAGCAAGGGCTTCTTCAGCTTTGTGTGAAGGTGCTTTTCACTTTTCAAATTATATCTCTGCCTGATAGGTAATTTTCAGGCTTGCTGCAGTAAAAGTAATTCACATGGAACTATAGTGCAGCCTGCACTTGATTACTAATTGGTTGGCATTTGTTTCTCCACTTTTCTCTATGTTGTTTTATTTCTGGTTTGCAAAGAACATCAGCAATCTGTTGACATCACATGTACAAAAATGATGTGTTGACATCACATTTACATAAAGATATTCTCTGTTTAAAAACTAAATTTGATAATTGCATCTATTTGAAGTAAAGCTACAAATAGTTCATATAAAATAATTCTCTTTTAAAGGATATTGAGCTATATAATGTAGTAGCACTGCAACTAACTTCTGTAAAACTTGCTGTGGCTAATGCTTTTTTCATACCAATTTCATGCTTTTAACTCCACCAGCATTAATGCAGTTAATCCTGATTTTCATGTACATAAATGCAAAGAAAGCAGCCTCCATGATATTTAGAGACTGTTTCAAGTGTTTGAAACTGCCAAAGCCACTTAAATCCACATAAAAATAAAGTGTAATGCAGGGAGATATAATTGTTCTTATTTCACACATAAAACTCTATGGCAAACAACAGAACAATGATGCACTGTTCTTTGACACTTCAGGTTTTTAATACTGGTGGAACATGCAGAGAGGCTTTTGAGCTGTATTTTTATCAATGAAAAGTCTGTGAAACCACTTAACTAAAAATTAGCTTGTACTAAGGTACTCCTGTACACTAGCTTCCACAGATGATGCAAGTACTAAATGCTTGTATCAAAGGGAAGAAAAAGCATTTGATTTTTAAAAGACATAAATCCTTCATTCCTTAATCTTTGATCAACTTTGAGTATTGCAAGCACATCACCCTCTTCCCTTTGCTGTTTAATTTTCAACCGCTTTCCTTACCCTCACATTAGTATGGAGCTTTTATCAAGGCCAGATTTTTAATTTTTTTTCTCCAGGCACTAGTCATGCCTCATTCATTTTTCTCTCTAGTGTTTAGAAACCCCATTGCAATGCTAAACCATTAAGAAACACCCACTGCTTAGAATACCAAGTACGTCTTTCTGTGTATTTGTTTTGTTCCTTGGCTGCCACCCTCTGGCAGTATGCACAAACTGCACCTCTAGTTCCGCTGGAGTAAACTGCACTGGAGTTGCTTCTGGGAATGTGTGATGTCCTTTGCAGGATGAATTTTTGCTACTTTAGAACCTCTGCAATACCTAATTCCTGGAAGTAAATCAAACCGTGTTTTAAATGTAGATGTTTTTGTATACCCATAGAAAGTGGGCATACATCCATCTACAAATGGGTTAAAGAGGACCCTGAATTTTTACTAGGTTTTTTTTCACTTACGCAGGGTTAGAGTACTCTGCCTATAAAGTTACTATGTAAGTCACTGTTTTCACATCTGCTCCTGCAAGTGGAGAGGATTGAAATGTAGCGTATTTGTCCTCTGGAGTATGATCTGTTAGAGAGCAGTGTGGGAGAAAGGGACCTGGGGGTCCTAGTGGACAGCAAGACCACTATGAGCCTGCAATGTGCTCTTGTGGCCAAAAGGGCCAAGAGCATTCTAGGGTGGATCAGAAGAGATGTGGTTAGAAGATCAAGGGAGGTTCTTCTCCCCTCTACTTTGCACTACTGAGGCTGCATCTGGAGTATTATGCCCAGTTCTGGGCCCCTCAGTTCAAGAAGGACACAGAGCTGCTGGAAGGTGTCCAGCGTAGAGCAATGAAGATGATGAGGGAAATGAAACACCTCCCTTATGAGGAAAGATGAGGGAGCTGGGTCTCTTTAGCCTGGAGAAGAGGAGGCTGAGGGGTGACCTCATTAATGTCTATAAATATGTGAGGAGTGGGTGTCAGGAGGATGAAGCAGGCTCTTCTCAAGGTCATCTAGTGATAGGACAAGGGGCAATGGGTGCAAGCTGGTATATAGGAGATTCCATATAAATATCAGAAGAAACTTCTTCACAGTGAGGGTAATGGAGCGTTGAAACAGGCTGCCCAGGGGGTTGTGGAGTCTCTTTCTCTGGATACGTTGAAGACCCGCCTGGATCTGTTCCTGTGTGCCTTGGTCTAGGTGATCCTGCTGTGGCAGGGGTATTGGACTAGATGATATTTCGTGGTCCCTTCTGATCCCTAATGATTCTATGATTCTGTTCAAATTCTACAGTGTCAAGATCTTTCAAAACCATGTGAAGAGGGCAGGAATGGCACTGTATATATGTACAGTATTATTCTTCTTCCTTGGGCAATTTTTTATGTTTCCATTCAGAAAGTGGTGTAAGAACAAGCTTGAGATGTTCCTGCCTTAATTTTTAGTACAGCCTAGCTAAACAAAATGACAAAAATGATGGAAATCACATTTCTTATAGATGTTAACTTCTAAAGAACACAGTTATCACCAGTTACTACATTAATATTGTAAGAGTGTCAAAATCATACTATTTTCTGTATAAACAGTATCTACTGTTTGGAAGCAATCTGAAAAATAAAAGTGAAAAAATAAGAAAATGCATCAGCTCAGGTGAATAGAAGTCAATAAATAAGTCAAAATACATTTCGTCTTATTGGCCAAAGAAGCCCAGTTGCTTGAAAACATACTCAAAAGTTTTTATTTGTGTTTTCCTTTGAATATTCTTGTGTGGGAACAGTGGGGTTTGCTGGAGAGCAGAGGGGAAGGAGGATTGTTAAAAATTAAACAGCTAGCTCCTAATCAAATAAAAATCCATCGTACAGTTATCAGTGATTTAATCGAAACAGGACCTGTTTGGCCACATTAGTAATTTTGTTCCAGAGAATCTCTACACTTTTATATTCTGTTATATTAATACTGTAACAAGGAAAAAACTTCTAAAAATTGTATTTTCCAGGGTGTTCAGCCATAAGACACATTTGGTTTTTAAACAGAACCTGTTGTTAAAAATCCTAATTAGTTCTGCCAGCAAGGTAATGGTGCCCATACCCTAATAAATCAAACTGTAATGTATATTAGGAGGTTCTGAATGCCACTGCTATATCCCCCCATTTAGGTATATTACAAGTAAAATTTACTATGAACAGGAGATTGACAAAGAAGGGGAGATAATAAAAAAAATAAAAAATAAAACACAAATGCAGGAGCTCAGAAATAATTTGGATGAGAAACAACCCAGGTATGGGCACTAAACCACTATAAAAGGAGAAGAAAATTGCCTCATTTTCTAAAACATTTCCACAGCCATTGGTGCAAGGAAAAGCAATAGAAAATGTGTGGCTTAAAACCATACACTGAAGCTGCAATACTGAACTATAAGTATTTTTAAAGAATAGGGATGCTATTCAATTAGCTAGAGGCTGGAAAGTAAGTGAGCCTGCCTGAAGCATGACACCAGCAGCACAAAATCCTCCTTTGTAGTTTACTTGTTGTAGCAGAAGCACCAGGGTCCCTAGAGTATCCATCTGTGCCATGTACAAACCTAGCAAGTGCTGCACTGCAGCAGTCTTTGACACCTTGCACCTGCAGCTGAAATACCCAAGTCTACCAGCAAGGCTAAAGTGTGAGATTTAAAGCAGTAGCTAGTGACAAAACATAAACCAGTTTTCTGTTGGGTGTCCCTGTGTCAGGTATATGTATATGCAGAGGCATACCTAGAGCGAAAGCTAGATTAGCTGTAGTTTGCAACAACTCATTTCATTTTCAGTTTAAGATGATGAATTGAATCACAAACTAAATTAGATTCTGTAATGGTTAACACAATTTTTGAGCCTCTGTAATAAACCAAATTATTCCTCTGCATGAAAATACTGAAAATGAGCATTTTATACAAGGTGGTGTCATTTTTCCCCATAAAGCTTTTGCATAACTTTCTTGCCATTTATTGCATTATTACTAAGTGTTTGGAAATGCCGGTGCACTGTATTCCAGATATGGGTGCAATGGTGCAAAAACAGGGTGATAGAATATTACTTATTCTGCTGAATTCCAAGTGTGATACATGGCTAGTCTCAAGATGCCAATTTCTTTGTTTTACAGTGGCATCATATTTAGTTGTATACATTTCATTTGTCTTATCTGGCTCTGCTTGAGACAGTAGGTATCCAAAACTGGTATTTTTTCAAAACAAATGTGTTCTCAGTGTTTTAGAAACATAAAAACTTCCTAATACTACCAAGTGATCCTAATGCTGAGATCAGGACCTTTTATTCCTTATGTGTCTAAATTATTCACAATTATTCTTCATTATTCTATGAAGAAAAATTCAGCTTAGTGTAAAGAAGTGGAAAAATAAAGGTCTGTTCTAACCTTAGGCTTCCTTTCCTCTTGTTCTCTTTAGTAGAAATGAGTAAGTCAAACAGGTGCTGTGTGTTTCTCACAGTGCTCGGATGATTTAGGTATATCTAGAATTCTGCTGTGCCAAAACATGAAGTTCATAGAGGAACCAAATGCAGTTTTCACAGTTTTCCTGTCCATTGACACTGAATACCTTGGGTAGCATCATTGAACTAGCAAGGCTAGAGCAATAAAGATCCAGAGCTAATTACCTGCTTCTGCAATCCCTGATGGAATGCCATTTCACTTTTCTGTATTTTGGTTTCTACATGCACTGTATTTCTTTTGTCTTTATTTGGTGGCATTGCTTTGTATTGTGCTTGATTTTCTTCCATATTTGTTTTGACATTAAGCTCTTCAGTGTAGGTACAGTGCATCTGTATGATCCAATCTGAGTTGGAACCTTTGGGTCAGTATAATCATGGTAATTAATTTTCTAGCTCATGTACTTTATCTCACTGTGCCACCAGATGTAGTTCCTCACAGCACTGCCTCCTTGTAACTATTCTGGTTTAGACAGGAAGAGCAAAAGGACGCCCTGCTACCACCCTTGCAAATCGATCATGGAGGTCATGGTCAGATCCAATCAAGACCAAGAATTTAAAAGATACCAAAGTTAGTATCCCCTTCATCTATCTACTGCTCTTCACTCAGAATGGGTTTTGCATTGAAATAATCTCCTATCTTGATATTCCTGCTTTGTTTCATTATCTGCACTGTTTGTACTATTTTTTCATGTTGTATGCATTAAGCCTCCATTTCTTTTCTTGACGAATGACTGAAAAAGCCTTAACCTGAATATGTATTGGAATCTAGTACAACCTCCAGGCAGTGGTGAATCTTCAACAGTTCAACACTGTTATTATAAAAGATGTTTGTGGACACTATACACACACTAGTAAATTTATTGAAGTGTAAAGAGAAAAATTGTTCAATACAAGAAACACTTCAGGAACACATTTTAGTATAGCTCTCCATCACACAGACACACATGAAGTTATATTGTCTGTCATAAAAGAATTGAATGTGATACACTCTGCAAGCAGTATATTAAATCTAAGGCTTAAAAACCTAGACATTTGCACAGCTCCAGGAAGCTGGCTTGATTTCTCTTCAGTCTTGTATTTAACAAATTGCTGTGAAATTATGTGGGTGTTCTTTCTTTTCTCTTCAAAACTCAACTTTTTGAAACTTCACATTCTGATAAATATTCACATTTCAGAACTTTCTGCAGCTGGCAAAAATGGGCAGTGCTGCTGTTTGTTAGAAAAGGGGCCAAGGACTGAAGTGAAATAGCAGTATTACCCCATAAATATGATCTCATTAAATCAATCTGCAGCTCTGGACTTGATGATCTCAAATATATTTTTTCCAACCAAAATGATTCTGTGATTTGGTCTGGAAAATTCAGTATTCCCAATGGATTGCTTTTACACTGAATGTTTTCTTTGGGATAATGTGGGGACTTACATGCCTAATTCAGAACTTGATGGAGTTGGCAGAAAGACTCCATTGTTTTGACTGTAATTCTTTGGAGTGTATGTCTTCACCTACTGACACAGATTAAAATAGGCACACCAAAATACCTGTGCTAGGTACAAGGAAAACACTCATATTTCTGCAGGTTTTTCTGATGTAAAAGGGAGCCTGCCAAATTAAGGAAATAATGCAGCAAAACTATAAGAGAATTTTTACACAGCATGTCTAGAAGTAGGATTGAATTCAGAGCCATAAGGGAGGATATGCAAGACTAGCTTTAAACCATTTTTGTACTCCTCTGATTCAGTGGTTTGAACTGGCTTTTGACTGGTGTTGAAGTTCTAGCTCTGATAGCTCACACTTGCAGTGTTTGCAAGAGGACTTTAAATAAACAGTCTATATACTCAGTACACCTTTAGATCACTGCCAACAAGGACTCCACCAACAGCTGTACACTCCAACTATCTCAGTTGGCATGAAGTGGGTACAGCACACTTGTAGACATTTAAAGTGCACAAGAACTATTTAATATTTATTGAGATTTCCTAAGTGATTTCTATGAGGCTACCTTGCCAGGAAGCACTGTGCTGATACACATCTGTCTTCACTGTTCCAGTTCATCACTGAACTTACTCCCAGAAGTAACAGGAGAAATGCACAAAACGTAACAACAGAGGCTGTGGTGAAATCTATGCAAAACTTCCTCGAGATCATCCTTCTTGGATGACTGTGGACCATAGGGAGTCATCATAAATGTGCTAGAATATTTATTATACAAAGAACAAATAGATAAAGCCAACTTTTTATTGTAGCCAACAAATAATGTACCTGGGGAAAAGTGAGAAGTTAATCAAATGTTTAGTTGATGGCACAAACATAAAAACTGTAATATCAAATGTAAGGCAAGCATTTCTGTGAAAGAACAAATATCTCACTGTGTCTTTCCTTTCTTTTTATTTCCTGGATGAAGTTATTCATGTTTGGGGGCTTGTTTGGGGCATTTAGGAACCAGAAATAAAGTAGAACTTACAGTAATTTTGTCACAGACTCTTCAGAATTGGAAAGGACCTCAAGAGATTATGAAGTCCAAGTCCCCTTGCCAAAGCAGCACTGCACAGAAATTCAGGCAGGTTTTTAATATCTGCAGAGAAAGACATTCCACAACCTGTCAGCTTACTGTCTACCAGGACTCCTAGATCTTTCTCTCCAACAGATCTACCCCTAACTTGTACTGATGCATGAGGTAGTTCCTCTCCAGGTGTAGGACCCTACATTTACTCAACAGGCTCCTCTTTGCCCAACTTTCCAGCCTGACCTGATCACACTGGATGGCAGCAGAGTCTTCTGGTGTGTCAGACACTCCTCCCAGCTTGGTATTATTAGCAGACTTGCTGAGAATACACTCTGTCTCCTTGTGCAGGTCATTGATGAATATGCTGAAGAAGACTGCATCCAGTACTGACCCCTAGGGAACATCACTGGTCACAGGTCTCCAACTCAACACCTACACTTGTCCTGACCCTCTCTTTTCTATTGCTAATGTTTGCTTCCTGGCTCTCCTGCTTACACCTACCTGTTCCTTAAAACTTTCTGTCCTCATTAGTGATAATGTCAAAGTTCTTCACCAGTTACAAATCTTACAAGAAACACGCTGTAGATGGTTTCTGATTCTGTCATTTCTCCTGATTCCTTACCAACCTTTAATAAAAGTGCTGTTTTTGTTGGCCTAAGAATTTTTTGCTTAAACTAAGATTTCAAGTAGCAGGTCTGTATTAGCCAGGATGACTGAAAACAGAAGTAGTATGAAAACTGGAAGGTCTCCTAATGAATATTTTCTGTATAAAAAGATTCATGTGATGGGACTCTGGAAATAAGACATTAGAAATCCAAAAGTTAAGTTCAATGGGCCTTATTTGTAAATGTTCTTACTTGATTCATTGGGATTTAATTAGTTTTCTTTCTTGCAAGTGCCATAATACTCTGTTTTTCCTATTTTTACTTGGCTCACTCTTTGTATTCTGGTATTACTTTGCACAGAAAACGATATTGCCTCATGGAGAGTTCAGTTACACATGCTGTTCAAGTGATCCTGACAAGGATGAATTGGTAATAAAAATTGTCCATCCTTTGAATGTTATTTGGATTGCACTGCGGAAATTACATGTCAATACTGGATAGAACTGTATGGGGGATATGGAGAAGAAATATAGGGTTATATGTGGCATGATTTGTCATTCCCCTCTTGACACCACTCACTCTGCATGCCTTTTCTTTATTTATAGGCAAGAAGCATGCTGACATTTCAATATTCCTTTGGCTCAACAGTTCAAAGTACAGTCACAGCAAGAAAAGAAACATGTGTAACCATAAATAGCCTGACATTCATTTCACTGGATTTCTCAAAAACTTCATTTTAAATTGAAAGGTGAGCCACAATGCTAATTCTATAGGATTTTTGCAAAAGGGAGTTCAGATTTTAGAGATTAAAAAAAGACCCAGATGTATGAATAGCATTCATAGGATAACAAAGAGACTGTAAAATGGCATACTAAATTGCCTTTACATTTTAGTAGTAATTACAGGAGACAACAGATGCTGTCCTGTCATGCAACATAATGTTTTAGATCATCTAATTTGGGGCTTTAATTGTATTATTGGGGCCAAAAGTTAATCTCATCTTATTTCTATGAATTGTGTCTCCACAACTGACAAAACCAGGAATAATCATGCATACAGAAGCATATGCAAATGTTATTTTAATTAGAAGATGAAAGAAATGTATGAATTGAATTAGTCTTCAGTTAATTTCATTGCAATGCCTGGATATTGTGATCGTTAGCATATTAGAAATATATTAACAGTGATTTTCTATCTCTCCTGCCCCCTTGGAATATAATTTTGTTGTACATTTGAGATTTATGAAAGTTTATAGTTGTCCCTTGAAAGTTTTGACCTGCAAATGATGCAGAATGAATACAACACTTCTGCTACTAGAAGACTAAGAAGATTGAAGTATTTCAGAGTAGATAAAACGGAAATTATGTCTTGCAAATACAAGATATTTTAGTATTTCAAGAACCATGGCACTTGGGCAAAATTCCTTCACTTCCTGGGAAGAACAGGAAGTGTACTTTTACAGACTATCTTTGCTTGGAAGAGGCCTTGAAGATCAACTAATCCAACCTTCGCAACCCAACAACACCTAAGTATTTTTATTTACTAAATCTGTTTGTAAACTCTCCATAGGAAAAAATGAGGCCTGTAAATTCTCAGAAGTCTTGAATAAATACCAAGAAAAAGAATCAGAATGAAAACTCTGAGACATGTCGCTTTTCCAGTTGTTAACATACCAGGTGTAATGCTGGCACATATGAATCTGTCTAGCGCTAAGATGTTGCTTTTTTTTTTAAACGTGATATTTTTCATCAAGAAACAAAAATAAATGTCCTGCTATGCTCTGAATCTCTGATTCATCCAGCATTATGTCAATATTCTTTGGCTTCAGTTGCTAACAACTTGCAAGCTGGAGAATTAATAACCAGGCTTAAGTTGCCACCATTCACTAATGAGGTTGGAACGTGACCTGCACAATTAACCAGCCATGAATAAAAAAGAAAAAGTTCAAGGCTCATTTACTACAACTGTCAAACTAATGCACTTTCTTAAGTGATAATCCAAAGAGGGATGAATCGCAGTGCTGCAGCAGTATATCAACATTCAGCCAGTGTAAGCAACAGAGTAAAATGAGAAAAATTACTCCAGAAATTCTCAATATATGTTTTTCTTTTGCTATAAACTTAAGCTATTTGCTTTACTAATGTCTTGCCCTGGGTTGGGATGATAAACCCATATTAAGCCCCTTTGGAAAGCTGTATTTCCTATAATTTTGTGAGATAGAACCAGAAAGTTTTATCTGCACATTTTATGTTCTCCTTTTGCAGATATTTGCATTCTTTTCTCAGTCTTAAATCATTGTTTTGCCAATAATTGTGTATGCCAGAGCTATCAATAGTAGAAAATCCTGTTATGTTGCTGCACAGATGAAAAGCAGAGAACAGAGTAGCTCAAACCTACTCCTCCAGTCTGGGCAAAAAAGTAGATTTCATAGCTGACCTCTAGATCAAAAACTGGTTTTGTTATTATTATATTTTCAGTTAAATAATAATATTTCACTTGTTTTCCTTCAACTTGAAGGAAGTCTGAAATTGTTGTCCAGATATAAATTTGGGTCATGACCACATCCATAGATTTTTCAGGACGTAATAGCTGTGTTACAATCCTGAAGGTTTTGTAGAATAATGTTGTCTCTGAGAGAGCTGCTTTTGAGGACTGAGAGGTTGTTCCTAGTTCCATCACAGTGCTGAACACACAAGCTTTTGTAAAAGCATCCCAAAAACAGATTCTGACACTCTCTTATTTTCCAGACCACTGAACTCTTACTGATCAGGAATTGAATACTCTAGAGATCTTTTAAACACCTTCTGGCACAGCATCAGGAGGAGGAGAGTCCAAAGTAGATATAAAAGATCTATTTCCATGATGTCGTTCCCAAATTGATAAAGTTGACTGCAAATAATCATTTAGGAGATTTTGCAAATAAAGACAATTTATTTAGCCAATGGGAACAAGCAGAAGAGTGTAGAAAGCACAGGTGAGTGTGTCTGAAATTTTTTTAGCACAAGCAATTCCTGGATGCCCTTCCTGGCCTTAGAAACAACAAAAACCCTTTAAATTGGGGCAAGATTTTTTTTGAGAGGCAGAAAAGCCCCTATCTCCTCCCATCATGTAAAACCCCAGGAAATTATGCCCAGGCTTTTCTCTCCTTTCATGTTTTACACACTCCCAAAGCTTTCTGCTCAGCACCCCTTTATAGAATGTGGCATTTCCTTTAAGCTAATGAAATTGCAAAAAGCAGCTGTAAGATTTGGATTCAATAGACTGTTTCTCTGTGAGGAAAGAGTGAAGTTTCTTTCTGGGTAAAGGAAAAAACATTGTGAAGAATAAACAGGGTGAGTAGCTGCAGTCTGAGGAAAGCAGAATTTTGTAACAGGCTAAAGGAATTAACAGCATTGGGGAAGACAGGAGGGACTATGGTGACATAAAATGCTACAGAAAAGAAGATGTGAGTGAAGTCTACAAATCTTTGAGAGTCATGCTTAGGAAAATCCAAGTTGCTTCAGTTTTCAGCAGAGAACTGTTGTTTATAGATCTTGCTCAGAAACTGGCAAAGCAGGGATGCAAGGTCAGCATTTTCTGTGAGAAACTGTCCATCCAGCTCTGGATTTTGCCAACTTGATCTTGCAAAACTGGTGCTAACCTTCATCAGTCTGGACCTCACTGAGAGCTCCAGACATCTGGCAGACATTTGGTTTTCAATTAATGTAACTAAAACAAATGAAATTCGGTTACTGTTGTGCTATCACATTATGAACTTTAACTTTCTATTTTTAATCACATGAATCTTCTCCTTTTGAATTACATAATCACATAATTATGCTTGGTGAAAATTCTGAATCCAGTGACTATGTGTAGTTATATGCAAAGTATTAAGGAGGTAAAAAACAAGGATAAGGCCTCCATTGTTGGACTATACTGCTAACAAAACTTAACATTAGATAGTTTAGCAAGAGATCAATGACACTGAAACTACCAGAATGCTGTGTAGTAGCAGTGTATGAATAACTTGAAACTGGTTCTGGCATTCAGAAACAAAGTGAGTTCTGCAGCTCTACTTTTCATCTATTTAAATAATGTAGGTATCTCTTTGGTTACTTGGCAGTTGTCAGTTGTTGGAAGAGATCTCAAAGAACTAGTTCCAACCCTCTGCCATGGGCAAGGACACCTCCCACTAGGTCAGGTTGCTCAAAGCCCTATCCAACTTGAACAGGAATGTAGCATCCACAACTACGCTGGCAAGTACCCAGTGTATTAATATCCTTATAGTGAATAACTTTTTCCTAATTTCTAATCTAAATCTTCTTTCTTTCAGTTTGTAGCCATTGCCCCTTATCCTATCACTCTAAGCCTTTTTTAAAAGCTCCTTGTAGACCCCTTTCAGATACTTAGAGGCCACAATAAGGTCTCCCCAAAGCCTTCTCCTCCCCAGACTGAACAACCTTAACTGCCTCAGCATGTCCTCATAGCAGAGGGGTTACAGCCCTCTGATAATCTTTATGGCCCTCCTCAGGACTCACTCCAATAAGGTCTATCCCTATCATGCTGGGAGCTACAGAGCTGAATGCAGTGCTCCGGGTGGGGGGTTTCATCTATCCTCAATTGACATTTGGCAATTAGAGTAAGGGTTGTGGTATAAAAGCAAAAAAGACAATACTAACACTATCATGTAGGATTAATTTTATTTTTCCCCTAATTGCTACCAAGGTATGCAGGTCATAGAATCATAGAATCATTTAGGTTGGAAAAGACCTTTGAGATGGAGTCCAACAATTTAACGGCACACTGCTAAACCATGTCCCTGAGGTCCACATATACATGTCTTTTGGTCTTTCCTTTTTATCAGATAAATTGAAAAATACATGTCTGAGAAACACTGCTGTATCTTGCTTTACATTTGGCTGACTGGCTCAAAGTAAGCAGGTGTCATCCAAAATTTCTCAAGGGTCCTAGCCAAGTATTCAATCAAAGCTTTTAAACTGTTTTTCTACTCCTCAGCTTCTATAAAACACAAATTGTTTTAAGAAACTGTATCTTGTTTGAAAATGTATGGCTGAGAGCTAACATCTGTAACAGATCAAAATATACATCTTTATAGCTGGAAACTCACAATGTTCTATTTTTAGTAGTCTATTTTGGATTTCTGAAGAACTTCCACATTAGAAAGGTGGGTTTCTGTTAGCAAACACACATTAATGTAACTAGACTGTTACAACCTCATTAATATTAAACTTTTCAGCACTGAACTCACAAATTAGTACTTATCATACTATTATTTAACTGGAGAATTACCCAATTGCTGAATATTAATGTATCTTTGTGAATACTCCTGGTAAGTACGAACTGTGTCTCTGTTCAGCACAAGAAAAATACCAGAGTGACTGAGTGTCTGACTCAAAGATGGTACCATGGGAAAAAAACAGTAAAAAACCTAGACATTGCCACTTTATGTATTGAACTGAAGATTATCCACTTGTATGGCATCTATATTTCCAGTGAAAGGCAGTTTTTATGCAGAACAACAGAAAAGAACAAAATCAGAGGTACTCATATTCATAACCAGTTTTAGCACTGCAAGAAACTTCTAAATGTACTCCAGTGGACCAACTTAAGACCCCACTTCACCTTTTGAAAAATTTTTAGGACTCTGCTCTCTTCCATGAGTTTTTCCCTTGTCAGCATTTTGCACTGAAGTGCAAACTGCAGCAGAAAAGCTGGAGTCTCATCCTAGAGCCAGCATTGTACACTCTTAAGGTATTCAACCCACGTATGTCCAGTGTGATAATACTTCTTACATGGTGCTCACTTAGCACAACATCAGCACTGTCCACTGATAACTCTGTGGTTAGAGAGTAAACAGGACTCAAACTGCAAATCAATTTAGCTTTGACAGCCTCTCTATCTAGGAAACTATTACCTCTCAACCAGCTGTTTTCCATTTCACATTTACTCACATTTTTTCTACTTCTTTTCCTTAATCTCTTTAATCATGAAGGCAATAGAAAAAGATAAATTTCTTACCCTGTGAGAGGTAGCACTAATAAAGGGAAAAATAATGTTAAGAGATGAAGAGAGGGAGAGGTAGAGAAGAGGAAAGGAGAGAGGGGGAAAGGTGCTTTTAGTCCACGAAAGTTGAAAAACAGCGAAAGTAAATAAAATTATTTGAAAAACTAATGTAAAAAGTAACAACAGTAAAATTCTCCTTCTGAATAGATTTTCCCCACTTGGCTGCCAATTATTATATATTGAAATTATTGGATTTGCTGCTTTTATGCGAAGATCCTTATCAGTTTTTGAGAGCAGTCTCAAAACCCCTAGTTTTGCATAAAAGTAATTTCCCACTGTTTCAGTAAGAAAGGTCCTTATTCAATGAAATCAGTTAATTTTCTATTTTAAAAATCCTCACTCATCACAAAACCATCTACCTTCATCATGCTAACATGCTGGGAGCCACAAGCAGTTGTGACAGTGCCAGGAGAATCGTTGCTTAGCTGGAGACATTTCAGGAAGACTGCAAGCTCCTGATATGTCATTCTCCAACTAGACCACAACTCATCGGTTCAACTGAACACAAATGGAGATCAAATCATCAGATCTTGGCCCTCATTCCTATACTGGATGTATTGCCAGCATCATTCATTTATTGAGTGAGATCCTTGTTATTTTTTTACTCACAATAAAAATAATGTTGTTATGGCTGAAGGCTACATTTTCCCTTTTGAAAACACTCCTTTTCATCCTTTGCACTTTTAAAAAATACTTTGTCTGCATTCTTTTGTGGTGTGAGCCTCCTGTATCTTGGCCAGACACTCATACATTCATTGCAGGCTTCAGCTGCTTTGCAGAACCTGAATAGACATTGAAGCTACACGGGCCACGTCAATTAAACAGCTCTATAGAGATGATATTTTTTGTTGAAAAACAGTGTCTTTTTGCATGGCCAAACAAAGAGGTAATTCCAGGGATGCAAATCAGAACAAAATACTTAAACAATAATAACTGCCAAGGCAACTAAGAGGAAGACTTCAGCACAAAGACCCATTTAGCCAGTTGTTTCCTCCTTTCACTGTACTGTTGTGAAGCTCCCAGTAATTACATTGCAGCAAAGGTACATAGCATAAAGTAGAATTTCAATGAGAAACTTCCAGATCTTAACAACCACATTGCAGACTTTTTGAGACAGTAAGGTTTATTTTGTGGAGAAATTAAGCTATGAAAATATACAAAAGTCTTTTTATTCCTACGCACATGCACACAACAGACACTTCTCCCTGAAGCACAAGAATGCAATTATTTCTCCTTCACCCTGCATGTAAGACACAAACACATTGTACTCCTGCATGAAGGGCTTCAGAGCAACATATGCCACATGCTGATGTGTTCCTTTCAACTACCTGAGACTATCGCAAGGGCTCCGTTTCTTTTTTATTAATCTTTTTAAATAAAACTTTTGCAATTTGTCTCTGTATTTACTTTTTCTTTCCCTTTTATTTCTTTTGCACAATTTTGATCAGTTTATTTGTGGGAAACTAAAAGAGGAGCTTTGCCTGTAGACTTTCTGGAAAGAATTTGCCACATGGGTTTAATTCCTCCTGCACTTGAAATGGTTGGGTCCAATTCATCTCCTGATCATCTTTTTTTTCCTTCTTCCCTTGGGCCCAGCAACCCAGCAGAAGTCTGAGCCAAATTATCACAAATTGCTCTGTCTGGCCTAGGCTATTCTTAGATCAGCCAGTAACTGTGGCTCTTTTGATTATTTCAACAGCTGGCTTTGTTGCTTGTTTAAGACCCAAAAACACAGCTCTCTCCTCTCATATAAAGCACTGTGTCAGGATCTGGTCCAAAACTGCTAAGTTGGATCTGCAGTTGCTGCTCAGGAGCACTCTGACAGAGCCGCATCAATACCCTGCGGACTCATTAAAGCCTACCTCTTTCCTAGGTACCTCCATTATTTACACACCTCCATCAGCTATCAAGCCAGTGATGTGCTATTCCATTTGATAGAAAACCCCAAAGCTGTTGATCACTTGAAAACACCAATATAAACCAGAAGTGAGACACAGCTCACAGTTTGGATGAGTGCATCTGGCAAGCTTTCACCAGAAAATAATTACTTGTAAGAAATGGAGCTCTAGACATTCACCTTCCATCTCTATTTCCTTGGAGTCCTTGCATATTAGTAGATTTTGTAGTTGAAAGAAGTGAAGAGTGTGTGAACAAACTCTTACACATTCCTGTATATTACCCTACAAGCTGTGTCCTACAGGCATTTAAAACATAAAAGCCACCTCTAAGTTTGAATGCTTGTTGGATTGGTATGCTGGCATGTCAGTACATCTTCAGACACCATGCCCAGAAGAACTCTAGCTACCTCTAAGCAACCTTCTTTTGAAAGCAATGTGCAAAACTGATTGTTTTTTGACATAAATGTTTCAGAAACTTAAGTGTTTCATGCAGTGCCTTGCATTTTAATTTTGTTTAAATTATAGTAACTTTGACTTGTTTACAGTGGTACTGATTTGAAACTGTTTTCAGTAGTATCTCAGTTACTGCTACCCAGATCTTGTATCCATATATGAATTGTGCCTTAGCTTAATATTTGCCTTTCTGGTGCAACCCATTTTCAATCAATTACAGGCACTTCCTGAACAGCTCTTCTAGCTCTAAAACTCAGTCCCTGTCCCAAGTGAATTTCCCCCTAGCAGAGGCCAGCCAGCTTCAAGGATTTCATTGCTTCATAAGGTTCAGGTATTGTGTTCTCATTTTAAAGTAGAACATTCCCTGTGAACTCTAAGGAGCTCTTGACCATCATTAACATTAAATTCTCATGATCCTTCCATACCGTATTGAGATTTTGGGGAAGACTTCCTTAGTCATAGGTGGAAGTACTCTATTCAGCATGTTTTTCTTAGGTTTAAGACCTCCTCAAATATATTGTTCAGTTTTATATGCCTGGAAGTCTATGTGTTAATTTCATCAACAGCAACAAAAGAAGGTTTCATTTCATTTTCCACAGTATTTTGAATTTGTGTTATCATTTTACGGTACATTTCTGGGGTTTTCTTCCTTTGTAATTTTACCTGAGAGCAACCTTCCTTTGCTGTTCCCCCATGCAGTAGTGAAACACATAGTATAAAAAGGGAGATATTCAGGCAGTGTGAAATGGATGGTCCTTGTCACTTTGTGGTTAGCGGAGCTTAGGAGCTGAACAAAGGTGCTACATTTTGGCTCTACAGTGAAGAACCAGAACACATGAACAAGGGAGATTCTTTTGTCCCTCACACATGCACATTCCATTGAATGCCCACCCTCTCTCATTGCTCTTCCTCATGCTTTCCACATTACAACTTTTTTTGCATGTTTTTTTTGTTGCAGGTGGGGCTTTGCAGCAAAGCTGTATGTGTTATCTGTGGAAACAGTACTCTCCTGAGGAATTCTGCACCCAGTTTAAAGCACATGCAAGGTACACTGATCATGCATTGAAAATTGCAAGTTGAAAACCTTTGTTTATGATACAATACACCCATGAGGAGGTCACGTGAAGCATGAGGCCTTTCAGAACATACACCTGCAGTGGATAGTTTGATTTTTCCCTGCTGGACATCCAGTTTTATGTCTGACCTCATGTCTTTTTAAAAAATAACTATTATACTACTTGAACACTAAACATTTAGATAAAAACAAGCCTCTATGAAGCAGTAATTAACTGTAAAATCAGACACCGGATCAATTAAGAACTGCATAGACATATTTCTACTCCAATTTAGTAACTAGAGATGAGGATAAGGCAGAGGTACTTAATGCCTCCTTTGCCTCTGTCTTCAACAACAGGGTAGACTGTCTTTAGGATGACTATTACCTAAACTGGTAGATGGGGATAGAGTACAGTGTAGCTCCCCTGTTATCCAAGAGGTACTAGTTAGAGACCCGCTGGTCCATTTGGATCCCCACAGGTCCATGGGACTGGATGGGATTCACCCCAGAGTGATGAGAAAGCTGGCAGATGAGCTTGCTAAACCACTCTCCCTAATTGATCAGAAGTCGTGGATCACAGGTGAGGTCCCGGATATATTAGAAGTTGGCAAATGTGATCCCCATACACAAGAAGGGTCGGAAGGATGATCCAGGTAACTATAGACCTGTGAGCCTCACCTCAGTTCCGGACAAAGTTATGGAACAGTTAGTGCTGAGTGCTATCATGCAACA
>VZRI01007280.1:21763-121568 GCA_013397515.1 Upupa epops
GAGGAGAGGCTGATGGAGCTGGGTCTGTTTAGCCTGGAAAAGAGGAGGCTCAGGGGTGACCTTGTTGCTGTCTGTAATTACTTAAAAAGGTGGTTATAGTCAGGTGGGGTTTGTCTTTTCTCCCTGGACACTGGAGACAGGACAAGGAGTCAGTCTTAAGCTGCATCGGGAGATGTTTAGACTTGACATTAGGAAAAGTTTTTTCACTGAAAGAGTGATCTGATTTTGGAATGGGCTGCCCACGGAGGTGGTCAGGTCACTGTCCCTGGACGTGTTCAAGGTTAGTCTGGATGAAGTGCTGAGTACCATGATCTAGATGTCAGATGGTTAGGTTTACTTGGTTGGTTTTAGGTTGGACTGGATGATCTTTAAGGTCTTTTCCAGCCTCATCATTACTGTGATTGTACTTTTTTAATGCAACCTCCACCATCTGCTTTAGTCAGTGTACAGAGTTGTGGTTTGAGCCAGGTGGGTCTGGTTAATGGGGAGAGGAGTGGTCCTTGTGAGAAGTTTCCAGAAATCAGATGAAAACTCTCCCTAGTTCCAAAAGCAAACCTGCTTGCTCTCAGCCAATCAGCACCTCTGCAAATGGGCAGAGAAACGGGCTCTCAATTTGGGTGGAGAAATGTGTTTTTTTAGAGTTTTTGGGTTGGATTTTTAATTGCTTTGAGAGGTTTAATTATTTTTTTCCCTTTGGGGGGTCCTGTTTTAGTTACGGAATGGAGGGAGAAGAGAAAATCATGCACCCTCCCAGCTCTGAAGAAGAAGAGACCATACACCAGCCTTTACCCTTTGCAAAGTGGTGAAAGGCAGTGGTAAACTTGGGTGGTCCAAAGCTGAAAATCAGCAGAACATGAGAGCTGGTAAGGCAGAGGCGCTGAAGAATTCTTAAAGAGAAGCCACGTTGTTGAGAGACCCACATAGGTAACTGGTTTGTAGTGCCTTGGCTGCAGAAACCACCCCTTCCCATGGATAGAGACAGTATCTTAAGGATTTTCTAGGGAAAAGGGAAGGGGAAAGGGCTGTCATCACATTTTGGCTTGAAGCTGTTTCCATACTTCATCCCAGAAGGCATTTTTATAGAGTTGGGACTTTACAGAAAGGGCTCTTCAACTGCCTCCTTTGTTTGTGCAATGTCACTGATTTCCTGTGGGTATTGGGTAATTTACTGCGTTATGTGGTCTTTGTTGTTAAAAGTAAACATGCTTCTCTGATGTAGATTCCTGATTCTTTTTGTCTTCAAACTAAGGAGACAGTTAGGCACTCCCTGTCTTGTGTTTGTTTATTAGCACTTTGCTAATTAAGCCAATTAGTCCCGGACCTGACCAATCTGTCAGCAGGTGGCAAGAGTAGATGGTGTTTAGTGAGTCAGCACAGATACCGCTCAATAGGAGGACTGCTCAATGATTTCTTGTCTCTTCCTTGTCTAATCTGTTGTCATACACTTTATTCATTTACTCTCACCTGCTACAAAGCTGAATTTACCTTCTGTGTATACTTTTGGTTGGGTTTTTTTTGGTGGTGCTTAATGTAGAAGTATCTGTAAAACACAGAATAATGGAAAATAACTTTAAGATGACTGAGTTCAACCATTAACTGCCCACTGCTAAACCACTACCTTAAGCTCCGTATCTATCTATATCACAACTTCTAAACACGTCCAGTGATGGCGATTCAACCACCTCCCTGGACAACATGTTCCAGTGCCTGATACTCCTTTCAATAAAGAATTTTCTCCCAATGTCCAACCTAAACTTCCCCCAGTGCAGCTTGAGGCCATTTATTTCTTGTTCTATCACTTCCTACTTGCTAGAAGGGGACCAACACCCACCTCTACAATGTTTTTTCGGGTAGTTTCCGAAATGCAACAACACAAAAAGCAGTTCACGTGTAATGACTTGCTTTTGCAGTAACCACACAACACGAGAAAGCAATATAATTTTAGTTTTAGATAGGGGCAGCAGGCCCAGGAAGGGGAAAAGCCAAAACTAAATCTACACCTGACTTCTAAGCATCAAACTTGAACCATGGCTGGTTCTTTCATATTGCTGGAAGTGCGTACCTCACTGGCTTCAAGTGCATCCGTGAAATTGCTTGTCCTTAAGTAGTTTAAATCACAGACAAGAAACCGATGCCAAGAAATGCATCCTCCTGGCCGCTACTTGAATCCTTAACTTCACCCGGGCGCAGCACGGTGCCCGCAGACAGGTACCTCCCCCCACCGCCGCCGCCGCCGCCTCCGCCCCCTTTTGTGGCGGTGCCAGGCAGCCGCTGGGTTTCCTGCTGACGCCGGAGACCGTGGATGGGCAGGGAGGCCCCGCCGCTGCCTCTTTCCTCCGGCAGCAGTGCGGAGCTGCCCGGCGTGAGGCCCTGCCAGCAGTAGCGGGGAGGGGCGGAGAGCAGCGGAGCGGGCGCAGGTGCGGGGAAGGCCCGGTGTCCACGGGCGGCCATGGCAGTCCTCGTTTCGTGAATGTCACCAGCTGCGACCCCGCCGCCCATGGCCGAAGCACGGAGGCTGGAGGAGGACGAGGAGGAGCTGCGGGAGCTGAGCCGGAGGCACCGGAGGGTCGCCTTGGGCTCAGCAGCAGGTGAGGGGCGGGAGTGCGGCGGGGCGCGGCAGCGTTTGCTTTGGGGCGGCCCCAGCCTGGCCCATAGGCTCGAATCCCGGCCTGGGACTGGGCCCCGAAGTGTGGCGGCTTCCCTCGGGGGCTCGTCAGGTCCGATACTGCTGAGCAGGAGTAGGCTTTTGCATCTCGGGACTCGGGGAGCATCCGCGAGGCTCAGCCCCAGCACCAGCCCTTTCCCCGGCCTGGCGCCAACATGGATACGCACTGTCCTCCAGACAAACGTCCGGACGCCGTATCAGGAAATAAAACACTCTTTTTTTCTTCTCATTTTTCTCCTCTACGCCGTAGGAACATTAGGATGTCAAAGTTGTCCGCGTGTAGCTGTTGTTAAACGCAACAGTGGGTATGGATAGCAGGCCATGGCAAACAGAAGGTGAGAATGGATGGATACAAGCAAGTGTAGAGACAGGAGATGGAGCAAGCAGACTGGTTTGTCTTTATAGAGGCACTTAGAGGTCACCCCGAGTTTTTGCCTGACCTGATGAAATCCAGAGATTGAGAGTATTTAAATTGGAGATCTTTGTTAACTGAGGAGTGGTGGCATTTATCACCTTTTTGTCATCACAAAGGTGTGAATGCAGCATTTTTTTTTTTCTCTATGTAAAGTCTTCCAGAATCAATCCTTTTCCCAAGGTCTGTTTCCAGGGATAATCTCGGCCACACTGTGTATTTTAAGTTGAATTCCACATTTTTGTAATGCTGATACAACCTTAACGGTATAGTAACTTCTACAATTCCTCTGGTTTCACATCTATTTGAACTACAAGAAATTGAGTGTCCCCTCATAGGTGACAAAACCAGCAACTGAGGGATTGCACTGAAGAACTTGCAGCAGGCAGGTCCTGTGGTTTTCAGTGACCTTCGTTATGTCACTCTGTATTTCTGCAGGTGCAGGATTAGCAGAAGCCTATTGAAACTATTGTGGGTTTGGTATGTCTGCAGGGTTTCACCTTATCTAGGACAGGATACAATAAAAAATCCAAGTGTTGTTTCATGTATGGTTTCCTCCATAGCTTAAATGTTGCATGGCTAGTTATGATGTTGGGTTTTGAAAGGCATTTCTTTTGGAGACTTTTAGAAGTAGAAAATAAACCAAAATAATTAGCTCTACAGTTTATGGATGCATATAATCTATGCTACCTTCTCATGGAACAAAGTGTGCTCCCAGAGTCTGTCTTTAGCATAGTGCTGCTAATTACTAATAAAGAGCCTATGTTCAGGTTTTGTATTACTATTTTGTCCTGACAACCACCATTTGAAATTGGCCAGGCACAGTTTACCTTCCTAATGTAAAGTATGTGTGAATGAGTAGTATTCTGCTTTAGCTGTCTCGCCCCCTTCCCATCTGCTTGCAAGACACTACCGTAGAAAACAGCGTAAGGACTCCCAGCAGAGCAGCCAAAAGAAAAGTATCACCCAAAGTGGATGAGTTTGCTGTCTTTCCCTTGATAGTTCTCTTCTGTGTTTCTTTATAAGCCTGTTACACTGTCAAAGTGTAAAAAACTTATTACATGAGTCTGTTGGATATTTTTTCAGGATTCAGGAAGTGTTGTAGTTGCATCTTAGCTGACTGCCAATTTAAGTGTTTTAATCTGTTAAACTAATTGCGAATGTGAGCAACTTACATTACTAGTACGTTCAGTTTATACATGAAACTGCATAAGCGTAGTTATGTTTGTCCTGCGTGTGCACAAGTCGTATGTGTAAAATGGTAGTTAAAAGGTGAAAGTTCACAAATGCTTCTGACTTACTATTGGACAGTCAGATGTGTAATTGGCAGCATTCTATTGGAATACCAGAACAAAGGAGCAGTATTTTCCTTTGTAGCCAGTCAGAGTTGTGCCAGGCCAGATACTGTGGGATGAAGTTGGCTCCAACTGATCAAACAGCTTGCTACTGCTAGAGTCATGATCTCTTTCGTGGATGTGCACTTCTGCTCTTTCTCTTGTGTTGGCTCTGCTGCTCCTCTGACTTCTTGGGAAGTGAAGTCACCAAAGTTGTGGTTTTGTGGCAGCCTGGGTTAATCTACTGAGGCTTCGCTTGGAGCCCTCGTTCACTAGAACCTGCACCAACCTGTTCTAATACATTGTCTGAGCAGAGAGCTTTGTTGTTGTTGTTCTTTTCTGTGGATGAGAGCCTACTGATTCAGCCCACTGGAATAGCTTTGTGAAGGTTCTGGTGAATATTGAAGCTGACGCAAGAGAAAGAGTAAGAACATGCAGTCTAGGGGAGTAAGAGTCTATGCCAGCCATGAGTTAGTTTGTCTTAGGTTGTTGTGAAACTGTATCCTGACATCTGTTGGAGATCTACTGGTGGGTTTTGTTTGTGTGGTTGATTGAGTGGTTACTTGGGGTTTTTTGCTAGATTGGGCTTGGGGCTTTTTTGCTGGTGTAATGGAGTGAAGAAGCTTGCTTAAGCACTAGACAAGAGCCAGAGCTGATGCTAAGGCAGGGAATGAACACTTGGAAATACAAGTAGATGAGATGGGCAGGATCACACCTGCCTATGCAGAGTCAATGCATCTCTCCACAGAGTAGTTGTATAGCTCACTGACTTGGCTGACTGCCTGTTTTTACCCCGCTGCATATGATGATGATGGAATTGATTTCTCTGAATTCAAGAAAGCTTTTTAATTAGCTAGTTCTTGAAAATCTGCAAGAAGATAGTAAGTAGAGCAATTTGAGACACTTCTAATGAAATAATTTGCCCTTTGAGAAAATACTGATTGACTAATTTTTTTTTTTTTCCAAGTATAGAGGGTTTTTCAAAGTGTTTGGGTGAGGAGATAGATAGGATACATTCTTTAATAATTGGTAACCTGCTAAAACTAAAAACTGGTCACCTGCTGTGGGAAAGGAAGCCAGTATTACTGGAAATCTTTAGGGATTTTTACTGCAATATAACTAAGTAAAATAACATGATTGATTTCTACCCATCTTATTGCGTATTTCTGTCCCATTACTGCTATGAGAAGCAACAGAGTAGAAAACTGGGTTTTTACTGAATTTTTAGGCTTAGAATGTTTGTAATTTTATGTAGGTTATATTTAATAAAGTGGAAACAAAAACCCCAAAGAGCCATCAACAAAAACCCATATTAAGGTTTTATTTAGCCATGGACGTACAGGTTCTCTCCAGTCTAACTGTGAACATTAATCTGGTGTGGTCTTCTGTTACTGACTAGCTTTATATTCTGTAGCTATTGACTAATGTGTCTTGCAGGAATATAGAAAATCCTGGGTATGAGCTGTATTGGTTGATTGCATGTCCTTGCCACCATGCTAGGTCTGAGAGGATATCTCGGTATTCTGGTATTATCTAAAGCTCACAATAAATTTTTAACATTTTAAATATCTGTATTATTTCACTTTGAATTCTGGTGAGTGTTCCTTGAGAAAGAATAGCTCATTATGGATGTGACAGGTGTTTCCTTACTTAAAAATAAAATTGTATTGCCAAATGTGGACGTCAGTAATTAAATTTGAATTTATGCTGGAGAGCTGTTGTGATTTGTACTTTAACTTGTTAAAAGTGCAGATGGTCAATGATACAAGGAAAGGCTTTGACTTTATTTAATATTGCTCTGTTTTACTTACCACAAATGCTTGTATGTGTCTTGCTCCCATAGAACAGCTGTAAATTTGCACACAATGTTTGCTATTCTGATTGAAATGTCTCTGTTGTTTTGGAGTTGGCATTTTAATTTTTTTTTTTTCACTTTTCCCCTGTTTCTTATTCTCCATGCTATTTTGTATGCTTTCTGGAAATGTTTCTGCTCTCAAGGGCAATTTTAGGTTATGGGTGAAATTACCTATTTTTATTTGGTTGATTGACTGAGTGCTTTGGGTTGTTTTTTCCAAAGCAAGATCTAATTCAGAGTTGGATCAATTCTTTATGCTCCCACAACTCCCACATCAAACTGATGCTGACTTGTTTTGGAATCTGGAAACAATGAGCTGTGTCAAATAATAACAAATTAATGTTGAATATGTCACTGTTAACATAGTCAGAGATTATGGGGGATTTGTGTTGTGTGTCCATGAAGTTCAGTCAACATTAATTTGCAGGTATCATGGACTTTTTACAGATAAATGAAGAATTTTGATACAGGAATGCTCAGGAGCTGTTCTCATGTTAATGCAAAATATGTGTTTGCTCTTAAGAAGCAAAGATTAAGGTGGCCTGAAATACTTAATGAATTTTTTAAGTCTGAAATTGATTAAATGATGATGTCTTTTGGGGTTCACTGGATTATAACATGAACAGCTTGACCTTAGTATACATCCCAGGAATGCCAGTGGCCCTGGAGCAGCAAGAAAGTGGGATTAGGAAGAAGGTGGATCTTTAGAGAGTTAGTTGTTGTGTTCTTACATTTAAGAAGCAGAGAAGTCAGCTTTGTTCAGCTGACTTATTTATCTGAATGTTTCTGTCCTTCAGTGCTATCTGGGAATTGCTCTGCTTGTTCTTAACAAGAGTAACCATTTGTTATTCAGAGAAAAAAAAGCTGATAACTGTCTTGAATACATGCATAAGGTCTACTTGTGTTCTGCTGGTCTATCCAAGCTCTGGAACACAGGTTTGAGAGGAGAGTTTCTGGAGTGGGAGCAGGTATTTGGTTTGTTTGTTTGTTTGTTTAATAATTTGGCTCGCAAGAACCAGAGGCAGTAGAGTTATTTACCGGCTGAGCATCTCTTCCTTGTTTTATCCTGGGATTCAGTCTGTTTTGATTTTGTAGACCCAATGTCTGCTCAAGGGCTTTAATTTTGATAATTGCTTGAAGGCACTGAAATGGTAAAAATTCAAAGTGGCAAACAGTATAATTCTACTGTAATAATCTCTTACGTGGTGATAATATGTTGTATTATGCAAGTTTTTAAAAGATGCCTGTTGAAGGTATTCCATACATCTCAACTAAATTGCATAGTATTTGAATATATTTAACTTGCTTAAGATAAATATAGAATCGAATCACAGAATTTTTTAGGCTGGAAAAGATCTTACAGATTATTGAGTCCAAGCATACCCCTAAACCACTTTCTTAAGCTTCATAACTACACGACTTCTACATACATTCAGGGAAAGCAATTCAGCCCTCTCCCTGGCCAGCTTTTTCCAGTGCCTGATGACTCTTGCAATAGAAAATTTTTTCCTAATGTCTAACCTAAATTTCTGCTGGACAACTTAAGGTTATTTCCTCTTGTTCTGTCCTTTGTTCCTTGTGAGAAGAGACCAACATCCACCTCTCTGCAACCTCCTTTCAGGTAGTTGTAGAGAAATAAGCTCTCTCCTCAGCCTCCTTTTCTTCAGACTAAATTGTCCCAGTTCTCTTAGCCAATACTAACTACAGCTTTTTTGGAAGTTATATATACTTGCAGTTAATTGGCAAGTATGTAGACAGAACCACAGAGAGTTCTGTGTCTTCTGAAGAAGCAACCCTTCTAAAAATGAAGGCTGCTCTAATGAAAATAGATACTAGTCAACAGGGTGATTTCCTCACCAAGGAAACTGGAAGGACAAATAATAATAACTATTAATACTGCTAAGTGATGAAATAGACCTTCTTCATTTAGGCTAAAGCAAGGCATGAAAATGTACAATTGTGTAAGGAGTGGTAAGTTTGTAGCCAAATAACCCATTGAGCTAGGTTCACCCAAAAAACATGTGTGCTGTTAACTGTGATGAAAACCATAATTTTCTGTCAACATAACAAATGACAAATGAACATTGTTGCCTGGAGAATGGGGATAGACAGCAAAGGGCAGAATAAGTCATAATTGCAGGAAGCTTTTAACATAGTAAAAATCTTAGTATTTTGAGATAAATTTGTCAGTATTTACTCTTAGCAGTATGGCCTTGATTTAAAATCTGGAAGCAACAGAAAAATGGTATTGACATTCTCTCCATTAGAAGTTGATGTAGTTCTGTGTACTGTCTCAATAAGTATCTCATACATATCTGCATTATGAAAAGAAATTTTATTTTGATGGCACTTAAAATTTGGCATCAACTTCTACTGATGCTTATTATCTGTAATGAAATACAGTGCTTTACATTTAGCAAAGTTTACTTTTGTTGCTTTGATGATTTTGTGCTTGTGTCCATGCGAGTGTTGGCTGGAAGTGATCTCTGAGATCACCTAGTTCAGCCTTCTTTGTGCTTAAAGCAGGACCATTACTATGGCTAGATCCATCCAGCCAAGACTTTGTCTAGCTGTGTCTTGAAAAGTTTTCAAAGAGAGGGATTTACCATCTCAGCAGGTAATGTGTTCCAGTGCTGCACTGCCTCGTAGTCAAAGAATTTTTCCTTATATTCAACCTGAGCTTCTCAGGCCACAGTCACTTGCACCATTGTCCACTGATACCAGGAAGACTTTGCCTTTGGGATCTTTGTTGCTGCTCTTCAAGTAGGTGCTGTTAGAGCTCCTTTGCCTCGGTTTTGCCAAACTAAGGAAGTTCTGCCCCTTCAACCTTATCATTGTATAGTCCTGTCTCACTTACACAGTTTCTCAAACTGTACAAAATAGGAGTGGAAGCATTGACTTTGTTGCTGGCCAGCAGTTTTACTTTTCTCTTGAAAAACAGCATGCACCACAGTTACTGAAGCATTCAAACAGCAGACCTGGAAAGATGACACATCATTTGTTTGCGGTTTACACTTGTCAGGCTTCAGTGAAGGACAAAAATAAGTTTTACAGTAAAGTATAGAGTTAGTGGTTGATGGCACACAGCCGGAAAATTTCCTATTTTCCCTCATCATAGTATGAATTTTGAAAGATACGGATTTTATGAACATTGATATTTTTTAATAGACTGTCTGATGTAGCATTGTTTTGCAACTTCTTCAGCTGGTGGTATAAATGGGCAGAAATCTATATGGATTGCATATATTATTCTAAAAGCATCAATTTGATATTCTGACTTGAGAATTTAGAATATTTTTATAGGATTTAATGGAATTCTAAACAAGATGCTTCAAAGGTGAAATGAATTAGTTTATGAAGTCTTTCACACATTACAGTGTGCTTCCTGTGATTCTGTATTTAGGTCCAGCTGGAAGAGAGCAAGGTTGAAAATGTTTACACCGTAATAGAAGCTGAATGCAATAGGCCTTACTGTTCACTTTCTGTCCTGCTTTTTTTCCTTCCCCCAAACTTTATAAGAGGTTATTGGTTTTATTGTGTGTCATCACCACAGTTGGCTTCTTGAGGCTTTTGGAGAAAATTTGATTGGATTAGAACATGCAGAAGATTTCAAATGGTTGACGCTGTCACTCCTGTAACTAGTAAGATGTAGTGCTGCTGCGATGGTAACTCACACATGCCCCCGTGTGCTAAATGAAAAAAAACAACCCATGGAACAAAATTTTCTAATGTTCAAATCCTGATCATACTAGATCAGAAAACGCATTAATCTTTTCAGGTAACCTGTTTCTTACAATTGACTACAGATATGTTCAGAAAAGCATACAAGGAACATCTCCCAAGATTTTACCTCTGAGAGATTCCTTCCCCTCTGTGGTTAATGTCTTCTTGGTGGCTGTATGTGAAAGACCTTGCTAAATTGTACCAATGGTTTATCTTCTATGAATTCAATTTCTTCACTGAATCCACGTAAGCTTCGGATCTTCAAAATTTACATGGTAGTAAGGAACACAATTATTCATTATATAAAATCAGTTAACCTTTACATACTAGTTGGTATTTTTACTAGTTCTTGAATTATGATGGTAAATTTCTTACCTATATTTTGCCTCTTTTAGTATGGTACTAAGTGTGGTCACTCTTAAAAACCTAATGTAAATGTTAAAGAAATGTTTTCTCTAAAGGGTTTTCTGATCCATTCTCCTTCTAGACAGAACATTTTATGCATAAAAGAAGACATTTGATTTTTTTTTCCTTCGGCTATACCATTTGGCTTTTATTTGTAAGAGATACACTGAAATTAATGTTGGTTGGTTTTGTAAGGTGATAAATTTGTATTCATCATGCAGTCTGTCTTGCATTAATACCTGAGCACTCGATATCACAGACCTGCTCATGAAAATTGATTCAGGCTGTGCACATTTGTGCTAAATCATTTACAAGAATTTTTGAGTGTACTGTGTGCTGTGGTGTTATTCATTATTAAAATACCATTGGCTCATCCTGTTGGAGCAATGGGACATAAACACCTGGAAACAAGTTCGGCATTTTAATAACTTTCTCATGATCAGTTGCTGCATCAATGGACTGTTTTCATTTTATAACTGTCTGCATTGCAAATCTAGGCCCCAAAAACTAACAGAAGTGTGGGACTTGGGAGCAAGGCAAAAGTTCTGGAAAAATATCTCTCTTCTTCTACCTAGTACTTGAAAAACAGTCAGGTGCCACAGCTTATCTGTGATGTAAGATTTGCCATTTGTCATTAAGCTTGTCAGGTATGTCTGATGAAACACCTAGTGATTTCCAGACTGGATAAAGTTCACCAGAGAACAGGGTTCTGGAGGGTGGGACAGCTGCTGTAGTCTACCACATCCTCTTTTTGAGCAGGTAGGACAGTGTTTGGAGAAGTATCACTACCAGCATGGGACAGGTATATCTGAGACAAGATGGGATAGTGCTGCAGACCTCAGTATGCATGGGTATAACTTCATGGTGACACAATCTGGTTTTATGTGCTGGTGTGCAAACCTTGCTGTAGATCACCAATATAATCTTGGGGAAATGCATGGTCATAGTTGTGACACTAAGCACACTATTTCTTCAATTGCTGTCCACTTGCTTGATGTTGGTGGATCCATTATCAAGAATTCTGTTCTAATAAAGAATAATATTCTGGGTCCATTATCAAGAACATTTAATTGAGGTGTGTCATTATGGTATTTACCTCTAGGCACAGTAGCAATGCAAAGGTACTTATTAGTGTATTTACAGAGACTGGATGTCTTTGTTAGAATTTATAGGCCTTTCTGGAGAAGCGGGAAGTGGAGAGATCTGGGAGCACGTGGGAGGTGAGGTATTTCTCCAAGGTACCACAGAGTTGGAGCAGTCTCTGCCAGCATGACCAGAGCATCCAGAAATAGTAGATTTATATGCAATAATCACAGAAGCCTTTATTTGAGGGTTTCTGGACACTTATGGTGTTGCCTTGTGGTTTTTGAAACCTCTCATTGGACAGGAGGGAAACCGCTTAGTTTTAGGGTAAGTAGCAGTGGAATGGTTGGAATTAGCATTTAGAAGTCTGATAGGATGAACAAACTTGATGTCAAGGCTGGAATCACCTAAAAATTTAAGTTTATAACAACTGCTTTTTTTAGTGGCTGTAAGAAAGGAAGAAAAACAACTTGGAAAAACATACAAGTCAAGACTCTGAAATACTGTAATTTATCAGGAGCCCAGACATAAGTTCGGACAGCTCTTGCCTAAAGTGGCCAGGTGTGAAGTATGAAAGATGTATGTGTTTCCTATGAGCAGTTGTTCATAGTGTAGTCATAATCCTGAATCCAGCTCCTGTCTGCCACTGAGTCCAGTCTGGGACTTCCCTGGCATTTGCATTAGGTGGTGATGGTGGCATAATTGCTAGCAAGCTTGGGTTTGGTATTGGTTTGTATATGTTTCGTATTATCATTATTTTCATTAAAGCTGCTGTAGTTTTCCAGTCTCTACCTTATTCCCTTTGTCTTCCTCATTTGCAGAGGGAGAGGGACTAACAGCATCTGCCATTCCTCTCATGGCTGGACCAATCTCAGCTCTTGACAATATGTTTTGTAAATCATATTGAATTAATCCATATTTTCAGTTTTTAATTTAAAACAATGCATGATGCTGCAAGTAGATAAACTCATCTCACACTGCATTAAAATTACTTCCATCTTCAAAAATGAATTTTGGATGCGGATGTCTGTGTTTAACAAATGATATACACACATTTCAGTAGCAGACAAGTGTTGGTGTTCCTGTTCTCTGGAATACTAGCTTAGAGTTGCATGGCTGTTAAGCATGTTCTCAATACTAATGGTTGAGGGCTACATGAGATTGCAACAATTTATCAGTATAAGCCAACATTATTAAACAGATCTGTTTTTTACACCTTTGAATTAATCCCTTCCATGATGTTTCTAGATACAACATGGGGAAATGGGTGTAAGCTGGAACATACGAGGTGCCACAAACACAGGAAGAAAATTCTTCATGGTGAGGGTGTCAGAGTACTGGAACAGGCTGCTCAGGCAGGTTGTGGAGTCTCCTTCTCTGGAGACATTTAAAACCCACCTGGACATACGTTCCTGTGCAACTTAATCTAGGGGGTTGGACTAGATGATCTTTCAAGGTCCCTTCCAATCCCTAATGTTCTGTGATGTCATAATCTTTGTTTTCTGATAAAGTGCAAGAGACCTTTATGGGCACTAATCATTCTGTGGTGCTAAAGAAGAATCCAGTGCATGTGAGAATCAATTGTTGCATTTATTTTCCCAGAAATTTGTATTTCTGTGTGGCTGCTGGGAAGAATTACCAACGCCGTTGGAGGAAAACATTTTGTTAATAGGTTAATTTCAAATGTGCTTGTATAGAAAATCAGTTCTTGCAACAAAATCATTGAGGTTGAAGAATGTTGTCTTGTTAGTTGTTTTTTTACAGACTGTAAACAATTTTGGGTTTCTTTCATCATAAGTGATAAAAGGAGACCACAAAATACTACAAGATCAAGATATAAACTATTTCAGTGATATCTTAAAAGAAATATTGTTGTTTGCCTAGAACATTCGTTCTATTCACAGAGGTTGTTAAATTTTATGTTTGAGTGTGTTAATGTCTTTTTTTTTAAACAGGTAGTTTTGTTTCTGTGTCATTTCATTCCTCAAAGTCTATGTATTCCTCCAAAAATGCAGATCTGTGCCCTTACTTGCGCTCATCATGATGCTAATTCCTAAATTTGAAGCAGTTTAATCTTGTTCTTGTTTGTTTTTAATCAGAATTAGTTTCCTGTGATAGAGCAGTCAGATTATTTTATGCTAATATTGCTATTCAGTACTTTGTTGTGAATCCATGTCTTATGAATATGAAATAAGACTTTACTTTGGGGGGCATAAGTATGAGATGATGCTGGAGGCATTCATTGTTGGGTTTTGCCATCGCAACAATTAAAACACACTGGTTTGGATAAGCAAATTCAGAAAACTTGTAATTGTCCAATGGGACAGGATTGTTAGGCTGCCAGGCAGGTGAAATTTGCTAAGTGTTTCACACCCAAGAATAAATATTCCTGTTACATAGCATAGTAGATTGGGACTCCATTTTTTGAAAGTAATAAGATAGATTGTGATTTCTCAAAAACTTGTAAATAAGTTTCTGAAATGAATACAACAAAGGCTGCTTCTACAACATATGGTTTTGTACTGTCTAGGTCAAAGGAAATTGCTTAAATGGAGGAAGTGAGAGCCCCTACAGTCGTAGCATCAAAATACCCTGCCTGTGGCCATGAATATTAAGGAAACTTGTGGCACAAGTTTATAAAACTGTGGTTTAACAGGAAAAAATACGCAACAAACAATTCAAGTGCTGTGTAGAAGACCTTGAGAAAATGGGTCTTTTCATATTATTTTCAGAAAGTCTTTTATTGTGATTGGCTCATTGATTCAATAGCACTTTTTTCACTATTTCTCTGTGGGTATTTTAGGTCTTCAGACAAGAAGTGTGCCCTGAATTAGCCTGGTGAGAGACATATTGTGACCAGTAGGTGTACCCATGCGTTGGTGTTCTAAGCTGGAGGCTCTGTTGGTGCACCATGTGCTCAGGGCAACCCCTGGAGGAGAAAAATAAGGATTCTGTTATATAATCCTATGAATCTTGAATATGGTGCATGAATATTTATAACATACTCTGTAGATACAATGTAGGAACTATGAGCTTATTATACATGTCTAACTGCATTGTCTTTATTGTGTGGTATGTATCAGCAGACAGATCTTAACATTAGGACTCAGAGGTTTGTTTTCTAGCTCAGGATGTTGCACAGCCTTTACAGCCATGCTAAGTCTCTAATTTGATAAGAAGGAAATAGTAGCATACACTCAAGATAATTTCCTTTTATGAACAATAGTAGCAATATCAGAGAAATGTTTTCCAGAAATATAGAGCTAACATTTCTGAAATGCCTATAGAAAGTGTTGTGTTGTTATACATCTTTTGTCTGTCAAAAAGTAATTTTGTATTTTAATAATGAAATAAAAAAATTAAGTAGGAGAGCAAGTCTTGAGTACATCCACTGTGATTCTAGTGGTGTGTGGATAGCTATTTCTGCTGGTACCTGCAGTAAATAATCTAGGAATGGCATTGCACTGATGAATGTGGATGTCTTTAAGATGCAGAGATTTTAATGAGTTGCTTGTTTCTTGAAAAAAGATCTTTAAAAGCAATTGCATCCTAAATTCCCTTCTTAAACAAGTGTGATAGAAGGCACAAATGTGGTAACATTCATAGATTGTGTACATTTGCTTGCCTGTGTACTTTATTTCTTGTTCTCAGCCTCAGAACAAGACCAGTACCCAGTGCTGAGTGTGGTCTGGGTTCATATAACATGGATCTCTTTAAGAAGCTGTGAAAGCTTACAAAGTGCATTTCTTTTCTCTCTTATTTCTGTATCAGCCCCACTCTTACGCTGGTGCATACATTCACACTCATGCACACATACTTGCTGTTGCAATGTAACAGTAACATAGAAGCAAGAACAAGAGAGGGGAAATTTGGAGTCACACAAATCAGCAGCAAATGTAGCACTGACAAATATGTTGTCCAGTAAGTTCTTTTTTTCATTTATATATTGTACAAGTGCACAAAAGGCTTTAAAGGTGACTGTAGTTTATTGTTCATCTCTTTAGCAATATAAAGAATACAACTTTAGGCAATTACAAAGTTTATAGTGGTCAGTAGGTTTCAAGATTCAAATATTCAACCACAGAGATTCAGTATGTTCTTGGGTATGTATTGAGGGTTTCCCCCAACCATGTATGACTCATGCTTGAAAGTAGGGGGGAAAAGCATTGTCTTGGTTACTGGTTAATATTAAAACTTACAGACTAGTAATTTCATTTTGGAGGATTATAATGTGGATTTTTTTCAGAAATGTGCTGTAGGTGGAATTCAGCAGCATAGTGTAGAATTTGAAACAAGTATAAAACCTGTCTGCCTTTACAGTTAGAAACTTTGTGCCTTGATTTTGTGGCCTTTTGGAATAAAAGGAAAGCTATACATAAATACCAAAAAAATCTTCCATCCCTCTTGTTAATCTCTCCTTGAGCCTTCTGCCTTTGAAACAACTGACACAGGACTCTTATTTATGTGGTTTAGTATTGTAACAGAAATGCTCAGTTTCATGGGTTTTGTTGTGTAGCAGTTCCTAATAAAATCAAATGAAATTTGTAGTAGATTGTATACAATAGAATTAATTTTTGTTGTATGACTCCTTACCTGAGAGAAGTACTAAAAAGAAGGAAGAGTTGCTGTGAGCAACAGTGTGCCTTGGAACATGGAGATTGCAATACCAATGGCAGTTGTTGCTTATCTCAGTGCAAATAAAGCAGCCACTAATGAAAATCTTGCACAAATGCAGATATCTTTTTTCTTTTTTTTTTTGGATAAAGGTAGCTAACTGTTGCTTGGGTTATCTAGGGGTTTGCCATTGTTAGAGAAGTATTTTAAGCATTTCATGCTGCTTTTCATTATGAAACTGCTGCTGTGCAATCATGACTGAAAGCAATAAAGATGGAGACAGCTGGTTGTTCTAACTACTTGTTGTCTTGCAGAGCGTTATAATGTCTTTTCCTAAGTAGCAGGGAATAGGATGGCAAAGTGGCCTCAAGTTGTGCCAGGAGAGGTTTAGACTGGACATTAGGAAAAATTTATTCACTAAAAGGATTATCAAACACTGAAACAGGCTGCCCAGGAAAGTGTTGGAGTCACCATCTCTAGAGTTATTTTAAGTCATGTGAGTGTGGTGTTTATGGAGATGGCTTGCTGGTGGGCTTGACAGTGTTGAGATTATGATTGGACTCTGTGTTCTTAAAAGGTCTTTTCCAACCTAAATGAACCAGTGATTCTATGTCCTGCCCCACTCTGGTGGCTGCTCAATTGAAGCCTCGGTGAACAAAGGCACAGACATCATCTACCTGGACCTTGGCAAAGTGTTCAACACAGTATCACAGTAATGTTAAGGTTGGAAAAGAACTTAAAGATCATCCAGTCCAATCTAAATCCAACTAAACCAAGTAAACCTAACATCTAGATCATGCCACTCAGCACTTCATCCAGACTAACCTTGAATACCTTCAGGGACGGTGACTCGACCACCTCTGTGGGCAGCCTATTCCACTGTCCTGCAACTCAAATGATCAGAGGGCTGAAGCATCTCCCTTATGAGGACAGGTTGAGCAAGATGAGCTTGTTCATCCAGGAGAAAAGGAGACTCTGAGGTGGTCTTATAGCAGCTTTCCAATATCTGAATTGGTCCTAGAAGAAAGCTGGGTAGGGCTTTTCTCAGGAATATGCAGTGAGAGAACAAGGAGAAAGGGTTACAGTCTTGAAGAGGGGAGATACAGGTTGGACATTCAGGAGATATTTCCTGTGAATGTGGTGAGATGCTGGAACAGGTTGCCAAAGGAAGTTGTGTCTGCCTCATCCCTGGAAGTGTTCAAGGCCAGGTTGGATGGGATCCTGAATAACCTGATGTAGTGAAGGTGTCCCTGCCTATACAGGGGAGTTGGAGCTAGACGATTTTTAAGGTCCCCTCCAACCCTAGACATTCTATGATGACTTGCCCCCCTTCAGCCAATTCAGCTTGTAGAAGACTTCTAGCTGTGGGATAGGGTTAAGAGTAGAAGTTACTTACCTCAGGAGGTGGTTGCATAGTAGGTTTCCCAGTAGCTTTGCAAATTCCAAGTGGCAGAATGTGTGTTAAATTCCCACTCATTTTCCTAAGAGCATTTCATGTTTATACTTAAATTTTTTTCTAGTGAGAGCACACTTTGCAGCTGAAGTCACTGTTAGCAACAAGATACTTTGAAGAAGCCTGCAAAATAAACAGAAAAAAACCAAGTGGCTCTGTATGGTATGAGCTTTTTCCTATTCTTTCCTTGTCTTCCAGAGACAAGAGTGAATGCTTTAAAAACTAATTTTTTTCTGCTTTGGTGGTCTTTTTTGTAAAACTGAAATTGTTCTGAGTTTGTAGAGCAACTGAAATAATGTTGAGTCAGGTATTTTTCTCCTGATGTTTATGTTTTTATTTTCCTTGAGAAGAAAAGCTGTTACTTTTTATATAGTTTTATATATTTAAAATTAATTAATATTATATATGTAAATATTAAAAGCAAACAAACAAAAATATAATTTTCTCATGCTTGAAGAGAATCACCACTTAAACATTACCATTTTTAAAAACAACTGGAATGTCTCATTTCTGTCTGCTCATTTGTTTAATGCTGAGGAAAGGTGTAACATGTCATACATGCAGCACAATTTTGTAAATAAACTATACTAGATTTTCTGAACAGTTGTGGTATTTCTGTCCTGATGTTTTCCTTGGTTCTTCTGCAGTGCTTAAAACTTGGCACCAGTCTTCCAAACCTAAGCCAGAAGTGTCTGACTTGCTCTACCTGCCAAATCCTTCTTGCGTGGTATCCTGCTTGCTGAACAAGGATAATATATTTCTCTTTCACTGCCTGTACTTGTATATGGGCATCAAAGCTTTTGCAAAGAGTCCAAAGTCAGTATGAAGTGGAGAAAAATCTTTTTATATGGACTGCAGGAGGTTTACTTGACTCCTTGGTTAAGTAATTGAAGGTTGGAAGGATGGTCAGGTGGTTCGCAATTCTCCTACTGTGCACATTGTGGATTGGAGGATAGGTCACGGAAACTACATTCTGTTTGCAGAAGAACCATCTCTGGTGTATGTCTGTGCCAGTCTGAGCTGTTTGAACTATCTGGCAAAATCTGCAGTAGTAAAATCAGATATGACTGCACTGCCTTGAGGGTAGTCATCAGCAACATACACAGTAAGGAATTGTATTTAGCAACAGAAGTATAGGGAGATCAGAGCAGAACCGCCTCTCTGCAAGGTAGTATTTGTCACTAGGAGTGGATTTTTTTCCTGGAAGCTTCCCATGCCAGAGTGCAGGCTGCTTTATTTGGTCACTGTGCATGCTAGCCCAGCAGACATCCAGTGTTTGCTCTAATCTGACGGGTGGTTTTGGCTTCCAGTTTATAACTGAAGGATATGCAGTACTGTGTTAAAAAGACATCAAGTGCTGTAACATGTTATAGCAATTTGTGTTTTTGATATAGAGGAAAATGTGTAGCACAGGATTTGATTTTCAGATCTTTGTATCTATATGGTATTCTTGCTTATTTCTGTTAGAATGGATTTCAAACATTCAGAGATCTCAGTTGTTGAGGCAATGTATAGAATCAGCTGTGGTCACGCACTTTTGTGACTCGGCTTTTGCAAGCCAAGGATTTGTCTTCAGAATGCAGAAATGTGTGTCAGTTTGAACGTGGAGTGTATATATCTGTTTTTATGTGTCTGGTTTTTTATATGTAAAATACAAATAATCTGCATTTGCCTGCTTCTTCTGGGCTTCCGTATTCTAGAGGCATATGGCATTCTTGAATTGGCTCTTGTGTGCGTAATCCCTGAGCAGCATCTAGAATTGCAAAATTTAAGCACTAAATTGAAGATTCGGCTATTTCAGTCTCTTTTCAACACTTAGTTTGTTAAATTTTGTTTAGTATCGAGTTCACAATAACCTTAAACAGGTTTTATTTGTATTTTAAAATGCTAGCTGGGTGCTTGTAGGCTTACATTTCCCTTTATCATTTCTAATGAGACCAGTGTAAATGCAAGTGATGTACTTTCACTAAGTTTAGCAGTAAATAAAACATGTAAAAACAAAGGTAATATCTCAAGTTTCAGCATTTCAATACAAGAAATGGATGTATGTTTGTTTATTTCATTTTTTCTACATGATCTTTTTAGAAGTGGGAAGGTTTTGCCTGAAAACTGTTAGATTGTGGCTGCTTATGTAACAGGCAACACTTAACAGCAGTAGATTTCAGTAGGAAGGTCCTGTGTATTTTTAGTAGAAATCCATGGGTAAGGGGGCCACGCGATCAGATGTTAAGGATGGAAGGAGCATTTCTGTGTGTGTTTGGAAAACGTGATGCTGCAACTCTGGTTTTGCTGTTTCTACCCAACAGGGGTAGCACAGGCTGTGATGAAATGAAGATCACTGTGAGCCAGAAACACAATAAATTATGAACTCTCTGGCTATAAAAGCTCAATTGAAGCACCTATGCATGGAAAAATCATTAGATACTTCTTTGAGCACAATCTGCATGCAGTAACGTTTTACCATTTTAATGAAAAGCTAATCAAATGAGCTAATAAAGCTTGGGGAGGAAAATATTTCTTCTGTACGTGAAATAGAACTATACAACCATGTGCTGTAAAAAGAACAACTTTTATTTCAAATGCAGAGCTTCAAGGCTGAACTACTATCTGAGCGTGAAATTTGTTTTAGGAAAACATTCATCTGTGTAGACAAGCTTTTCAGTAAAGTGTGTAATAGCACAGGTAGAATAGATGGAATCAGAAGTAGAATTGCTATGGTCAGTAGACATTATACATAGCTGTAAGACTATTCTTGCAGTTACATAGTGCATCTTTCTTTAATAAATGATTAATCCTGGAATTACAATATAATTGATAATATGTGATTTCTAATAACGCAGTGGTTGTGTTGTGATGCTTGTCTGGTAATCTTGTATCTTGGGAGATTTATACTTTCTTTGTAAAATTAAAAAAACACCTTTCAGCAATGGATTTAGGGATGGCTTTAGCAAATGATAAATAATAAATACCTTGATGTAAGTTAACGTGATTGTACTGTTTAGGTTTTTATTTGTGGGTCAATTTCATTAGTGAAAATAGGTTACTTGAAATACTCGCAGGATAAAAAAAAAAATCTCCAGACAGATTCTATATCTAGAACACACAGAAGTCAAAGAGTTAATGATGGGTCTGCACTGGATTCAGTGTATTTGCAGATGTTGCTGCAACGAACTGCTGATTTTTCTCCCATCCTGTCAGGGAACTCTGCCAGCTGTGATTCATGGAATGATTTTTTTGCGCTGAGTAATCTGTGGTTTTTCTTCTTCCTCTTCCTTATTTTTACCCTAAACTAAAGTCCTGTTCATTGCAGCTAAAGGGAGGAGAAGCTTCCAAAGCATTAACACAAAACATTAAATACACTGTGTTTTGAGTAGAATTTTAACAAACATCAAACTTAGAGGATTTTTACTTGGTCTCAGGCAGGATAGTCCACTGGAGAGAAAAAGTTTTAGAAAGAATCAGCTTTTTGTTTTACTAGTTATATGGTGTCACAGTTCTTCCATTATTACTAAAGAATATGTAACTTTTGTGCTGATATTATGCCTCCTTTTTCACAGATCGCTCCGAAAGACATAAACCAGACTGCCGTTCTTCAGGGTAAGAACCATATTTATGTATTTATTCTTTCCTTCTTTTTTCCCCCCTCTTGTTTCTTTCCTTTTACGGGATGAACTAGGAAATTGGCCAGAAAAACAAAATTCTTCTACTTCTCTGTTTTGGTAACAGTAATAAAATACCAAAATTACTGTGTTAAAGGTAATTGTTTTACATTCAATATTGGGAAAATTTTCCAGGGTAGTAAGAAGGCTTACTACATTGTAATTGCATGCACTTCAAATCCAAAGGCTTGTTTATCTAAGACATGTACAAGGCTGTTTGGTAAAACTGGTTTAAGACAAGAAGCCTTGATGACTTGTTTCTTTGAACTGTTTGTTTCTGTAGCAAGAAAAATAATTCTTGGTCCAGTCAAGAATAACAGCACTTTGTTATTTATTCCATTAAGTGTGATCCCATCATACCTAAGGTTTCAAAACTGAGAGAAGTGAGTAGATACTAAATGAAGCACACACAAACATTTTTGTGTTTATTTAGAGTATCTGTCAGCAATTGCCTTGAACTTCTAAGCTATTGATTTCAAGGGCCACATTTTCCCTTTAGCTTCTGAATATTCTGTATTCCTATCCTCTCCTTATCCTTCTTTCTTTTGGAAAAAAAACCCCTCGCCTCTCTCTTTTTCCTCATTCAAAAATTCTCCTTTTCCATTCTTCACCAGGGAATAGAAACTTGTCAGTATGCTGTGATGCATAATAGATTTTAATGAAGTAAACCAATAGACCAGATCAGCTAACACTGATTCTCCCACTCCCTTGTGAAAGCCTTTCCAAAAGTTTCTTCTGTTCTCAGCTTCCTGACATGACTCTGATTGTGGTACGGATGTGAAAGGCTAAGCTTAATTTTTAAAAAAATCCATCTAGAGAATCTTAATCTGAAACATTTCCTTGCTTCCCCTACATTTTAATCATAAATATTTTTAAAACGTTATTGTCAGACATTGTTCTTGATAGTAACAAACATGTCATTTAGTAAAATTCTATTAATTGCTATAGAAGTATTGTGTCCAGTTCTGGGCCCCTCAGTTCAAGAAGGACAGAGTTGTTGGAAGGTGTCCAGCACAGAGCAGTGAAGATGATGAAGGAAGCAGAAGGACCTCCCTTATGAGGAAAGGTTGAGGGAGTTGGGTCTCTTGAGCTTGGAAAAGAGGAGGCTGAGGGGTGACCTCGTGAATGTCTCTAAATATGTGAGGGGTAGATGTCAGGAGGATGGAGCCAGGCTCTCCTCAAGGTCATCTAGTGACAGGACAAGGGGCAATGGGTGCAAGCTGGTATATAGGAGATTCCATATAAATATCAGAGGGAACTTCTTCCCAGAGAGTGTAATGGAGCATTGGAACAGGCTGCCCCAGGGGGCTGTGGAGTCTCCTTCTCTGGAGATGTTCAAGACCCACCTGAATGTGTTGCTGTGCAACTTGGTCTAGGTGATCCTGCTGTGGCAGGGGGATTAGACTAGATGATCTTTTGAAGTCCCTTCCCATCCCTAATGATTCTATGACATGACCTTTTTATTTGATTTTTGTAATCTTTTTCCTTAAGCTGCATGTTGTGGGATGCATCTCCTGAAAGCCCAATAAACCATCCTTCTCATGATCTAAAGTGAAGCAAAAATGTCCTTTCGGGTCATTGTCCTTGGACTCAAGTTCTACTAACAAGAATTTTTTAATTAGAATTACTATAAAATAATAGGGGTGGGTGTAGAGATACTGGCTGACAAAATGAAAACAAATGCAATGAGCTTTAGGAAAGGTAGCTTTCTTAAAATTAAACAGTGCATATAGATTTTTCCAACAGAGATGGAGGAGTTTATTTTATAAAAACCCCTAGTTAGATTGTGCCTAGAAGTCTGTCCAGTCTAATAATAAATGTGGAACTGTAGGATAAGAGGAAAGGGGAAAGAGGCCCAAACACCATCAGCACCAGTTCTTCCTGTGAGACTCTGTAAGGTTAAGTTTTAGTCTGGAAGATGATGAGATTAATAGAAAGATCACATGACAATGTTTGTTGTGATTGCAAGGGTCGGAAGCTTGTCCTTTTTACCACCATATTCTTACAAGTTCTGCTTATCTTTCTAGATCAGGTTGAACTGAATCTTCACGGTAGGAAAGATAAAGAGCTCATATACAATGAAACAAGAACAGTTTTGAAGCATAGCTTGAAAAACATACAAAAAAAACTAGTACAGAAATTACCTGTTTATAAATGGTCTTTAATATAGTTCCTTTCATTATAGGATGATGTTCTTTAGGAAATGCAGGTTGAAATGTTTACATGGTATCAGAATCTCTGACAAATATTCTGGTTTTGTTACTAGCTTATCAGAAGTTTAGTATGATTTCACTTACTATTTTTTGTTGTTATTAAATATTAGCACATTGGTAAGATCAAAACATATGTTTCCTGAATCCAAATAATAACTATTGCTATGTCAAATTTTTTTAAAGCTACAATTAATTTTGTGACCTAATAGAGATAGAGGGTTGGTCAGAAACAGAGCAGGTCAAAGCTCTTGTGCCAGTCAGTAGCAGGATTATGCCTGTGTATAGGAACCTGTGTCTCTCTTTGTTGCCCAGGCTATGATGCAGTACCTATTCATAGGCAATACCTTACTAGAGTTGACATTGTGACTTCCCAGCCCATGGACCAATATAATGGATTAACCATCCTTAAATTATTATATTTCTGAGAGCATTTAAAATGTGTCTGTACTGGCAACAACAATCTGAAATTACTGGTGTTTGATTTTACTGCCAGGTCGCTTACTGCTCAGATAACTTTAGGTCATGCATTGCTGTAACATGTGTCAATGAGATCAAAAGAAGTAGACCCTTTAGTTTTATGCCCTTAATGTTTTCAAACTGAAAATTACATGATAGTAATAGAATAGATGATTTTAGATTATTAAATATTGTAAAGGAACTGATTTACTTGCATTATGCTCGGGGTTTTTTTTCTTTTGGGCTAAGGATTATGGATCAAAAATTCCAGAATGCATTGTAGTTGCCTTGACATTGGAGATAAGAGAATAAAGGTAGCAAAACACTGCAACAATTTATTGGGAGATTTATTAGCATATCAATCACTTGAAGTCAAGTAAGATATTTAGATTTTTCAAACCTAGCTGTTAGATTTGACATTTCTTTCTGTGAAACCTTGTTCTCAAAATGGGATGAAAACAACTAATTTATTGCTGGCAATGGATTACAGGTTTTTACTGGCATGTCTGTCTGCTGATTGTAATCTGCTACAGTTCTTTTACAGCTGCTTGCTTTCATTTGATTGAACTAAATTAGACATTTTTATTTAAAATACATCAAGTCAACAAAACAAATAGACACAACCCTTCTTTTGTTCCTTTATAAAGAAGCACTTGAAGTGGCTGATGAAAGAGGCTACAGATCCCTTTAGTGACAGTCTGATAATTGAAGCTGTCATTTTTACGAATGGTATTTTGTATCTCATTCCGGGTTTGTTTCTGTGGCAGAATTCCATTAGTGAAAACTTCCCAGCATTTCCTCTGCTCTGTAATGTTGATTTTGTGAAATTGTATTTAATAAATATTACAGTGATGGTCTGACCTACATCTAAAGAATGTGTTTCACGGATATTTGTAAAACCTAAAAGACACCTTTAATAGAGCTTGGATGGGAGTCTCAAGGCACAGGCCTGAGAATGTAGTGGAACTACCTACACATTAAACTGTTGTGCTTTTACAAAGCAATGTGCCTTTGAGGTCTTGACAAAACAGACAGTACACAGGATTTTCTGGGTTATAATAATTACGGTCAGTTTGAGGTCAGTCATCTAATAATTCCAGTTTAGCCTATCTGAAGAAGAACATGAGTCCTGCCTTCTGCTGCAGAAATCTTGCTAGATCCTAACCCATGAAGCCTGAGGTTCTAGTTTAAAGTACCCACAAACTGCCAATGGACATTTGAATTATTAGGCCTCGGGAGTATTTTAATGAAGGCCACTTAACAGATTTGGTGTGTCTTAGGTAAATTTAAAATCCAGGGTGCTGTACTGCAATGGGCTTGAAAATAGTGAGTACTCTTGTAACACTGATGAATGGAGGAAGTGACCTCTGCAGGTCATGTAGCCAAACACCTTGCTCATAGTGGGAAGATGCTAACAACAGATCAGGCCAATGATACCTTTGTCTAGACAAAACTTTAAAACCTCCTGAAAGAGAGAACTGGGTTAAACTACATTCAGCCCATGTATAGACTGCTTGCCTGTCTCATACTAACTCACTTCTGAATCATAATGTTACGGGAGACAAAAGAGGTCAAAAGAACCAGCCTGAATCTAGTTCTTTCCTTCAAGCACTGGGATACTTAATTCAGATGAACCGTATTTGTCCCCACAAGCATCCTGAAATACAGTTTTTCACTGTTACTGTTCAGAAGACTTCTGTTGTCCTCTAGCAATGTCTGCATTACCTTGTCAAGGCGGCTGTTCAACACAGGAAAATACCAGGCTTCCATCCACACAGTATTACAGGCTTTAATACCAGGTGGGAATTTTGAGACTCTTAACTTTGCTGACACTGAATGAATGAATGTAGGGGGATGACACTTGTACTCTACATTGTTCTTTGTATTTGGCTTTCACAGATTTCAGGTTAGGGAATAGCAGATTGCTCCTAGTCTAGGCATGCTCTTAGGCTGTGAAAAGAGGAATGTCCTGCTTTTGTACACTCTCAGTAGGTCAGAATTTGATGCTGTGAAAAGTATCCAGTCTCCTTCCCAAACTTTTGTGGTGAAGTTCACAATTACCCTGAGCTGAGGCTGCGTCAGTTTAGAAGGAAGGATCTCCTTCCCTTCTTCTCACTGTTTATCAGTGCTCATGTGCTTAGTTGGATCGAAAGGGAGGTCTCCAGGGGAACATAATAGCTGTGCCTCTGTTCAGCAGAGTGAGGGGTGCAGAGTGATTTCTTGCAAGTTGCACAATAAAGCCACAGCAGAGCTCGAAGCAAGGACTCAGTCTCGTTATATTTGGTTTTGGTATCTGTAAAGTGGGATCACATGTGTCTGTGAAAACTGGTGAAACTCGAGAATGGGATCTGCTTTTGTTTATCATGTGGTTTTGGTTAGAAGATGATGTTCCTTCTGGGAGTAGAATAAACTAGATCAGTTTTGTACAGCAAATTTCTGTGACAGCTTCGTTGCCACGATTAATTGTGATGTTTAGTTTATTTTTTGCAATGCTAGTTTTCCCTGCTCAGCTTCTACTTACCTGTAAATAAGAAAAAAACTTACAGATGAAGTAGAGGAATAAATGGCAGATGGGTTCAGTTTAGTTGTTGGCAATTAGGGATGGTGTCCATATCTAGAGCCTGTTGCTGTGGGTGTTTGTTTTAATGCCAACAGTTTGTCGCTTATCACATTGGAGATTTTTAGCTATTCATCTCACAGACAGTGGTAGAGTTATTGTGAAGAATATATCCTAGCCAGCTTTCCGGATTCCTTCTTCCTAAAGAGAGAAACAGGATTTATTTTTATATTCTGTCCCTAGTTTATGCAAAGAGAATTTTGAAGGACTGTTTGCTTTGGTGCCCTGACATCTTGTGTTGCCTGGGCCACTCTCCAGCACTTATACTGATTCACAGAGGGAAATACTGCTGAGAATGAGATTGGTTGTTGAAGAAATAAAGATTAAAACGTTTACTGAAAGAAACTCATGCCTTTTTTGGCATCTTGTATAAATTAGTAAGTTTCACTGCCTTATCACCTTTCAGAAAAGAATCCTGTAGAAGGTGTTGAGAACCATACAAACAGAAGTCCGCTCTCCTTGTCCATTTCTGCTTTTGCTCCAGAATTTCTCTTTCCAAAAGCAATATTTTACAGGCAACGAAATTTACATTTAGGCCAGAAATTACAGAATTTCTTCCAGTCTTGGCTATCTGTGACAAGCCACAGGCTCAGCTGAGATTGTATTAGCTCTTAGTGTAGACAGGGATGAGCTGCTTTTGCATCTGTTTCCAACTACTTCAGCTTCAGAAAGAGAAAAGATTCAGTGGTATGAAAAGTCACGTTGCTTCTTCCTCTGGAGGCTACAACCAAGGCAGGTGTGCAGGTTGCAGGCAGGTCTTGCCTACAACTTGCAACTTGCTACAGAGGAAGGACTGAATTTAGACCACACAACCCTAAATGTAGAAGGTATTCATGTAAGTATGGTCCTTATAAGTATGTACAGATACACCTTAATCTTGGGAGAGTTGTTATAAGAGGTTTGTTATATGTTCTAGGTATAGTCAACATTCCTGTCTCCTGAGGCTTGAGGCAAAGGTTAACTTCTAATTAAAGTGAAGGTCCAAATCCAATCATAGCGTTGCAGCCACAAACAATGATTGCTAAATCTCTGTTTAGATCTACAACATAATATCTAGTTCAAGCAAAAGAAGTCAGTGATCTCATGTTATATTAAGTAATATATTTGCTTAAAATAAATACTTAGTGTAAAAAAATAGCCTTGCTTTTACTGTTACAGTTCTTCTATTTCAAATTCTCTATATTTCTACATCCCTATCCCTTCTCACACCTGCATCTAGTATTAACAAAGTATTAGTTTAAACAGTCCTGGTTTCATTTTATGATTGGTCTAGTTTGGGAAGTTTTCTTCCTCTCCAAAGAACACAGCTTCTTCTGGGTGACTGCATTTAAGACCATTATGTTGTTTTATTACTTTTCCACTGCCCCTTCTGAAACACAAGGTCCATGGATATTTAAAAGCATGTTGTGCTCCTGACAGGTGAGCGTTAGGTAAGTGACAGGGAAGAAGGCAGTATTGTGAGACAAGAACAGTAACAACAGCTACAAGAGAGGCCTTCTTATTTCTCTGGTGTATAGGCTAGAAGAATATTTGCATTACTGACCAATCTGTCTGATGAGGTTGCTGAGAAGGAAATATGTTCTCTTAAATGAAAATTTTGCAGTGTGAAGAGATTTTCTGCTAATAAGAACATGTATTATTTTTCCAGTCTAGGACACATCTGAAATGATGACACATTTCACATGTGTTCTCTGTATTTCCTTTAATTACTGTTCCCATATTGTCTTTTTTAGGTTTTTTTAAATTGTATATGTTAGTAGTTTGTCTGAATTGACAAAAAGCACTTCTTATCCTGGTAACTGCCTTAATGTAGGTGCTAAATGAATATTTTGTTTAGTGTAATACAGATGTACGTGAATGGTGATATAAAATGTAATCATTGATTGTTTTCTAAATTTTCTTGGAGGGTGTAAAATAAAAATTGCTGTGATCATTTTCAAAAAAAGAAGTAAATCAAGATTTTCAAATGCCTATAAAAACTTAACAATACAAAATCTGTACTTTTACCTTAAAATTTATCTTAGTAGTACAACTGAAGTAACAGGGAAAAATTGTGAATTTTTCAAATGGGCTTTTCATCCTGAAAGACAATTAAGGCCTTAAAAATGGCCTTTGTAGAACAGACCTAAAGTCCACATATTCCAGTGTTCTCAAGTTGTCTTTGCTTACGTGTGAAGTAGAAGCCTAAGGGAAAAGATAAGGTAAAAACAGGTGTCCATTGGAAAGTAACCAAGCATTCTGTCAGTGTTCACATTTGTGTGGTTTGGGCCTCTGAGAGAGGTGATCTTTTATATTTGATAGCTCTCAGTAGGTTTTCTTTAAGGTTTTTTGAATTCATGTAAACACTCGTATCACCTATTTTGTGACAAGCAGTGCCACAGCTTAGCCCCACATTGCATACTGAACACTCCCTTTAAACTCTTTTGGACTTAATGTATGCCAGTTTGGTACAGTGCTGTCTATATTCTGATTAAGGGCCGGAAGTGAGAGATGAAGTGGTTGTTAAAAGAGAAAAGGGTAATTCCACTGACGGGTGAGTTGTCTGTCCTTTCAGTCACCTGAGTGAGCTGAATGCAATACTTTGTGGGTCTTAATTTGCCTAATTTGCCTGATGGCATATGATGCCTTGATTGAAGTGTGTGAAGGACTTTGTGGTGAAAGAGCTATGTGTTTTGAGGATTCTCGCAGGCTAGGGAGGGGCATTGATTACTGTGTAAAATCTTTGGGCAAGGCATTTTGTATGAGTGTTAGTCCAGAAAGGTCTGGTTCAATCTGTGCAGCAAGGTGTTTCTTTCTAAAGCTAAACTTAGCTGAATGGGGAAAGGTGATGACAGTGATTATTTCTTCAAGCCATAAATTCATTAGAAGCTGCAGTATTTACTGATTTGCCATATAATTTGTGGTCTACGATGATGTAAGACACCCAGGAGGTGTGATTGAAGGTGTACGAAATTCCTGTTGTCTTGAAGTATGTTTTCATGGTGACTTGCTCAGAAGGTGAGATTTTTTTCACTGCAGGTTTGCCCCCAGTGGTTAAAGGCCTTCTCTTATTTGTTGTGGCAGGTATTTTGAGTGCTCTTACAGTAAATTCAGTGCTGTGCCCAGTTGTCAGGATTTTGCTTTGTGTTTGGGATACAGGTTTTGTAGGTCTAAGTATGATTTTTAAAATCTTTTTGGGTGATGGTTGATGCCTTTTCCTCCCTTAAGCAGCTAACAGCTTTGTCTACTGAAGATATTACCTTTACCTACATGCTATACCATACTTAACATCTACATAAGATCAGTATTACAAGACTTGAAAAATAATGTTTGATGCTTATCTTTTTGGAACAGTTTAACAATCTCAAAGTTACTGGATCTTTGTGAATTAATAAAAAGGACTGCAGTTTAAGGTTGATAGATGTGCAGATAAATTAACATATGGTTTGTTGTTATGTAGTGCAAGTTTTAAGGAATAATATTCAATGTTTTGTAACCAAAAGCTCTGTCGATCTCTAGCATGGAAGAAACGGATGTGTTTCTGGAGGAAATGCAAGGGACAGGTGTATAGGCAAACGTGCTGTTTCTCTGACTTGAGCTGTGGTGCAGGGCACTTTCTGGAAAGACAGGTCTGGTGAAGGGTGTGGTTATGAGATTTTATTTCAGTTTCTCTGCACTGTGCATTCTGTAATGACCAGTGGTAGAAGTTCATGGACCTCATGCAGAGTAGGGTGTAACTGGGTGAGTCAACACTCCATTGAAACAAGACATAATCACTCATAAAGACAGTTTTACTTTTGTGAGGTTTAACATGGGAGGGTGAAAATGAGTGTTTATGCTGCTTATTAAAAGATTTATTTAATGTATAAATATAAATGGACAGTTTGAAGCCAGGATGTCTCTTTATATAAATGACCTTGTAATCCTACATTTTTGGTTACTAGCTCACATTTAGCGTCTAGAAAGGGGTTTTGGTGGTTGTTTTTAAAAACATCATTGCATTTCCTGTATGTGATTTAATGCATCTACTTTTATAGACTGCTCCTTCACAAAAAATGTCTGCTTTCAACATACATCTATAATTAAAACAACTAGGGAATTCGTTTTATTTCCTTACTCACCTAAAGCTTAAATTCTAGTACATTTCATGGTATGTATTTGACTTGATTGTCTATGAAGAAGTTTAGTTGGGCTAAATAAGCATGGAAATCGTATGGGGTGGGACTTGACAAAGACCTCAGCATTGGCTGTTTTTGTACTTTGAAATTCTCAGAGGTATTCAGCTATTTTTTTGGCACTGAGGTCACACCAGCATTGAACCCTTCTTGTTAATTCCACATCTGTGACTTAGGTCAAACTTTATGTTTTGGATGCTTCTCAAACAGATGGCTTTTATATTACAGAACTGGAATTGTGTGCTGTTAATCTCTGACTAGGCAGTATCCAAATGTTATCTTAACTGCTGAGTGCAGAAGCTATTTGGCAGTGAGCCTGCTTGTGGAAATGAGTCTGATAGAGGCCCTAAGATGCCTCAAGATTCCCCAGGAACATCTTTCTCATGAATACACTAGTTTCCTCCTCAAGGTATGCACAATGGTTGAAGCAAATAGGCCTGTATTTTGTGTATTTTACAAATTGTTTTTACATGATGAATAAACATATCAAGGCAAAATAAGAAAATTCTGTAGCTTGTTCTCTGTTTTGTCACTGTTCTGAAATGTTTGAAGTCTATGCCTGCAAGCACCCAAGCATTCATCTCCATATTCCTCACCTCCAGTTTATGTATCCTCCCGAGTTCTCACCCTTGCAGTCAACACTCTTCAGATCCTACTTGTTTCTCTCTGGAGCTGTACTCTGCTTTGTTTCTGTTCCTAAGCTTGTCAGTCTCTATGTTTTCAAAAGTCCAGCCAAAATACACCCATCTTTTAATTTTTTGGGTGATTTTTTTTTTTTCCTGCCTCCCTCATCTCCCCTTCTTTTCTCTTTGCTGATTTGCAGGGTAACTGGTTTAGTAGGGCTATAAGATACTTGCTGTTGTAAAGCCAAGTGTTACATGGCTTGTTAGTAAACATTATTGTGAGATAAAAAGGGCCCATTAATAACATTTTTTGTGCCCTGAATGATAAAGTTACAAATACAGTTATGTTATGGAAACCTTTGTTCTCCCAACCCCCCCAACCCTCCTTCTGTTCTTGGTGGGAAACCTTAGTTTCTTCCCCAAATTTGGTTCATTTTGGTGGAAACATTATAATATATAAATAAGTTAATTAATATGTAACAGGTTAACACTGTAAGAAACCCCTCTTGACGGATGTGAGGTGTGCTGGACTTTGTCTTCACACCCAGTGCTGTATTTCTTTGGTCTACCAATTTTAATCCCCTAAAACATATTTAAAAGTATGTGAGCATGTTTCTCCCATTATTAATTCCCCTAGTCATATGAGGACATTCACCTACCACTTTCCCCCTTTACAAAATACTAAAGATACCTTAACACTATGTTTTCTATGGAATACACAGACTCTCTGAAGAAAATCTAATATCCATGCCTTTAATAGTTAAAGCCGTGTAAAGGTGTTTTGAGTCCTGTAGATCCAGACCTGTAGTGGTTTTTAATGTCTTTGTCCAGCTTATCCTTCATGATTAAACCAAGTTTATTCATCTGTGATGTCAGTTCCAAAGGTTCTGGAGCTCATTCAGTCAGCAGATTGTATCTAATGTACAAAGATGTACAGAGCAAGCAGAATGTTCTGTCAGTGGCTAGAGAGAGCTTTGATTGACTGACTGAAATGCTACTGGAAATAATTGAACCCTAGAACCATTCTTCAGAAACAAGTTTTGTTTCATATTGTATAACCATAGAAATAGGCCACTGTCATCTTCCTGGTTTGCAAACAAGGAAACTACATACTCTTAAATGGTACAGAATTTTAATCAGAAGCAGCTGCAGTTCACAGCTGAGTTTTTCTACCTGATAAAACTGGTTCTTCCCTTCAGTTTTTAACCCTTAATTTTGTCTGAATGTATTACTGGCTGGACCCAAATTTCCTGTCTCTGTCACTGTGACAATTTGATGATACTGAACATTTATATTTACACTGCTACCTTGCTGTTGTGGTATTATTAAAAGTAGAGGTGCTTTCTACTGCTGGAATTATTTACTACCAAAATTAAATCATAATTCAAGTGTAACTACTATTTATTAATATTAATCAAAAGAAATTTGCAGGCTTATCGCAACAGTGAGTAAAAATATGCTGATAGATTGCACGTAGGAGAATCTCAACTCTTTCAGGAAAGCTAAACTCTTCAACAAGCAGAGCCCTCTCTTGTAGCATACAGTTTATGAGGAGCTGAAATCAGTCAGTATACAAGGAAGACTGAGAATAAGTCATGCTCTGAGGGTTTGCTTTTCTGGCATAGGTGTCCTCATACAGTCATCTTCAGGGGCAAGGTGCAGTTCACCAAAAAAATGGTGAGGGAAATCTAGCTATCATGTGCATAGCTGTGGATCAAGAAAATGTTAATTCAGGGTGTACACATGCTGAGTGACTCAGATTCACAAAAAATGGGGATGTGTTTCAGCCTAAGGACCTAAGCTGGACACTGTTAAGTGTGGAGTGTGAAATGTTATAATCTGCTGCCATTATCTGCTTTGACTTCATGACTGTCTTCTGCCTTAAAATTGAAGGTTCAATAACTAAAATGTGATCCCCAAGTATGACAGTGACAAGCATATGAATATGTAGTAAGTGGTTGAAGAAACAGCTAGAGAGCAATTCCTGAAAGGATTTTCCTGTGCTTATCAATGTGAGCTGTTTTAATTAGCTGAGCAGCTGGATTTTAGCTGCTTCTAAACTACATCATCACTTGTCCAGACAGTGGGAGGTCTCAGTTGCAGCATTCATTAAGTAATGGAGACATCCTCAGCATAGTGATGAGGACTGAATCGTCACTGGACTTAATTAGTGCTTCAGGATTACCGATTTGGGGCTGGACACAAGAGAGAAGCAAAGCTGCAAGTCTGATTTGCTAGATGACCAAATCTGTGCTAATGAGGTGGCTGGATCTTTACTACCCTTCTGCACCCTCAAGACTTTGATAATATCCCATGATGTAGCAATGAATGTGAAAGTGCATCCTCATTTCAGAGAGGCCACTGTGCTGCCAGGCTTTGACAGCTGCTTTTTTCTGCTGCTTGTCTGATCTCCTAGAGAGCCAATCTGGATGACTAGCAAAACAGGAAAAAAAATTAGTGAGTCAACTGATACTGAAGGTTGAAAAGAACAGTTTACTCAAGACATAGCCAGCATTTGGTGATTTGTTGTCAGATTAGTTGCAGAGTTGCAGATTTAAGATTTGTTTTTTTGAGTAAAGGCTGAGATGCTTACCCCAAGGACTGTCACTGGCCTCCACGACTGTCTGTTCCCATTGCTTTTCCAGTGTCACCCTGGTGCTTATGTGGCTCTGCAGCCAGCTGGAGCCTGTCTGGATAAATATTGGGGTTTGTGGGGATGGGATTGATTGCTGTTAGCAATCTGAGCCAGCAGACTGGTGACCCTGTAAACATCAACACAAGAGAGCTGGTGGAGATGGTGAGTGTGTAGGCAAGGTGGGGCTATGCACTGCACAGTCTGCGGGTGTTACACCAATAGGAAAGCTGCACTTGCAAGTCTGTGTAGTGTAATCTGACTTAAATATGTCAGCAGCTACAGGAGTGGGACTCCTCTACAGTGGAGACACTGAAGAAGCAGATCCCTGTGGATATGTTTTCAGTGCAGATTCACTTCATCCACAGGATTAATCAAGGTGTGTCTACTGCATCCACGTAATGGAGACTGGATGGATTCTGTCCCAACTTTGGAGCTTTTGGGTCGAATTGATAGGTCTGTCTTTGTCCCACTATCAGGATAGTGGTAAATCTGACCTTTTGCACTACCCTTAATGTAACTATAAAATTACTAAAATTTTCTGTGACTTAGTCTGCAGTGAAGTAATTTAGGTGGCATTTTAAACATTTTGTCTTTTGAATACTAATAAGTTTTTAAAATGTTTCACTGTAGTAGCTGGCCGTTACAAAGAGCATGATTTCTGAAGTAACTGAGAGAAATATGTCCTGCCTTTTCTCAAACTCATGCTTTGCCTCGCAGTTATTTCAACATAAGCTATTTAAAAATTCTTGGCTTACATTCCACAAAGACACAAGACATAAAAAAAAGCAACATTGGAACCTTTTTTACTCTGCATATGTGTAAGACAGAGTCAATAACCACCATAACTTTAAAATAAGTTAAAAAGCTTGTACCCAACTGTGTGGGAATCTAAGGATTGATGCCTTAAGAAAAGCTTCATATAACATGACATGAAGGATAAATGTTGAGACTTTGCAGCATATGATTCAGTATATTCATTTTTTTAAGTGATCTTTTTTTCCCCACCAGGCTTTTGTGTATTTCAAAAGAATCACAGAGTTATTGAGGCTGGAAAAGACCTCTTGACTTGGACTTAATCTTATCAAGTCCAGCCTATGATCTAACATCACCACAACCTAGATCATGGCACTCAGTGCCATGTCCAGTCTTTTCTTAATTGTCTCCAGGGATAGGGACTCCACCACCTCCTTGGGCAGTCCCTTACAGTGTCTGATTACCCTTTTTGTGAGGAAGTGCTTCCTAACATCCAACCTAAACCTCCCCTGGTGCAGCTTCAGGCCCTGCCCTCTTATCCTATCACTAGTTGCCTGGGAGAAGAGTTCATCCTCACCTGTCTACAGCTTCCCTTCAGGTAGTTAAAGAGAGTGAGAGGTACCCCCTGAGTCTCTTCTTCTCCAGGCTAAACAAACCCAGCTCCTTCAGCCTCTCCTTATCAGACTTTTCATCCAGACCCTTTACCAGCCTCGTTGCTCTCCTCTGGACCTGCTTTAACACCTCAGTCTCTTTCTTGAAGCAAGGCACCCAAAACTGCACACAGTACTTGAGGTGAAGCCTCACCAATGCTGAGTACATGGGAAGAATTATGTCCCTGGTCCTGCTGGCCACACTTCCTGATACAAGCTAGCAGGCCATTGGCCTTTCATGCCACCTGGGCACACTGCTAGGTCATATTCAGCTGATTGTCAACCCGTCCTCTCAGGCCCCTCTTTGCCAGTCCTCTCCAGCCTCTCTTAGTCTTTGGCTCTGCTGGGGATTATTGTGGCCAAAATATAGGACCCTGCACTTGGCCTTGTTAAACCTCATCCCATTGGCCTCTGCCCATTGGCCCAGTCAATCCAGATCTCTCTGCAGCATCTTCCTCCCCTCCAGCAGATCAACACTCCCCTTCAACTTGATGTCATCTGTGAATTGATTAAGGGTATATTCAATACCTTCATCCAGGTCATCAATAAAGATGTTGAATAACACTATTCTGTGGGGGACACCACTGCTCACTGGGCACCAACTGGATGCAGCACCATTCACAACCACTCTGTGTCCAGTCTTCCAGCCAGTTTTTGACCCAGCAGAGGGTATACCCATCCAAGCCATGGTCTGCCTGCTCTTCCAGGGGGATGCTGTGGGAGACTGTGTCAAAGGCTTTGCTGAAGTCTAGTTATATCACATCTACAGCCTTCCCCTCATCCATGTGGTGGCTCACCCAGTTGTAGAATGAGATCAGGTTGGTTAGGCAGGATCTTCCTTTCCTAACCCTGGCTGGCTGGGGCTGATCTCCTGATTACCTTGTACCTCCTGATTACCTTGTACCTGCCACTTGATGGCACTCAGGATGATCTTCTCCATAACCTTGCCGGCAGTGAGGTCAGGCTGACAGGTCCAGTTCCCTGGACCCTGCTTCCAGCTGTTCTTGTGGATGGGTACCACACTGGCTGACCTCTAGTCATCTGGGACCTCCCTGGTTATCCAGGACTCCTCTTCCTGTAGAGTGTTACATCACTTTAGATAAAGAAAGCAATGGTCCTGGTTCTGATAGAGGAAGATTCTTATAGAAGATTGCTTGATTCCTGCTGAGAATCCCATGCAAGCTGATTAGAGATGGGTGGAAGTGGATAAAGGAGAGATGCTGAGACAGGAACATTTGCATTTAGCTGGTGGGGACATGTCTGTGAGGAGCTCTTGCCTGGTCTGGAGCAATTGCTGCTCTTTGAAACAGTTAAAGAGTGTGTAGTGGGTGAAAAGGTGGCCTAGAATCTCCTAGCCTCTTTGCTTGGGTGTCGTGTAACTTCAGTGCTCTCCTTTTTCTAGGCAAAAACCCCTTCCTGCTTGCTCAGGGATGACTGTGGGATTTGAGCTTTATTCCACCTGAACAGCACCTCCATCCTTTGTTATGTGGTAACTGTTCAGATAAGTGATACTTACGTGGTTGCTATATTGGGTCAGGAGATCCCCCACTGTAGTGAACCTTTGAGAAATGCTACAGTGCAGTTGTGTTTGGAGAGAGACATTGTTCAGTGCAAGTGCACTTTGCTAAACAATTTGCAGCTCTTTGTGCCATCTGATCTGTGTCAATTTTATTTCTCCAACATGCAGACATAAAAAAAATGTTTTTGGAGTGTTTTGTTCAGAATTTTATATTTTGAATACCTGTTATTGAAACCCAGAGTAAAGCTGGCCAGGAACAGCAATGTTTAACCATTTCAAACACACCATTTCAGGTTCATTATCTTTCAGAAATGGTGACTCATGGGACTTTCATATGACTGCCTAAACTACTCAACTGCTTTCAGCATAGCAAGATCAGCAACTTAGAGATACCCTCTCAACCTAGTGGGGATTCTGGGTGCACAGAATACCTTTTAGGGGTGGTTTAGACACACACCCCACATCCCCTTTTTGAGGAGCTGGCAGGTGAAGCTCAATGAAACCACTGCCATAGATGGAAATGAACGAAGTTCGTGCTTTAAGAGAATGAGATTTACAATATATGTGCAGATATCAGCAGAGTTTTCCTGGTTGTTCACTCATGCCTGATAAATCATGTTAGGGGATAGATAAATAGTTTTCATCTTTACTTATTCCATATTACATATGGTATTGGAACTAATGTTCATTGAGAGTCTTTTAACATTTTGGAGCTTCCTGCTGTCTGCACTTCCAGCAGTGTGAGTTTGGACTTCGCTTATGTACGTTGCAGGGCAATACGGGAGTCCATCTCCCTGTCCCCTGACTAATTATTGTCACTTGTTAGTTCATTATTGTGCCTTTTGGAGGAACAAGTGAGAAAGAGGCAGGGACTCAAAACAGTGGAGTAATTGCTGCAGGTCCTAGATGATCAAAGGAGAATGAAATTCAGTTTGGTTGTGTTAATTATTTGGATGGCTTGAGAAAAAATGTGTCATTAACTGTGATACAGAGAAGGGTATGAGTAACCTTATCATCCCTCTTTTTGAAACAGAGGGCAAGAGACCAGACATTTTTGTCCATGGAACAGGGAAGTTATTTCAGCATAAGGTATGGGCAAAATCACCATCTGCCTCCAAAACAGCATCTTATTTAAATTACTGGAGTTTAGTGTGTAGCAAAGTTATGGAATTTGCAGTTCAATGTACAGGGCTCATGGAAAAAAAAAACAAACCTCCCAAGTGTCTGCATTCACTCCCATTTCCATCTTTCCTAAAGGGCTTAGATAATTGTAAGCTAAGTGGGAATCAAACTTCCCAAGGGGGTAGAAAATGTCGAAAGGTTGTCCATGAATGACCTGTTAATGGAATGTGGAAAAGAAAAACTATTTGCTAACAGCTTGTTTTGCCTGTGAGCTCATAAATTTTCTAACAGAACCATGTGTATCCTGGGTTCTAAATTACATGGATAGCTCATGCTTGAACTGCCTTGCTCTTGATCCTTTAAGTTCACCAGGGTGGTTTTGTGTAAAGTTTTGCTTCTTTGTCCTCTGCATTTGAATTTTAAAATAATTTTCTATGCCCTTTTGGTCCTCATGAAACACTTGAACTTTTACCGACATGATGACTCCTATGATTTCTAGCCAAAACTACCTCTTTTCATCTGGAAATACTCATCAGATTCTGAGGCAGAAGGTCAAAGGGTTCTCTTGTCAGTGGAAAGAATAACCTAACTTGGTTTTTTTTAGTTCTTACTGACACTTGAATTTTTCTACATTTCTTAATTTCCTGAAATAAAAATTAAGTAAATCTCAAATTCCATGTATAGAAAGTCTTTGCTACTCCAGAAGATTTCAGATTTATGTTACCAGACTTCAGCAGTCTCCTTCCTGTCTCATAGTTAATATGATTTAAATAAAATCCCAAAGATTGTAAATATTCATAGCAATGAAAGCAGAAGAGTAAAACGTAAATGGATATCTAGAAGAAAAGAGATTTGAGTTACAAGAAAATAAAAAAGTATATATAACTAAAAACATGAGTCTTAGAGGTAAGGCTCTATTATGATGGGACATTCTGAAGGAAGACTAGAATCCTTCTCCGCACAGTGAAAAATGAGTGATAGAAATGTTTTTATAACACAGATTTGCCAGCTATGTGGATGGGGGCCAAGCCACATTTGAACTTTCTGGAACCAGACAAATAGGCATTGTTTATCCTAGACTAGCCAAACTGTTTCAGAAAAAAGCTCAGTCAGAGCAACACTCACTTCTAGTCTTAATTAGTTTTCAGAATTACTGTAGAGTGAAGTCTTTTTTCATCCATGTCCTTTTTGACTGTCTCTTTTTTTCTCTCCTCCAAATTCCTTCATTCTTCATCCCACTGGAGTAATTGCAGCCATCAGCAGTGGCAGGGGAAGTGAATGTAGAGCTAAACAGAGCTAATGCCCTCCCTGTGCTAACACTCTTGCTGTTACACTGCCGATGAAGGCTGTGATGGAAAGTTTCCAGAGAACACTTGATTATTATACCTTTCTGTGGTAATTAAGATAATTTTGTGGCAGATATAAGCTATTGCGTCTTTAAAGAGTCTGTTCAATACGTTTAGAGGCTTCTCACCAACAAGTAAGTATTCTTTACTCATTGTGTTTAGGGAAAAAAAAGAGCAAAAAAAGTTGTTTTGTGAAATAGTTGTGTGTTGTTTTTTCTTTAATCTCTGGTGTAGCTGTGCACAAGTGGCAGATTATTAATATCATATTCTTCAAGTCGGCAACAAGTTTTGAGAATGATAATCCCAATATTTTTACTTCCATAATAGTAAGAACTGGTTCATCTGTTAAATAAAACACTTGGAAGAGGAGATGTCAGAAGTCTTAGTCCTACCAAGAAAGCAAATGAGTTGGCAAAAGGAAGCATTTTTCTGTCCTTGTTAAGCAACAGATGTTTGGTCCCGTTATCTTTCTGTCTAAACCCCCACCCCAGTTTATTAGGGAATCTCAACTGAAAGGGTAGATAAGTCACTAAGAAGCTGTTTTAAAATATTTAACAAAAGGGCTGTAAGTTTTTACTTGGCTGTGTCAGTTCTATTTATTTACAATATTTTCATTAAATGCTTATCTGAGAATCTGCATGCACATGTGGGCTCTTTTCCATCAAATGAGACTACATGTGAACTTCCACACAAATTGCGGCAAAAAGTTGTTCTAGTAATTGGCATTCTGTCTTTGCAGAGTCTTGCAGCCAAGCTGTAAACTGGCTTACATTAGAAGGGGTTGGGTATAGTTGTATATTCCAGGAGTTTTAGACAAATTTCTGAGAGATAACCTAGGGGAAATATGTACTCGGCAAACCATTTACAATATCTGGAGAATTTCTCCATGATGTTACTTAGTTGTTTTCTTGGAGACATTAACCACATTCTAATTTCTTTTTCTTCATAAAGCCAAGGACCCTTGTCATCCATAAGAGCAGCAATCAAGAGATGTAAGTCTACTTTTCTTACTTTTTGAGGCCCATAATATTGTAAGATTGCTAAATCTTTGTTTTTAGTATCTGACTAACTTTATGTGGGAAATCAAAGTAGCTAGCTAGCTTTTGGGGAGTTGTAATGTCTTTGTTTATTTTTTGCTTCATGTTAGACCATTTTTTTTACTTTGTTTCTTGCAAATTACAAAGATGTTCTGATTTGTGCACTAATGTGTTTGTGCACAGTTATAATCTCTCTTCGAAGAACTCTGGGTTACGCGTGCCCAATTTTAAGTTCACTGACAAAACAGAAGGTGTTTCCATATTAGTGAAAATACGCAGCTACCACTCATTGACTGTAATGGGGCAGGATCGGTCTCATGCACCAGGCTCATTTGGGAAAAGAAAAAACTGTTCATAAATTTTGAATGAATGTCTGAACTCTTTTTCCCTTATTTCATCATTTAACTCCTCTTTCTTTTTCCCCGCTCAAGATATTTCCAGACAGAGAACTTCAGTTGCATCTTCCAAAGTATTTTATGCTGTTTCTTACTTCCACTTTCTGTTTTTATTTCCTTTCTGTCTGTGATTTCAATTTCATATTAATGAAACATTACTCAGGATTTTGCTATGAGCAAAAGAGTGTATGTGCTACTGATTTGTTTCTCCCAGACCTTTTGGTTAGAAGCTTATTAGTATTAGTTAAAGAGGATCATGAAAGCTTTATTCAACACAAGTCGATATGACGCTGTAGTTAAAATGCAGTGTTTTATCTATACTGTTGCTGCCGTAGATAGGAAACTGGACAACAGAGCAACAGATCCCAGAGGAGCTTTTGTGATTGAGTTGGAAGTTGATTCAAGCTGCCTAAACTCTAGTACCTCAACTACCTGAGAAACTGGCTAAAAGATCATTAAACAATTGATATCTGTTTTATACTTTATTTTGACCACAATCAAGTAAAAAACAAAATCTAGCTAAGAAGGCCTAGCTCATATGCTATAGCATCATATTTAGTAATATTAATATGCAAATAAATATCATTAAATGTAAGTACCATGTGAATTATTCAGATTAAAACCTAGGAAAAAACTCCATGTGTGTATTGAGGTATTGTGTCTGAAGCTGCAGTTGTTTGTACACCAGTAACCATACCTGAGGAAGGACTTAAATTAAAAATGGACCCTGAATAATTCCTAACTCCCCTTGCCATTAATCTGGAAAAAGTATGGTATTCTCTGGAAGAGCGTATTTCTCTAACAGATTCTGTCTGTATTGCAATCACAGCTTCTGTGGGCTCTTTCTCCCTAATTTCTAGGAAACATGATGGGTATGTGCAGGGTCTTAACTTTTCCAACCTGCGGACAACACTTTATGTGACTCTGTATCAGAAAATATCTTTCTGTCTTGTGACCAAAGAAGAGAAAAGTTTATTTTCCTTTCAGTCACCCTGACTACAACTTGAATAGAAAGACAGTGTCATTTTGTTTCTGTTGTTTGACAACTTGGTAGAATTCAGAAAAATGATTGTAGCATGCCTAAAGTAAGCAGGCATGTGAGCATGGGATGTGTTCAGAAGCAATTGAAAAGAGTTTGAATTTTTTAAGAGCTGAAAATATATTTCCTCAAAAGTTACCCTTGAATTTTTGATGATGCTCTCAGGCCAGGACACATCATCTCCCATTGAGATCTGTGAAGATATTTCCCCAGACACCAATGCAGGAACATGCACAAGAACAGCAAAGAAAGTGAAAATAGTGACACAAAGGGGAATGGTGTTCTTGCTTATGTCTCCTCTCTCCATAATAGCTTGGTGTTTAGGAGTTAGAGCCACAGAGGCAAGTCTGTTACCCTAAAATGTAAGAACCTGTAGGCTTGTTCCATTCTCATTCTGTCCTAAGCAAATATGTGTCTGAACGAAGGATGTGTAACAGCCTGTGTGCACTCTGAGCCTGTGGTTTCCCATTTGGCAGTTTTGTAGTCACTTTTGGCTGTGGGTTTTGTTTGTTTTACATTTTTGTTTTGTTTTGCTTGGGGGCTTCCTGAGTTCTTTTGGCTCCCAGTTTTTCCCAACCAGATTAATTCCATGACCTCATTTTCTCCCCATCTGCACAAATATTTGGGCTGGCATAATTCAGTGAACAGTGCAGAGGCAGGAGCATACAACCTAATAAAGAGTGTAGGAAGGAGTGAAATGCCTTCATAAATCATTACTGTCAATTTAAGTGAAACTACAGACTTAACTTGAAGGATGTAGTAGTTATGCAGATTTTATTCAGCAGCAGTGCCAGCTTCTATGGTGTCCAGCAGGTTGATCAGCTATGAAAAGGACATGTAACCTCTTCAGGGGAAGGGAAAGCAGTCTTTGTCACCTTCCTAGGAGCTTCTTTTGATCAAAAGCTAGAAGAAAAGGAGCAAGACCTCCCCCTTGTGCCAGGAAATGTTTCAGGAGAAGATCTTCAACTCCAGAAATGCCTGAAAACTTCCCATTAGTTTGAACCTCAATTTCTACAGAAATAGTTTAGTCACATCTTTGGTAAAATAAGATTATTTTTCTCTGGTTTTTGTCTTGATGATTACCTGATCCTTTTAGTATTTCTTGAAGAAGAGCATCTGCAGCCATGTAACACCCTAAGATCATTCTGTAAGCAATTCATAGAGTCATTAGGGATCAGAAGGGACCTTGAAAGATCAGATAGTCCAATTCCCATGCCATGGCAGGATCACCTAGACCAAGTTGCACAGGAACACATCCAGCAGGGTCTTGAACGTCTCCAGAGAAGGAGACTCCACAACTCCCCTGGACAGCCTGTTCCAATGCTCCGTTACCCTCTCTGTAAAGAAGTTCCTTCTGATATTTATGTGGAACCTCCTATGTTCCAGCTTGCACCTATTGCCCCTTATTCCATCACCAGATGACCTTGAGAAGAGCCTGCCTCCATCCTCCTGACACCCACCCCTCACATATTTAGAGACATTAATGAGGTCACTCCTCAGCCTTCTCTTCTCCAAGCTAAAGAGACCCAGGTCCCTCAGCCTTTCTTCATAAGTAATGTGTTCTACTTCCTTCATCTTCTTCATTACTCCATGCTGGATACCCTCCAGTAGCTCTGTGCCCTTCTTGAACTGAGGGGGCCAGAACTGGACAAAATAGTCCAGATGCAGTCTCATTAGCACAGAGTAGAGGGGGAGAAGAACCTCTCTCAATCTGCTAACCACCACCTTTCTGATGCACCCCAGGATGTTGTTGGCCCTCTTGGCCACAAGAGCACACTACTGGCTCATAGTCATCCTGCTGTCCACTAGGACCCCCAGGTCCCTTTCTCCTACGCTGCTCTCCAACAGGTCAGTCCCCCATCTATACTGGTCCCTGGGGTTGTTCTTGCCCAGATGCTAAGACTCTACACTTACCCTTGTTGTACCTCAAATTTCTTGGTGTGTTGCTTTGTAGGTAAGGGAGGTACGATTTGCCCAGTCTTTAGTATCGCCTTAAGATACTGTAGTGAATAATAACTTTTATTCTTAGGCCGCTGTATAGTGAGAAAAATAATTTCTCAGCCTAATAGTCCACGTGCTTCTCAGTGTACATATTTTATAGGATTGATGGTAGAATGTTAGAAAAGCATTGAAAGATGCTATACTTTTAAATATGAACCCACATCCTTGTTGTAGAAAGTAATATTATTACTTAAAAACCTGTTAATAACAGTTAATATAAATTAACTGAAATAGTTAATTGGCAGGATCATGTTTACTCACAGCAGTTGAAAGGGGCAATAAATAAAAATCATCAGAAAAATTTGGAGCTTGATTTCCCACAAGGCTTAGGTTATTTGTGACTATGGTTTCAATCTTGAATGCAAAATGAAACGTGCTTTTAAAATACTCTGCAACAAAAAAACCCTGTTCATCATTTCATAGAGATTTACTAATGGAAACATATGAATATTATTATGCTGTGTCTATATTGTGAAAGCACTTAGTGCTCACAGCAGGATGGTGTCTCTGAGCAGTTCCCTGAATGAACTTCAGAATTGTCTCATATTTCCGGAAAGACTGTAAATTCTAACCCAGCTCTCTTACAAAGATATACAGTTTTTGAAGTGAAACTGCTGTTGCCACCAGTTTATTGGTAGCATTGCAATTTATGGGTTTATGGTATAATGGCGATTGAATTTATAGAGGTATTTAGATCTCATAGTTTAAAATGCCCCCTGTGCCATAATCTGTGTGTGTTTCAAATAGAAGTGACATAGTAAGTGCATTTGAAAAGTAGGACTCGGGGAAGAAATAGTGGAAAAAAAAACATTTGAAGCATGTAAGTATATAACACACAGTACCCTTTAGCGCTGCAGATGACAAATAATGGGATAGAGCCCATTAAATAGTGCTTCTAAGAAATATGTACCAAAAAAAATCACTGTTATATTCTGTTTACAGGATTGCCATTAATCCTTTTCTTGCTTAAATTCTACTGTACTAGGTTAAACACATTTTAATGCATAATTGACAGTGACAAAAACAAACACTGACAATGTTATCTGTTGATTTTACTTCTTTTCTTTCCCCTGAGACCACTGAAGTCCTAAGATGAAAAAGTGTTGGTTTTATGCACTGATTTTTTTAATACCCCACCCCTTCTTTAACTGCTTTGCTTACCTTTTACTTAGCATTAAGCATGTGCTTCTGGAAATGTCAACAGTTTTCACGCTGAACATTACTGTAGAAGTTGATGAGCCAAATGTTTCTGGTTGTCAGTGTGTAAACCAACACTGAAATTTATTTCCATTGACTTTCCTGATGGAAGAAAGGGTGGGGTTTTTTAAATCTGAAAGCTGCCACAATTTGAAATCTGGGTGGAGGAAATTAATAGCTTACTTTTTCAAGGGAATTCACAAAGGGAATGAAGAATAGACCTTAGGATCAAAAGACCACAAGGCCAGAAAAATGGCTACAGTTTTTTTCTTTTGTTTTAAATCAGGTGTGTGGTATATTTTAAAAATTAATGTCTTCACTGATATACTTCTTGAATTCAAATTCATTCCTTTTAAATGGTAGAGGGTAGAGGAATAAAAGCTGTACAAGTCTAGGGGCAAGGTTTATTTAGAAAGTTTGTGTTTTCTTTTCCCAAGGGTGTGTGGAACTCCAAGGAATCTGGGAAAGCAGAATATGCAGTAGTTCTTAACTGTGCTCCTGTGCTCTTACCTGTGCTCCAGAATAATAGAGTTTCTAAAATTGTGCTTGTAACAAAAACGTAACAAAAACTTGATGGCAAATAAAGGAGAGAGGTTGACAGAAGGAGGGAAGAACTATGTTAACATCCTTAGAAAAGTAAATGTTTGTAACAAATGTTTATGTGCATGGAAATAGCTTGATGGCCTGGAGATTTCCTTTTTATTTTTATTTTTTTTCCAGAGTGAACAACTACCTTCTGAAAACATGCAATGGCTTGGGTATTAGCCCTTTTGAAGAGATGTAGTTGCATACACTACTCAAGTTATTTTCATATAAACAGTAAAAATGTTCTGTTTTCAAGTGAGTTTAGTTGATTTCTTGAAATCTGGAGTTTAATAGATTATATATATGCCTCACTGGTATTATTTTGCCCATGCTAAGAAAGGAAAAGGGTCTTTCAGGCTTTTCTTATTTGTTTTAATAACATTAATAAATTGAAATACATTTACAGTCTCACACAAGAAAACAGCATTTAGAATTATCTAGAAATGAAGGAATGAAAGAATTTGACAGGCTTATCAATCCAGTTTTACATCCCTCATAAATTAGCTTTTATTTTTAATGCCTTTATCATTGTAATACCTCAAGGAATTGCATTGAATATATTTAGCAGTTTATCATTTTCATCCATACTTTTTTCAAAATTATTCTCAGAATTGGTTGCTTTGGTTCACTTTGTTTTGATGTATGTGTTAGATCAACACTGTGTTAAGATATCTGAAGAAGAAAGTGAAGGTGAGATGTAGGGGATAGTTATTATTTTAGCCAAACAATTTTTACACAACTGGTTTAAGAGATGTACGGTCATGCCAGGAACTTTGAGGTGTGCCTATAATCCCAATAATGGGATTAACCTGCGTGCCCATACCTCTTTGCTAGGTGGATGTATAAATTGCATCTGTATCACCTCTTCAGTGTAACCCATTATTTTTGGAAGCAGAAAGGTGCAGACCCAGATAAACCATGATTTCAAACTAAATAAAGCATTCAGAGAGAGATAAACTTCCTTTACATTCTTACAGCAGCTCTTTTGTGAGGTACAGTGGAAGTTTTCATATTCACTTATATACTGGATGGTTAACTTATTGCAAGGGACACTTCTAAATAGCCATTGTTAAAATCAGCATGAGAGTAGAACTAAAACTTGCTTTTATTTTTGTATTTTAAGACACTCTATTGTGAATAGATATTACAGTTATCCTATTACAGCACTGGCACGTGTGCTGTCCTTGCATGATGAACCCATTTGATTGTGATCTCTGGCACTCTGCAGCCTAGGTTTGTTCTTCTTCATCTCCTCTTCCTCTTCTGTAACCCCTTGTTTTTTCCCTCTAGCACTCATGAATAGTGCACATCAAAAATGCCCTATGGAAGAGGTATGTCTGACACAATACCAGGTGACTCAAGTATGCTTTGTTGATTTTAGCAAATGATTCAGTGATGGCACAGGAACAGCACAATTGTTGGCTTTTGCAAAATAGAACTATGTGATGTCCTAAGTTATACTTGCTGCTCGAAAATTTGTCACTTGGATAAGTTCTTTTTCTCTCTAAAGAAATAAAAATGAAATCAGAATGTGGCCATTGAAAAAGTTACTTGACTACAAATATGGCAAAGCCAGGAAAAATTAAAAAGTAAAGACTCATTTTATGTAAATTAAAACACATGCATTTAAAAAAAGGAAGTGTTGCTGAGTTTTCATCCAGAAGTGATTAAACTTTGGGAAATTTTTATCTAGGAAAATATAATTTTTCCTTTTTACAGAAAGAGAGTTAAATTTCTTCCTTGATTTTTACACACTACTACATTTCCCTTCTTTAAAACGAACAGAAGACACATTAAAAAATTTTAGAATCATAGAATCGTTATAGTTGGAAGAGACCTCCAAGATCATCAAACCCAGCTGTGAACCCAGCGCCACTATGCCCACTGAACCATGTTTCCAAGTGCCTCAACAACACATTTTTTTAACACCTTGAGGGATGGTGACTCCACCACTTCCCTGGACAGCCTGTTCCATTACCTGATCACTCTTTCAGTGGAGAAATCTTTCCTGATGTCCAATCTAAACCTCCCATGGCATAATTTGAGGCCTTTTCTTTATTCTATTGCTAGTGACTTGGGAAAAGAGACCAACCCCCACCTCTGTACAACCTCCTTTCAGGTAGTTGTAAAGAGCAGTATGGTTTCACCTCAGCCTCCTTTTCTCCAGAGTAAACAACCCCAGTTGCCTCATAAGATGTGTCCTCCACACTCTTACCCAGCCTTATTGCCCTTCTTTGGACTTGCCTCCAGCACTTCAGTGCCCTTTTTGTATTGAGATGCCCAAAACTGAATGTAGTATTCAAGGTGAAGCTTCACTAGTGCTGAGTACAGGGGGACAATCACTTCTCGAGTACTGCTGGCTACACTTTTTTTGATGCAGACCAGGATGCTGTTGGCTGTACTGGACACTTGGGCACACTGCTGGCTCATGTTCAGCTGGCTGTCAATCAGCACCTCCAGGTCCTTTTCCACTGAGCAGTTCTTCAGCCTGTAGTGTTGCATGGATTTGTAGTGACTGAAGTGTAGGACCTGGCACTTAGTCTTGTTGAACCACATACAGTTGACATCAGCTTATTGATCCAGCCCATCTGGGTCCTTCTGCAGTGCCAAGCAGATCGGCACACATGCCCTATTGGGTCTCATCTGCAAACTTGCTGAGGGTGCACTCAATCCCTTATCTGGATCATTGGTAAAGATGTTAAACAAGACTGATCCCAGTGCTGAGCCCTGGGAAATACTGCTTGGAACTGGGTGCCAACTCAATTTTACTTCATTCAACATAACCCTCTGGGCCTTATCCTCATCCTTTGTGATGATGTTTCCTTCCATATCCAGTAAGGAGTGGAGATTCTCTCTGACTCTGTTTTTGCTGTTGATATGTTTGTGAGAACTTTTTTATTGCCCCTTATTCCAGTGTCCGGATTGAGTTCTGACTGGGCTGTTTGCTTTTCAATTAAAGAAGACATCTCAGAAATGAGCCATGAAAAGCAAAGCCAAATCTGTTTAACACTTCTTTTTGCTTCATTTGTGGATTTTTTTAACTAAAGGAAAAGAAGTTTCTACTCTAGGGTCACTACAATGCAGAATGCAGGAATGTGTGGTGAGAAAAAAGAAAGGGGACAGGACCACTTCTCTTGGTGGTAACTTGGACATAGAGCTATTAAACTGTTAATGAGGCTGTACCCTAAACCTTTTAAAAATTTCTATTTATATTTAATGCAAATAATTGTTTTTTAAACTTGTCTGCTCTTCAAATCTGGAAGTTATGATCTATGTTCTCCATTTTATTGATATTAGATTGGTAAGGGCTCTGCTCTTACCTTCAACTTGCTGCTGTGATGGCATGTTTTAACTTCTTCAGAACTTTTGTTTCTTTTCTTCAAACAGCTTCTCGGACTTCTAATCATAGTGAACAGCAGAGGGATAGAAGGTATGATGCTGTTATTTGTATTGCTGTTATGTGTTACTGTAATACTTTTTAGATTTTGTTACAGTATTATTTTTCTGGCTTTTTATTTGTCCTGTCTAACCTTAGTCTGTTTAAAAATAGATTAGGCTTGGAAATAAAATAAAAAGACTGTGGTTTTAAAGAACAGTGTAGGTCAAGAGCTTGAGGAGCTTTCTCATCAACTTTTGTACATGTCCTCAAAAAAAAGAATGCAGCCAACCATCAAATGTCTGCAGAACTGTTTTACTTCTCTAGCATCTGTAACAAGATCATTTCATAATGAAAAGCATGCCTTTTAGGCCTCCTTCCAGTTTCTCAAAGGGTAATGAGAAAGCAGCTCACCAACCTGGATAGCTGGTGAACTGAGTCTGCAATTATTCCAAATGTAAAGGAACTGTAGCTCTCTTTTTTTAATTCTTTTTACAATGTTTTAATTCTTTTTACAATAGAGACATCTGTAGCAGATGCATCTAGTCACAAAACGCAAGACTCAGAATGTCTTTCATGTGAGACTCTAGGTTGATCAGTGGTACTCTGTGGTCTGGAAGATGGGCCATCACTGCAGTTTGTAATCTAAAGCAGTCGTTCCAGTGATAAAACATAAGTACTACCTATAGATTCCTAACAGTCATGGAAGTCTTTAGGTGCTGTAAGCAAATAGACCTTGCCCCAGATGCTTTATGAGAATTGTCCTGCCTCACCTTAGAGCAGCGGGAGGTTTCACGAGAGGTCTGAGGATAGACAGGCTTTTAGGTGGTCGGAGAGAAGCAGTTTTAGCTATTCTGCTGTTTTGACGTTATAGCAGACTACGGACAAAGAAATTACTAGTTCTTATTATCTTGTGAAGATTAACACTCCTTCAATCTAATTAAGTTACACTTGTATTTAAGTACTTCAAGCATGTACATGATTTCACTGGAGCAAAGAAACCTACTTTTTGGCTTAGGCAATTATGTCTTTTGAATGGAAGCCCAAGTACTTGTTAGAAAGGTCAGTGAAGTTACTTTGAAATCATAAATAAATGTTTTTGATTAAATAAAAAATACCTGGGCTGTGTTGATTTTCCATACCAAAACCAACTTTTTAAACTTGAAACAATGATTTGAAGATGGTTTAGGTAGGTAATTATTTCCTTAATTTCCAGGCGTCCTGAAATTACAATAGTTGCTGCTGAACCTCTCCGGCCATCCTCCTGGTTTCCAGGTGCAAGCCCTGTCACCCCTCATGGATTAGGATTCCCTTCTGCTTCATCTCATGCTCAGTGGAGGAGAAATGAACATATGCCAGCTGAGGTGAGCATGAATTTACATATGCTTGATTTACAGAGGCATAGAACACAGTAAGCTAGAGGGGAGCGGGGTTTTTGTTTGCTAAGAATTCCATCACATTGCATGAAAGGCTATGACAGTGTTCTTTCCCTTTCAATATGTGGGTTTTTTTTAATTTATATGCTATTTTTTAAGGATCATATCTAGACATATATTAATATTAATCTATTTGTTTTGTAGCTTCCACCATCATATGAGCAGGTGATAAAAGAAATCAACCAAGTGCAAGTCAACACAACAAATAACAATAATGCTGCTGCTCCTAGACAAACCACTACTTCTGCAACACAAACTGACTTCCCAGAGGAACTAATCAGCCATTTGCCAGAAAGTAATGTAAAAACTAGTGTGCCTACACTTTGGGAATCTGCAGGATGTCCAGGTGAGTCTGATGTGGATTTCTCATTAATCAACACCTTATGTTGATGTCTCATGAAGGTGTCTGTGCAACATTTATTATGAATAACAGTTAAATTCCTGTGAAATATTACTGCTGTAAATTTCTCTAAAAATCCTCTCTTCTGAAGAACCGCCATTGAATTCTTGGTCAGACTATAATTAAATCTTGAAAGTTTTGCTCAATTCAGCTATAATGGCACTTATTTTGGGGCCAGAAGAACTCGGATATCCAGTCAGAATAGCAGCACTGTTAACGTATTCAAACTGAAAATTGTTCAAGACAAGCTGGGGAAACTGCAGTGCCATCCTTCAGTTTAGATGTTTTTTTGCATGCTCCTCGTGCTGCGAGCTAACTGGTAGTTTTGAACTCACAGCATGTGGATACTGTGCATTTCAGAAATCTTCGTCAACTTCATGTATTTTTTGTTCACTTTTTAAAAAGAGGACTGCAGATTCACAAGCAGCAGTAAATTCTGAATGAAAAGCATCATGTTTACTATCCTGATACATGGCAAAACCCGACATAAATTGTTATAGAACAGGTAACTGAAACTTTTTCTTTTCTGTTTACAGGGCAGAGTCCTCTTAAACCTCCTAGGCCTTCTGCATCTCTCCTGAATAGGTCTCCTTCAGAAAATGAGAATCCCTTAATAGTCATTGAAATTTCTGAAGATCAGAGGTGCCAAGAAAATCCCAGTGCTAGTGCTGTGACATGTCCTGTGCCAAAGCCAAGATCAAAAAGCAATCTCAGACCTGTGGTCAAAAGTACTGAAAGTAGCATAGACAATGGAGAAGAAGTGAACCAGTCTACCACAAAAAGGCAACAACCTCCAATTCAGCAGTCACCTGTCTTACATGATAGCTTACGAGACAATCACTTGACAATGGACAGCATGAGTACAGAAAAGAACCAAAATAGTATTGTTTCAAGAATCAAAGTTTTTGAATCACAAGGAACTAATGATACCTCAGGATTATTAAAAAAGCCAGAAATTGCCCCTCGTTCATTCCCCCCAAGACCTGTTACTGCGAAAAAGCCTATAGTTGCTCCAAAACCAGGGGCAAGCAGAAGTTCAGAAGACTGGGATACATGGACAGAAAGCAAGTCAACACCTTCCAAGCAGTTGCAGCCTCTGCATGAAGTTGTTGGGAGCAGTGTTGTAACCAAACCTGAACTGCCAAAGAAGCCAAAACATGGTCTTGTTAAGAGTAGTAGCACTGATTTTCTTGATGTAAGGAGTGAATCAGTGGCAGAAAACAGTGATGGACAGAAGAAATTTCCTGTGCCTGCTCCAAGACCTCTTATTCCTAAAAAATCGCATTACACAGAAAATCCTGCCCTTTCTTTGGCCTCACTAAAACCAATTTCTGCTCCTCCGCGGGCTTCTGCACCTGCTCAAGAAAACATTTTCAAGTCTTTGGGGGATTTGTCACCTACAACCATCTCTTCAGTACCTGTTTTGGAAAATAAACCAGATGTGGAAGGAGATCTGATCAGTTTTGATGATGACATTTTGCCACTAAGTCCAGCTTATGTAGTTAAAGACAGCATCACTTCTGAAGCAGCAGCAGGTAAGAAGCAGCATTTTTTTTTAACTGTCACTGTGGTTACTCTTTGCAGGTGTAGTATCCTGTGTGTTGTATCTGCCTGTCTTGATGGGCTTTATGAGTATATATGAAATTATTAGTTTTTCATTATGTCAAGGTGTCTATGAAATTACTTGGGTTTTGAGACTCAGGGGGCTTCAAGGCTATATAAATCTCAAAACTTGCCTGCTGGATTTATTATGTGATTACTAAAACGATGATAAAAGACAATGTTATGTGCTAGATATCAGTTGCAGAACACATTACAGTTCTCTCAGGGGAACCTGGACCATCTTAGCTCTCACCATCTGATCTAATTTGTTAAAGTGCCTGAAGCTGAATCCTGGTTGTCTGGTCCTCCAGAGAAGCAGCCATGTTTGTTCCATTTAGGGAAACCTGTGATTAAAAGTACTGGGATATTCTGTCCATGTCATCAGTAGCTAATTAGTTTCTCTTCCATCTTTTTGTCTTTTGCAGTCATGTGATTACATACTTGTTATACAGCTTTGTTTTTCTCTAATAAGTGAAAATACTTCATATGGACAGACTAATGAAGGGCTGGAGGACAGCTTTTATGAGGAGTGGCTGAGGGAACTGGGGTCATTTAGTCTAGAGAAAAGAAAGTTGGGGGGAGATCTTATTTTACAACCACCTGTCAGGAGGTTGGAGAGAGGTGGTGGTTGGTCTCTTTTCCAAAGTCACTAGCAATAGAACAAGAGGAAATGGCCTCAACTGTGGTATGGAAAGTTTAGATTGGACATTAGGAAGAATTTCTTCACTGAAAGAGGGGTCAGATATTGGAACAAGCTGCCCAGAGAAGTGTCGGAGTCACCATCAGTGTGTTCAAAAAACGAGTAGTTGTGGCACTTGGAAACATGGTTTAGTGGGCATGGTGGCATTGGGTTAATGGTTGAACTTGATCTTGGAGGTCTCTAACAACTGCAACGGTTCTGTAATTTGTGATTCCATGATTAATTAGTAAACTATTACTGCAACTACATTTCTTGTATAAACCTTATTTGCTTCTATTAAGCACTTGGGGTTGATTTTCTTAGTATTGTTTTATGGAGTTTAAAACACAAGTGGGTGTTGGGCTATTATTCAGTTTTATAACAATAGGTTTTTCTTTCTTAGTATTGATGTCCTAATTTAGCTTACCAGCTTTACTATGGTCTAGGGAGAGTCCTGTTTCGAAAAAAATGCTGTGTCATACAAAATGCTTGTTTAACTATCTGTAGGTTTTAAAATTTTTTTAAAACTTCATTTATCATTAAATGCCTCAAGTTTTTGAAAAGAGAAGCACATATACTATGCAGTTGTCACAGTAAATCAAAATTAATGTTAACAATTGCAGTTTCTTCACAGTTTGTGGATTAGATGTTCTCTTTTGTTACTGCTTCTATTCTCTTTCAGCATAAAAATCCCAAGTCTCTTAAAGCCCTAAAATATTGATTGCTGTGTAAAATATACAGATCCCAGGGGAGCTTATGAAAGCAGTGAAATAAAGCAACAAAAGATCCTTCAAGAGAGGTAATCAGCTCAATGTGGATACAAGTTTGTGGGCTGACTGAAAGGAGGTTGTAGTGAGGTGGACATTGGCCTTTTTTCATAGTGACTAGTGATATGATAAGAGGAAATGGAGTTAGGCTGCACCAGGGGAGCTTCAGATTGGACATTGGGAAAAACCCCTTCAGAGAAGGAGTGGTGAGGCCTTGGAACAGGCTGCCCAGATAGGTGAAGGAGCCACCATCTCTGGAGGACTTCAGACATGGTGTCTTGGGAGTTGGTGTAGTGATTAGACTGTAGGGTGGACATTTCGACTTGATGGTCCTGAAGGTCTTTTCCAACCTTGATGATTCTGTGTGTCTAAGTAGTAGGCAAGAAAAGACAATAATTGCATTCTGAAGGTACATAAAAAGCTGAATGTAGTTTTGTAGTTTTTGTACACTTAAAACTGCCTTTTCCCCAGCCTGGAAAAATTAAATAATATTAATTCTTCTGCTAAATCAAAGGTCACAAATTACCTGAAAAAAAAAAACTTTGATGATGAAGTGGTAATAATGTCAGTCTTCATCTTTATGAATCATGCTCTAGGATTTATTCTTTATTTAATTGAGACAAAAGTGCTTTCTACTCTCACAGTTAACAGAAAAATTATTCAGGTAATAATTTCCTGACTTCGTAAGTCACCTGCCTGTGATTTTATTCATTCAATAAAATGGCATCTTTGCTGCGACACCTTCTTACCTGCTGAAGAGAATAGTCTTGACTGCATTAACACTTGGTTACATTAGAAAATTAGGATTCATTCCAGATTTTTAAAGGCATTAATGACCTCAAGATCTTATCCTGTACTCTTGATTACTGATGTTGTGCTGTATCTTGACAAAGTATCCATGAGAAGACTAGCTTTCTGAAAAATGAGTCAACACAGAGCACTAACACTAGCTATTTCTCATGTTCCCATAGAAACAGCTTGGAGTTTGCAAGATGAATGCACAGTAAAATGTTTTGTAAAGGCAGGAAGAGAAGAATCTTGTTCTCAGTTCCCCAGACCTTTGCAGTTCTTGCATATTTTTCATTGTCATTACTTAGAAAAATGACAGCACTCTGCTTGTCATTACAGCAACCATAGCAAAGGAAGAAGGCTTTTATGCAGTGGTGGTTGAAACTAAGCACTACCAGGTTGGTTGTCACCGAGCAGTATTACACCACAGATTACAGCATTCACAAATCTTAATTTTTTTTTTCTGGTACAGCACAAGCACATCCAGTTCTTAGACTAATATAGATAGAATGGGACCAATTGATCACTGGGGCTGCTAATGCCTGATGTAAAAGTAAAAGTAAAGCTTTCAGTTGGTGAAAGGAAGGGTGCAGAAGTTGAAGTTACCAACGAATGAAAAGGTGAAATGAGTACAACAAATTTGCAGTGTCCACAGCAATTTAGTTGAGTGACGCAGGACATCTGCTACCATCTCTACAGTAGTGAAAAATATTTGAATGTTGTTTATGTGCTAAGATCAATAGTATTGACAGCAAACCAGTTTGTAGTTTCACCAGTTTAACTGTCAATGTTTAAAGTGGTAGCTTAACTACCAAACATAGCTGGATGATTTTCTTTGAAGTTTACCTCAGGCAATCTCATGGGTTTCTTCAGTGCTTGACAGCATCTTCACAGCACAGCTGTTATCAGAGTGAACTTGCCCTTATCCAAACATTAATGATCCATTCTACGGACACTTTGGAAACAAAACAGCTCTGAGATTCAAAGGTGAGCTGTGGCAGAAATGTGCATCCAGCTGTGTCTCTGATGCTGGCCCAAAGGAAGTACCAGCAAGAAATCAGGAATGACAAATCTGCTCGTTTAATGAGCAGCCAAAATTTATGCCAGTTTTAAGTACCATCACTTTGGACTCAAAGATTAGAGATAATGTTCGAAGTAATTTTTATTCTAATGAAAGTACTGTTCAACTCAGTCCTATAGAATGTGAATGTATCTGTTTGGGACTCTAAATCTTGAGGTGCTAATGCTTTGATGACAGTTGTATTCTGGATCATCTGGGATATCTGCACATTTCTCTTCCAGCTGAAAGCAGGGATTTATGTAGTTTCTGGAAACTTTGTTCCAAGTTTCAGTAATCTATCCGGTGGGCTGTCTTCTTACTAATATTTTTTTAGAAAATCTTGGAAATGAAATCGCAAAGCAAGTTGAACTGAATCTAAATTCCACAGCTTCAGAAGATCCATGATTTTACCTTTTAACTTCTATGAGTTGATATATTGAGCATCAGTGTGTCTGACTGCTAAATGTTCTAGAGTGTGTGTTTTAGACAAAGAAGATAAGGTAACTGCACTAAAGAATACATTTCAATTAAAATCTGGAAGTGACCTTGCTTGAATGTTTTAATTCCTTATTCCATGTGGAGTGTTCTCCTCTCATATCTTCTCTATCTCTGAAACAGAATGTAATTAACTAAGTTTTCAATATGTGATAGACTGGAATTCAGTTAAAACCAAATGCTTTGCAAAGTAATTCATAAAGTGCCTTACCTTACCGATCAGACACAGCTCTCTCTTTTGATATCTTCATCATATTAGTGTATTTCAATTCTAACAGTAATATTGCTACTGCATTTCTCTATTGTTCTATAGTTCTATCTATCTACCTACCTACCTGATGACTTCATCACAGTATAAACATTCATTTCTGCTTATATGGTGAAAAAAAACCTGAAGAAACCAGTGCTGCTATCCATTTGTATGGATTGTTCCACCCTGTGCCATGAATAGTGGAATTTGTTTGACTTTATACTCAATTCAGAAACACTGCTGTTTATGTAATTCCAGATTTGTCTGCTGTGGGGATAATTGCCCAGCTGCTTATTTTTCATTGCTTCCTCAGGAAGGGAAGAAAAACAAAAGAACCAAAATATTTCTAACTAGTAGATTAGACCAGATACATCTTCAAAATAAGGCAGTTTACTAATACTGCCAGAAGTATCATCCCCAGAAAAGAGTGAGCTGTCTCATCCTTTTTAATGTCCTGTTTGTTTAAGCACCTGACAAAACCAGATTTACCTGAAGACATGGGGTGGAGTAGCAGAGGTATGAGTCTGCACTGTTGACTTTGCTGCAAGGTTGCCAATCTCTGCAGAAGTGGTAACAAGCAGCCTTTAAGTCTTCAGATGTTACTGCTGTTTGCTTAGTAAACATAAATTGGAGCCTTCAAGGAGATCAGAAGTGACTCCATTGTTACCACAGAGAGGGTCTTGTATCTGATTTCAGGAAACAAATGAAGGTTGTAAATCATAGCTGCATAATTAATGAGGAGCCCTTTACGTTAACAAATGCAAATTAATTTGGTTTTGAGTTCTGTCACTGGCTGGTGTTAAGTAGTAACACACAAGTAATACTCTTCTTAGTAAGTGTTGTTGCTGGATATTAAATCTTTTTATTTTATAGTCACACTACAAAAGTAGGTTTACTTTGATCAGAAAGATTGTCAAAGAACAACAAAGTGCTGTGTTTATAAACAAAAATACTTTGGTGAAAGCATGTAAGATTCTTGCAAGACAGTAGATCAGTATTTTAAACATTATAAATTCCCTTGTCTTCTTCCCAATCTTTTGCTTTGGAAATTTTCAGCTTGCCTGTTTTGGGGTCCTTGAATCTCTCTCTTACTAATGAGCAATTCCTTCACCTGTCAAGAATGGACAAGGCTGTGATTTTTAGTCTGTAGAGTAATGTGGGGAGTTGGTTTTTTTTATCCCAAATACCCACTGGCATCCGATTTTGGAAGTTAGATCAAGTTATGCAGTCAGTTTCTAACAACATGGCCTCATGGGTGACCTTTTCTGGCCAGGACATTGGATTAGAGACCTGCTGAAATCTCTTGCATTCTGAACTGCCCTTGTCTAAATTCAGCTAGCAAAATAGATTAGTGATGTCAAAATAGCCTCCAAACTCTCACATAATACTTATGCTGGTTTGAACAGTTCTTTTGTGCTAAGACATTGATATTACTATACCCTTTACTAATATGGAAAGTTAGTAATGAGCCAAACATTTGTGCTTACACACAAGTAGTAAGCGTAGGCATTCACACAGTTATAGAGAGAAGTGTTGAAAGCCCAGAAAATGTCTGTCTCTATCTGTCTGTGTATGATGTAACACTGTCATTTTCTATGCCATAAATTGCTATATTGCCACTAAGAGTTACAATAGCTCAAGAAATTTTGCTGTTCTTGTAGTAAATTTATTTTATATGCTTTCCAACTTGCTAACACTGTGGACAAGATATTTCATTGCTTAGTTAAGGACTTCTTCCTTTTTCAACATGTACATGTAAGTTGGATCTTCTGCTTAATCTCTCAGCATTTTTTCATGTACTCTCCAGAGACTATCAACCTGTACATAATCCTCTGACTTTGTACACTTCTTTCATATCAACAGCTACTCTCCTTCTGCAAATTCCACATTTATCCTGTAAACTTCATTCCTTCTTTGCATTGGACTCAAGAATAGTGGTCACTGGCCTTGAATTGCCTTTTAGTGGTGATCAGTGCAGATGACAGTAGTGAAACAGGGAGCAATGCCTAAAACATCTGCACAAAGTTCATTATATTTTCTCTGCTCTGAGTAGTAGTAAATGCTGCTGGATAAATCCTCAGCATAAAACTTTCTGAAATTACTGCATGCTTGCTTTAGTGTTATGTGCTTTCAATAAAACAGCACAAGGACCTGCCAAAATAGAAGTGATGCTTTAACAGCTGCATTGGAAAAGCTACTTTTCTGTAAAAGTTCTTATATACAAGAGAGTTTTACCAGCCTGCTCAAGTACCTGTGTAACTAAATCGGCCATATCAGGTAAAGCAAGACTCCTTGGTCTGATGAATGAAGAGGACTGTACAGTCCATTCATAGACTATACCAAAGTAACTGATCTAGTCATGAAAAACCCCTGTGTCAGCTAGGGGGAAATACATCCCTAGGATGTTGTGATAGTAGATTTGCTTGTCTCTGCTCCAGTTTTAAATCTAACCCTACTCCTGAATACTGTATTGTTTTTATGTAAGCAACCTTGTCTATGTTCCTAATGTTAGGAGAATGCTGAGAAGGCTGAGTTTCAGCTGAGCTTTACTTCTAGGTTATGCGTAGATCACATCCTGAAAGAGCTTGCAACCCTTGCTCTCTCATTTTTCTTTTTTTTTTTTCTGTTTAATTTCCCAGTCTATTAGAAAGTATGATTGTGATCAGATCACGGCAATTCTCCATACAGACGGAGCTGCAAATTGCATGTATTGAGAAAGGTGATGTATTCTCAGGGTCAGAAATACCTCTTCTAAAAGCAGTGAACTGGTAATTTCGTAGCATTTTGCAGTTTCTTGACCTCTTTTGTTTTTGGGATATTATCTGTCAGATTTCCATTGAATCTCCAGCTATATTACTAGGAGGGGGCTACTGTTGAAAATCTTCCCTGAGTATGTGTTAAGTGTACTTCCACAACTAGAGTAGCTTCTTGGGGGTGGGTTTAAATAAAAGCATTAGTTGATGAAGTTTTTGGCCCAATTCTCTGATCCTGGAAGAGCCTCATAACGATACTATCTCTCTGAAGTAATGTGAGAACCTTGCCATTAACAACAGATTTAGGCTTTTTTAATTAAACACTGAAAGTAGACACAGTTGCATACTTCTGCAGTGGTAAGTGTTGTAATGTCAGCATCAAAACTTGTCATACTGCATTGTTCTCGTGTACTGAGAGTACTACTTGCAGGACTGAGCATCTTTGCAGCACATAGTGCTATTCTGTGCTCCTAGCTTTCCACATCTGATTTGTTTTGAGATTCCCCTTACTACTATTGATGTATCTGTTACCATCTTAAAGACTATTAATAAATATTTCAGAAAGATACCCATCTGTCCTGCTTTACATGGGCAAAACCTAGTGTTGTTCTATAATCTAATCTTTCATTTTAAACAAGGATGGGATGGTAAATGAGACTGGGGGCAAAAAACCTGTCTCTTCTAAACTGATAGAAGAAAGGGATGATGTACAGTCTATTTGACTGCATAGCTTTCGTTTCATTTGTCTTTCCTGTGAACAAGCACAGCGATGCATGTTACCACATAAGCTTTTGAAAGAGAAACTGTAGAAAAGTGAGGCTAAGGAACTCACAGGCTTTAAGCATCATCATAAATGTTTAATAAAAAAAGTAATTGATAGAAGTCTGTTGATATGTGTTATGAAAAAATGCCATGCAGTTTAATTTTCTTGAGCTGGGAAGCTTTAAGTGAGTATATTAACAGTTTTGTTTTCACACCTCTATCAGTTATGCTCAAATGATGCCCAAAAACATAAAAATTTGATATCTTGACAGTCCCATTGCACAGAGCAGCAGTCATTTACTCAGCCAATTTCTGCTGCAAACTCAGTGCTGGGGAATGGAGTAACACAAACAGGGTAATGAGTTTTAGACTAATTATGAGGTGACAACATTGTAATTGAATATAAGATAATGAGTGAAAAACTGAGCTTCATCAGTTGGTTTTCTGGCAGAAAGTACTTTTCTCAGATTAAAAATTACATCTCAGATTTATTGATTTAGAAACCTCTGTCAAGAAAAGCATTTCTGTGAATAGAATGTACAGCTGATGAACAGTAATTTTGTACAATCTTAATTTTTCCATAGATTTATAAGAATGCACATCTCTGATTATTTTAGGTGCATTTCCACTTGCTCTCACAATGTCTATGTTTTTATAAGATGGAGGCTTTTGAAAATTGTTTCCTTGTTGTTCATGCAGAATTTCCTCAGCTTATATAGACCCTTTCTTGGGGAGGTACTCTGTGGCACAGCAAATTCCCTATGGTCCTGCTGTGTACTTCTTTCCCTCTCTAGAAATGCCATGGTTTTTTTTATGGAAAATGCTAAAAGGTTTTAAAATGAAGTTGTTTATAAATACTGTATTTATGGATTTCCTGAAACCTTACATGTATTTCCAGACACAGACTTCAGGTGTCTTGATGACCTGCAGAATGTTTATATTACCCAAAATTATCTGTAAGAAATCATTGCTTCATATTGCCTAATTTTAAATTTATTTATTTTTTCAAGTATTGAAGACAACTGCCACCAGAGGAGACCAGACTCAGCTGGTGGGGTTACCAGTATGTGTCATACAGAATTTATTGTCTGGAGTGCTTCTCCCATTTTTATTTTGTGCATTTTTGATACCATTAAGCTTTGCCATTTTACTGCAGTTTTTGGTAATGGCAGAGAAAAAGGCAGCAGTTGTTAACAACAAACAAGTATAAATGAAATCTTGTTCTTTGATGTGAAGGTGTACTTGTGAAAGAACACATTGATTGAGAATTTATTTATGTACAAGTATTTTTATAGCTGCCTTCTACACTCACATGTGTTACCATGCCTATTAATAAGAGACCAGTGCTTAAGTTTATAAAGCACAGAAAATGTTGCTTCTGTCTTACCAATGGAATTACTGGACAGGCTTATAGAGGAATGAGTGATACAGGCAAGGGCAGAGCTCAGGCCTGACTCCCAGTTCTCGGTCTGAACCACTCTCCTCCATGCTACCAGATTTATAATCAACAAAATGTTGCAGAATCTTCCAGGAAATTAGTTGTTCTACAGCAAAGATGGCTTGTAATCCATGATATTTAAGTATTTTGTTTTGCTTCTATAGGCATTTTATCTGCTGCTGTGCTGGTTGTTAGCTTTGGCAGGATTTTACTGTTTAAAACTTTTTAGATTATGTGTTTACAGCTATGTCTGCATATTAGAGCAACTCCTTTGAAAACATTTCCCTAAAGCCATCCTGATTTCAGATCCCTGTTAGCAAACAGTGCAGTTCTTCTTGTTCAGTGGTTTATGTTATCCCAGAAGGTATCTGGAGCATGTTTGTGTAAGTCAGCTATGAATGTAGATAAACAGAAGAGACATGTTATTTACAAAGAGCCAAGTACACTATTTGCATCAGCTTAATTTATATATATTTTTTTATGACTTCCTTGAGTGTGAAGTATGAATGTCCTTAATAATGAAACATTACCCAGGTAGATTTGTGCTCAACAAATAAATACTAAATATGTATGGGGTTTTTTTTCCTTTTAGATCCCTTTCAGTTCCTAATCAAAAGTGAACCTGCAAAGGAACAGTCAGCTCAACCAGTTTTAGTCCGGAAACCCACTGTGATCCGAATCCCAGCTAAACCTGGAAAATGTAAGTTCTTCTCTCAAATTGTCTGAGAAATCTTTGTCAGAAAAGAATTAATATTTACTAATTGGATATTTCAGCTGCCAAAGGAATCCCGTAGTACAGTCTGACAAACACAGAGGAGCCAACCCAGGAGCTGCAGTGGGAGGCAGAAATAGCTGGGAGTTATGCTCCACTCTTCCTGCCTCCCAGCTACGTCCTCTGGCTACCCCCCTTGCACTAAGTTTGATGTTCCTCAAGCCATATGAAGCTGATGCATTTCAGAGGCAAACTTTTGGCAGATCTAAAGGCTGTCAGAGACCCTATCAGGATAAGCAAGCTTGTTTAGTCAGCTGTATCATATCACCAAGCCATACCTTTGGTCAAATTTGATTCTGTTCTGACAGTAGCTAAGCATATCTTAATGGTGCTCCTGAGCTTCCTTGTGCTAAGAGCCCCCATTTGTTAAAGGAACAACATGACTGTATTAAACTTCCCTTCAAACTCAGCTTTATTAGGGTGTAAGCATAGTTTTCACAACTAACTTCAGAAAGTTCTCTTGACCATTGTTACATCAGAGATCTGTGGCAATAGTGCTTTGGTAAGAGCTAAGCCATGCAAGAACTTGGATGCAGAAGCCTGATGTGTACAATTTTGTGTGAAGATCTATAGGTTTTTGGCAATTACCATATCGCTGACGTCTTCCACCTTTAATCCTTTACAACCTACAAATGATACTGATAGAATCTTGGAGTGGAAATTTATCAGAGATCGACAAGGTCTTTGTGCTGACCTTTGTATGCTGGAGCGCATATTTGCTTCTGCTCAATCTTATGTTTTATCCTCAAAGCTTAGGGAGAAATTTCACAAGACAGCTCTTTAAACTCTTACTTCAAAATTATTTTTTCCTACACAGAATAGATGTAGAGCTAACTTGTAGCAACTAGGTGTCTTTTCTCCTAAGGCTTTCTCATTATTTCTTGAGTTCCTCTATAGCACCAGCCCGGTGCTAAAGTGCTAGATTTTCTTTTCCACTGCATGTGTGAGAAATGCAGTGGAAATGATTAAAAATGACTGAAGATAAAGCTAAGAGGGAAGGTCTTTCTGTTCATACCTGATCATAAATAAAAGATTCTTTCATTTGGAAGAATGTCTTTATAAACTTCTGCAAAGGATGTTCTTATCCACAAAGCAAACTGTGGATTTTAAAATGTTAATTTTTTTTTTTTGAAGACCCAACATATTCTTTTTCTTTCTTTTTTCCCCCCCTCTTCTGTGCTGGATTCTCTTTGAATTTGTAGTTACCAGTCCCTTGCTGCTCTCTAGTGGTAATCGAACTTTCCACAGCAGAGTGCTGATCATACTGTACTTGGCTACAATTGTCAGGGGAATACAAAAAACTGCATTATAAGAGGCTGTGGCTGGAACATCCATGTGATGTGGTGGAACAGAAGCAGGTTTCAAGAAAGCAGAATAGCCTTTTGTCAGATAGGGGATCTGAAAATTATTAGAAGTTTAAAAATGAGAAACGTACTACTGACCCAAGGAATAATATGGATATATTAGGATTTACCTTGTAAGAGGTGTCACGTCATCACAGTACAAGGAGTCTTCCACCATCATGGATATGGAGGAAGATTAATTCTCTCAGGAACCAGCACAAACCAAAAAAAAAACCCAATAAGCCAAAAAGACCTCCACCCAGCAGTACAAAACAAGAGGACAGAGCTAGATGCTTAAGAGTTTGAACTCAAATGAAGCACTCATTCAGCATTAGCATTTTGTCAAGATCTGATTAGAAAAGAAGCATTGAACTTCCTGTGCAGTTAGTACACTTAGAAATCACTGTAAAGAACACCTGCCTTCTAGTTCTTAGTCTGGCAGTTTGGGAGTTTTCCTTAATTTTGGTCCTAAAGAAGAAAAGTGGCAAAATTAGGGCTTCTCTATGTATGATGGTATTTGAAGTTGCATGCATGAATGAAACTCATACTTTTTATGTATTAGTAAGGTATGATAAGAGGATTTCTCTTCTGATTACTCTCAGGTATTGATTTTACTTTTCTTCCATCCTGCTAACTTAGAAGTGTGATTATCATAGACATGCAGCTGAGGTGTTAAAAACAAATGTTTCTAGGTGGTGTTTTGTTTTTGAGCATACTTTTCATAAAGGAGAAACAAAAGTTTTCATTTGGATAAAAGAACTACTCTTTGTTTTACATCAATCTGTAATTGTCCAGGCTGTCCACACGTATTTTTACATAACTCCAAGGATGACTGAAAGTCAGAAGGAGCCTAAAGTGTCTGAAGTTCTTCATATAAATTGAATTATCTTGGCATAAAAATATGTTGTAAGATAGATGGCAAGGTTCAGATACATAAAGACAAAATTATTGTTACGTATGCTGGAGAAACCTGTAAAAGTGCTTTGCAAGTTTGAGTGGCAGAGACTTCGAAAGCAAATATCATATTAGCAATTTTGTTTAATCTGTTGGGATTGAGGACAGCATCATTCTTTGCCAGTAAGAGCTGTACTGTTTTCTCTTCCAGATCCTGAATTTGTTTGGATCCTTAATGATTACCAGGGAGCTTCTGTCTGTTTTTCTTTCTGTCACCCTGAATTTTGTAGCAGGCAAAGGTTTCTTTTCTTGCCTTTACCTTTCTGGATATTCTTCCATCCAAGCCTCCTGATCTTTCAGAGTTACTTGAAATAACCCTCAGCTGTTTTCCAGTCTGAAGGATATTCCAGGAGCTGACAGCTGAAAAAAGTGAACCAGTTTAGAAATGTGGCTGAGAGATGGTGATGATGTTTCAGGGTATCCAGTAATGAGTGGCATTCCCAAGAGTAGAAACATTTCTGCTCATCTAATATTATATCAACAAGTAATGCAGCTGAAACCCTAGAATAACTTGCTGGTGTCCTGAGAGTGAAGTGAAGATCTGTTATGCAGCATAGGAAGAACTCCTGAAGTCAACCACAGAGTTGCAATGTAGCCTCCGCGTCCCTTTTCACTAGTCTTTAAGTGTAGTCCTACCTGTTGGCTGCTAAGGTTTGAGGAAGAAAGCTGCATTCACACAAAAATTCCCCTAATCAAGATGGATTCCCTTACCTATTGTTGGTCCATGTAAAGAAGCTATTAATTAGACTTTCACCTGGGAACTTTTTTTACAGCTGTAAATGAAATTCTGCATAGCCCTCCTCCACTTCCTGCTGAAAAGCCTATTGGGAACACTTTTGATATCACAGTGCGAAAACCCAACACTGTTGACCTAGTAAAAAAAGTGGTAAGTTAGAACTTTTCCCTATATTACAACTTTGTCTGCTTTGAGTAACAGATCTGTTACGACTCTCAAGCATTTGTAGAGTAAGTTATTTGAAGCACCAAAGGGTGAAAAGGGCTACTCAAGAATATAAGCCTTTTTTCTTTTAATTGTGTTCTCTAATTTAATTAGGTAATTTAAACTGCTGGCAATTCTGAAAAGCACTTTGCTAAGTTTACTAAACTTCGATCACATCTCTCTTCAGTTTTTTGATTTAGCAGCTGAAATCGGGATATTCCACAATTTCTTTTCAAGAGCACTGCAAAGTGGTTCACAGTTCAAAGAGATTCACATAGTGAAATGTTGTCAAAGTCCTTCAGAAATGTATTTTATACATTCATATACATAGTACCTCTCAGTGTGTGTGCTAATTTCCAGCAGAGGAAACTTTTTTGTAGATGTAAGAGGCTTGCTTACTTCAGCAGTTTCCTTCTGTTTGTTTCCTTACTGGTCCTGTCAGAATCTGAGTAAAACCATGTGTTTAGGAATATAAGGCTTTGCTCATTGCTCTTGAGCATTGTAACTGTGCATTAAGTATGCCTTTGGTACTGTGTGCAGTTCTGGGCCCCTAATTTTAAGAAAGCGTTTGAAGTACTGGATCAAGTCCAGAGGAGAGCAGTGCGGCTGATGAAGGGACTGGAGGGAAAGTCTGATGAGAGGCTGAGGGAGTTCAGGTTGTTTAGCATGGAGGAGATTCAAGGGGGACCTTACCACTCTCTGCAACTACCTGAAGGGAAGTTGTAGTCAGGTGGAGGTCTGGCTCTTCTCCCACACAACTAGCGACCGGATGAGAGGGCAGTCCTGAAGCTGTGCCACGGAAGGCTTAGGTTGGATATTATCACACAGTATCACAGTAATGATAAGGTTGGAAAAGAGATTAAAGAGCATACAATCCAAATAAACCAAGTAAATCTAACATCTAGATCATGCCACTCAGCACTTCATCTAGACTAACCTTGAATACCTCTGGGGATGGGGACTCGACCACCTCCGTGGGCACCCTATTCCAAAACCAGATCACTCTTTCAGTGAAAAATGTTTTCCTAATGTCAAGTCTAAGCCTCCCCTGGTGGAGCTATTAGGAAGTACTTCCTCACTGAAACAGTGATCAAATATTGGAATGGACTGCCCAGGGAAGTGGTGGAGTCCCCATCATCCCTGGAGGTGTGTAAGGAAAGACTGGATGTGGCACCTAGTGCCATGGTTTAGCTGATGCAGTGATGTTAGGTCATAGGCTGGACTTAGAGGTGATCTTAGAGGTCTTTTCCAGCCTCAATAATTCTGTGATTCTGAAACAGCTTTACAAAAGGGAATTCAAATAAATTAGAAAATCACAGTAGAATTTCCAGATATTGAGTGCTGTCATGTGAAAAATGGCAGAGACTCTTGTGGGTACAGCAGGCAGTAAAAAACCAGATAAAATCAAAAGCCCTCTCTACATGGACAGTTGCCAACAAATCTCTTTGTGGTCACTTCTACATATATATGAAGGGGTTTTTTAAATGTCATGATTGAAGAGACCTTTCAAAGTCATCCCATCTTTTCTGGATAGTGATGAAAAAATAATATCCAATGCAGTGTTAAAAAAAACACTTGTACAGTGTCATCCATGCTATTATGACAGACATTAAACAATCAGAGGATTTTTTGTAAGAAAAAGACTGCACCAAATCAGAAGCATTTCAGTATCATCTTTAGAATGATAAAGACTTCTGTGCTTCTAAAACTACTATTGTTTGCATGTGAAAGCAATTGACCAGCAACAGTAAAAACTGTTGACTTCTGCTTACTGAAAGTAGGTTTCTTCCTTTTCACAGAGAAAATGGGAATTTTTTTTATGAGGATAATACCCCCATCTGAAAGTGGTGTATTTTCTTTCTAATCAGGATTGTTTAATCGGGAATATTAATTTGGGGACTTAATTAAGAATCAGTATTTTGTCACGAAATACATCTAGGTGTTTTCTAGGTTGGGAAAAATCACAGCAATTGTTTGTCAGTTTCAAGCACACATATTCCTAATGAAGTAAACAAATTGTTCAGACCTACTGAAAATCACTGCTTCTAAAAGGATTCTTTTGAACCCAGATTGAGCACTCTGGTCTACTATGCTATTCCACCAACAGCTATGCTGGTACAGCAGAACTTGGCACTGACACGAAAATGAATAGTAGGAGACAGAGAGGATGGTAACTTATTACTCCAGTACTGTGGACCAAGCCCTTCAGGCATGGTATATATTCTCCTCTGCAGATTCTGCTACAGGGTAGTAAAATCTGGCAGGGTTAGGTTTGGACAGTTGGGAGGAGTAATGCCTTAATCTGCCATCTTGGGGAGACATTCTTAGATCTTATTATAGAAGGCACCTAATGTTATTTGCAAAAGACAGTATTCTGTGTGATCTGTATCTGTGTCATGTTTTCTGCAAGATTAGCATCTGTCTAAACTGTGTCAAACTTTATAATTAAATTCTGCAGCAGTTGGAATCCCATGGGCAGCAGAATTGTACATTTCTATGACTCTCTTGAAGCTCTTAAGCACTGAATCTCATGTAAGAGGAAAAGACCTGGATCATACCTAGTGCAGAATTGAAGCTGTGATTTAGGTAGTTAGCCAGGTTATTTATATCTCACTCTATGTCCAACAAGATGTGAAAATGCCAGAACACACCATAATACTAACTGCTTTATTCCCAGGCCTCCAGAAACTCTTGTTTTCTTGCCTGTAGGATGTAATTTAATGTAAGAGATGCATTATTTAAAGAAGATAGGTTTTAGGTTTTAAGCTTAAAAAATTACTTATTGTCTTTTGAATCGTTGTAGGAGTTGGATCACTCAGAACAGGGTGGAGTGCCTCAGCTAGAACCAGTACTACCCCAAAGGTAAGTGCAGTTCTTCAGTGACTCACTTTAAACTGGTGTTTCCGAGTTAGTTTGTGTAGTTAGTCTCAACTCTACCAATACTACCAATTCTAGTCCTGTCTCAGTAGGCTTGTGTAGGTAGCATGCTCACTAATAGTCACAGCCAAGTTGCTAGCTCATTAAAACTTGTTTCTGTGTTATCGGTATGAGCAGTGAGATTATAGGACAGCTGTTTAGTTCTTAAGCTAATGTACAGTGGCTGCTGACAGTCATTCCTTTCTGCGTCTTTAACCTTTTCACCCGCAGTTCTGAACATAGAACATTCCCTCCTGCATGTTGCTGAGCTTTTGATCAACAGAACATGCACTTGTGGCTGGGTTTGAGTGTTGAAGGAATGGAGGTGGCAGATGCTGTCAACCTGATAAGAGCAGATGCTAGGCCAGCACCTTCCTAGAAGGACTGGCTAGTTTATACAGTTCACTTGAGATCTAAAATGTCCATAAACATACAGACTCAATTATAGCCTTGGGATTTTTATTCTTTTGAACCAGCGAGAAAGAATGCCTGCACAGGCAAAAGTTTCTACTTTTAAGTAGAAGTTCAGGGCCACTAAATGCTAGAGACAGACTAGAGAGAAGTAAGGACTGGCTACCTAGACCCTTTAAATCTGTGGATTTAAAACCAAGAATTTGTTCTGTAATGTCAGGACAAGAGAATATTTCAGTTATTAAACTTAATGTAGCAATAATAGTAAGTATTTATTAACAGGAACATGGTTTAACCCAGAAAGAAACACCAAATTATTGCCCCTTACGAGCTTATTAGTTTCCCCAGTTCTGTTTAGCATAATAGCACTCCTGACTCTCCTGAGGGTCTCTGGAACTGCAGTAAAGATTTTATCCTTTCACTCTGCTGAAATTAATTTACTTTTTTTAAGTAAACAGTCATAATTCTTTGAATTGCTTATTAGGGTTTTCTGGTTTAGATAAGTTGCCTTACAAACATATGGGTTGGGTTGTTTGCAGATTTAATGCCATCTATATAGGAATTTCACCTTTTTCTAATGTACACAAGACTTTACAAAATATTATGCTTGTTTATAACAGACATTATTTGGCTACATTTTTTGCATCTAAAAATCATAGCTCATATGTATTGTATAGGCAGCTTTTTTAAACATATATTTAGTAAGAGAGATTTATTTTTTTTTAGAATTTTTTGTCTCTTTTATTTGCCATTGTCACATACTAGTCTCTGGGTTTTGTTTCTAACCTACTGGTGGATTTATAAGAGGGTGGTACTTCTGTGGCTGACAGAAGAGTAGTATTTTCCCTGTTTCATAGAAATGGTAAATTATACTATTGATGCCATCGTGCAATGTGGTGTCATATGTCATGAGTTTCAGCACAGGCCCAGAAGTCATTTCAGGTAAGTGACATCACAGGAAATGAGTTAGGCTGACTCCCAGAGACCAGCAGATCAGCAGGCTTTCACTAAAGCTCTCCACTAGAAGAACTTCATCCTAAGGCCACTTCAGACAAAGCCCTTTCTGAAGGTGGATTGATAAAACAAATCCTACTTACATGATGGTCTGTCAAGAAAGCTGTCAGAGTGCTGATAAGCAAAACCATTGATCAGACTTGGAAATATGTAGTCAAAGGATCTGTCTAAAAGCTTGATCATCCAGTCTCAAGACATCATATATTCCCAGAGAGCTTTAGTTACTACACACTCTACAGCCCAGGTCATCATGAGCCACGTTATTTTATTGCACACTCTATAGCTGGAACTGCAGAGTGCAGAATGAGATGTCAGGCGTACTAATGTACATTTTTCTCTGATGATTTGCCCAATTTTTAGGCCTAAGGATGGAAAAATTATACCTGCTCGACCACCCCCACCAAAAGGTGTTCCTGGAAGGCCTCCTCCACCAAAATTCTCTGCAGCCAAGACCTCCTACCAGAGAGATGCTCTTTCACGATCTACTTCTGATATAGCTTGTGATAAAAAACCCAGCAAGTTCAGATTGGGACCCAAGAGAGCAAAAAGTCAGGTCTTTAAAAATCCTGATCCAGCATTACCTCCTAGACCTAAACCAGGTCATCCTCTTTACAGTAAATACACGGTGAGAGTCTAGATACTATACCTGAGACTATTGTTAATGACACAGTGCAGGTCACAGCAGTGAAAAAGACAGTAACATTAGTTACTATGATATGGCTTTCAGAGTCCGTCCATCACCATAGTCTTCCTTAGAAAATATTACTAGATAAATAATAGTAAATACTGTAACGTAATACTGGAAAAAGCAACATATACATGCAAAGTATATACATGTGTGTGTATTTTTGTGTGTGTATATGTAATTTCTATATATATCTTTAACATCTAGCTTTTTGGTTTGGGGGTTCTTTTTACAGTCACCAGTTAGGATTTTTATTGTGTCACATTAGATGACGATAAATTATTGCACTGGTATACTGGTTTTCCCAGATATGTCAAAATGCTTGTGAAAATTGGGGGAACATTAGAACACAGTGTTTTGCCTTGCTTAGTCAAGCCTGCAAAGAGTGAGGAATATAACACCACTTATCTTACATTTTGATCCTATTAATGCCATCCCTTTTCATTATAAAAATCTTTTTTTTTTGGGTATTGCACATGTTGTTAGGGAATGATAAATATAAATTTATCAACAGTACATATAAAAAGGAAAGTAATTTCCCAGATAGTTGAAACTGGTCAGTGATTACAGCTAGTGCCTGCTTGAATGAGTGCTTTTGTCAAAAAAAGCACCCACACAACCACAGCATGAACAGCACCAACTTTCAGTGTGAAGTGAAAGGTTTCTGTTGCCTTCTTTTTTACTCTTCACTCTTGCATTTAGGTACTTGGTGCAGCAGAGTGAAAAAAGGAGACAAATGTGTATTTAAGTTGATAGTAGGAAAGCTTTACGGTAAGGGAAGTGTGTTGCTTCCTTTCTGGTACTGTCACACATAATTACGTAAGAAATGTGTGAAATATTTCTGGAGATGGTATTTTTTTCAGTAACAGATTATTAGTGGTTCTCTGTCCTCAAGTGTTACAGTTTTCCTTACAGGCTGGTTTTTTTGTGCCCTCTGTGACTAATGAGTGCATTTCTGTGTCAGTGTGCTGCTTTACAGCATTTGGCACATATGATAGCAGTCAGGTGGCTAGAACACTTATAGAGTGGATGACAGCACCTGAGTTTCTCAAAGTAGCAGTTCATGCCATCAGCAATCTTTTCTGAATGCCTTCCAAAGCAGCTTGTCCTCTTCCACTGGACTCTTGAATTAGTTACCTGTAGTAGGTGGTTTGAATAGATCCGTCATCTGACCATTTTCACTTGCAGCAGGCACTGCAGGTGTTTGTAAGTGAAACAAACTTCTGTTTGTCTACATTTCTGTTCAAGCATCCTGTGCCCCCAAGAGTTCCCAAGGATGACTGCCTTCCCAGGAACACTGGAGGACTGCCGTGTAAGGTAAGGCTTTTTTCCTGCTGATAAATATTTAAAGAGCAGGGCTCTTGTATTAAAGTAACAAGTGCTTTAGGCTTTAAAGGAAGGTTACACTGAGAAGTGTAATAGTGGTTTATTAAATCCTAGAGCTTCTTTAATAAAAAACAACACCACCACCAAAACAAAATCCAATAATAGTGATTTGCCTTATAGTGCAGGGACATGCTGCTTATGAGGCACACAACTGTAATTACTTGGAGTGCTAGAAGGGAGAGGAAACTGGTAACGTTCCTCTGTCTCATAGGAAGATAATCACTCCCTTGGCTGAGTCTCTGAAGGGTGGGCAAAAGATAAGCAAGTAGTTTTATGAAGTGCTGTACATGATATATCTGTGAATTGGCTTTCACATTCAAAGTATTTTTGCCTCTCTGTTCTTAAAGAACCTATAATGGTTTTAGGACATGACTATGTAATGTTAAATGGCTAATATAAATTATAGCTATGAGCAGCCTTTATGATTATTATCAGAAACCTACATGGCTGAGATAGATTTCTGTGCAATGCATTGTTATCTGTTGTAATTCATGTTATTTTGGCCTTATCTTAGTCTCCATTGAGCTTGATTGGTTGAGAGGTTTTTTGTAGTAATGAATTACTTTGAATGCCATTCACTCACAGTGATTGTCATCAGTACAATCTAAAAATTGAATATCATTTCCCTTTATAAAGATCCCATAGCAAAGTTGTCATTTCCCATAGCACTATTTTCCTGTAAGCAAAGGCCTAGTGACTTGCTCACCCCTGTGAAACACTTGTCAGTTAGTAGGTGTGCTGCTTTTGCTGAGTGTGCCAGGTAGAGTTGGGCTGGGGTGTTCTCTCTGAGCAAAGAGGAATTGGCAGCATGCAGCGTTGCAAAATTTGGCCACTATTGTTGCAATCAGATTTGCTGTCAGTTCTCTAGATTTCTGATGGAGAGATAGCTATTTCTATACTGGGAAAGATACGTATGATTCCATAGTTCTGTGCCTTCTCTTCTATTTACTGTCGCAAAAATAGATTTTGATGAAATGCATACTGGTTTACACTGGCAAAAGGCATGCAAAATTCAGACTCATAGCTGCGTGATCAGTACTAACTGTTGCCTCCAAAGATGCTTCTCTGAAGTGATAATATTGTGTTCAACGTCTGAACATTACTTTCACAGCACTTAATAGAGAATCTCTGTTACTACCTTCAATGATTTATATAACACCTGGATTTATTTGTTGTCAGGATTCAAACCACCCTCCAAAAGTTCCTGACACAAGCGTACCTCACGCTGTAGTCCTGCACGGTTTTCCGGCAGGTAAGGAAATGTGACTATTCTGGAAGGTTGTTTTGCCCTGAGACTTTCAGGTGGGATTTCCCTTAGGAATTAGAACTTAGAAGATTATGAGTAAGTTCGGCCTCTAAGATCTGCATGTTGAGTTGTTCAAGTCCTGGGGTTTAGCCATAGCTGGGCCAGTCATGTAGGTAAAGCTAACTGGTTTATCAAGTATAATTAAGACTTCTGGAAAACGCCTTCTGGTTTTGCCTGTGGTATTGATGTTACAATGATTTTACTTAAAGAAAATCAGTGAGTATGACAACTACCATGAACTGAAATGCTGCTGTCTTCCAGAGCATGCTGATGACTTGGACCTTCATTCTGGAGACACCGTGTATCTTTTGGAGAAAATTGATACCGAGTGGTACAGAGGAAAATGTGGGAATCGCACAGGAATATTTCCTGCCAACTTTGTTAAAGTAGTTGTATGTAGGCTCTGTATACATTGCTACATAAGATCTTTTTTGCATTTGTTTTCTGGTTGTATTTTACTACAGCTTCTCTGTGTTTAATTCCACTCTGTGCCATGTTGCTTGTATGGTATTAGAAAGCTACTTGATTCGGCACAATCAGCTTGTGTTATGAGAATAATTTTGCTGTTAATTTGAAACTGAGAAAATCATGGCCCTTACCAGAATCTCTTTGGTAGTTTCTCAGGGTCTACAGAGCTGGTTATTTTTCACAGCTACATGTTAGACTCAGCACTCAGTAAGATGGTTTCTTTTTGTATCTTTCCACATCTTCTTTCATTTTATTGTCCCTAGAACTGTGCTGTAATCACTACTTTCATAGGCACATAATGTAGATCAGGGCAGCAGCTGAACCCAACAAAACATGGGGTTTTCTTCCTAGAATATTTTTTTCCAGCTGGATCAATTCATGTAAGTGAGTTGCTAAGTGGCTGAACAAACGGTTTTGCTGGCACAGTGCAAAGAGATTGTGTTGTTGTAATTGAGCAGCTCACAGCAATTCTGTTACTGAATGTGACACCTGACAGTAAATGGAAGCAAGAGACAGGTGCTGATTTTGAAGTAAAATAGCAATTAATTTAGTGCCTCATCTTTAAAAGAGATACAGTGTGGTTCATGGCATAAAAAACTGTATCAGGACTACTGTGAGACTAAATCTAAGTTTGTGGTCCATTTGTGACAGTAGAAAGGGCCACTGGGCACGCCAGCCATATGGACACAGAGGAATTCTAAACCAACACCAAGATGCAGTGAAGGTGTACAGCTGGGCATTAAAGACAGTGCCTATGTCAAACTGGGGCATTGGGTAGAGATGCACATGGCTTCTACATGGACAATACCAAATATTTGGTAGCCATCAGAATGTGCAGAGTGTCTGTTTAGATTGTAGTGGTGCTATTGGAGAAAAAATGTAAGATTTGCAAACTAAGAATAAAGACTAAACTTGGGGTTACAAATAATGGAACCACGCTTGATGTGCTTTCACAAGAAAGATTTGTAGGCTAAATTGATTAGTTGCTTCTATGCAGACCAACAATTTAATTTAAAAGCTCTTGTTATTACTGATGGAAAAGACTTTATGTTAAAGTAGTGGGGTGAGTACTAGAGGTCAAATTCAGCATCAGTAGAAACATGCACTACTTCATGTAGGGAAGATGTGTTTCAGATTTTAGTTGTAAAAGGTGGTTACTGTTTGAGAGCAAAAATAATCTTATGTTTCAGAAAAATTTAAAAAAAAATAGATTGCAGTATGTGAGGCTAATTTACTGAGTAAATTCCCCCATTCATTCATGTCAAATTTGATCTCGATACAAGTCTCAAATGTGTTATAGCTTGTTTTATAATACTGAACTGGGTAGCAGCTTAGGCCTGGACTGCTAAGAGTAATACAGGGTTATTACTTTCCATAGGACCATCAAAGAACCACAGATACCAACTCCTCCAACAAGAGCACTGCACAGATAATTTGTCCTAAAAAGCAGCATAGTTTTCTCCAGTCCCTCACATCAGCTAATTAAACATTCTTGTTAGTTTTTATGTCAACTGACTCATGCAATACTGAGCTAAAACCCAAAGCTCCTCACCAGGGTCTCTAGACTTGTAATCTTTGTAATCTCTAGATTTGTAATCCTTCATATCACACAAGAAAATACAAATGAAGTCCTGTTATGATAAAGGGCTTCAATGTTGTCTGTTTGATATATCCATATATTGGATAAATTACATTTCTACATTTAATTTTCTAAATGATATTTCTTCAATTCAAGTGAGATTTGTGAGCTGTATTTTTGTTTGGAGGACAACTGGCTACCAAAGCCCAGAAAGGATAATTGTAAACAATAATTTTGTTTATTGTGATATTTTGTGCTAGTAAATAGTAGAGAGCAATTACCATTGAAAGTTGAGAGCTAAATACAACATGTAATAGCATCTGGTCCCATGTTCTGACAATGGATCATGCCACAAGCAGAAACAGTAAATATTCATAACAAAACATTCAGCAGTGCTCCTTGTTTGCATGATGAGAGATCAGGCACACAAAACCAAAATTTTCATTACTCTAATCATCTGTCATAGCATGCCAGCAACTAGATGGCAGCATGTAGAGGTCATAACTGGAGCCGATGCTCAACTGAAAGATTATTTTAAGAAATTCCAAGTTTATTGTTGTTGCACTGAGCTTGAAATGGAAGATCTTACTTCTTTTGTTGTCTTATTAGGTTGATGTTCCAGAAGAAAGCAACGGGAAAAGAATACCCTGTTCATCACAATGTATTAAGTGAGTCAGATACATTTCATGTTTTCTGATGTTGATTTACTAGGGGGGGAAAAAAGAAAGAGAAGGTGTTATCTGTGATGAGGTTAATACGATTAAGTGATATTTCTGGTAAGTCAAACATTTTCTTAGTGTAACTTCTTTCACATTTATTTTATTAATTTACTACATTATCAGATCTATTTAAGTGAGGGAAAAAATCACTTAGTGGGGTTTTTCTTACTATACTAAATGATGTAAAATTTATCAGATGCACTGACGTTTCGTTCCTTAATAGAGAAGTTATCTCCCCAGGCTTGGGATAGATGTTACACAATGAAGTTTGTCACAGTAAATAAAAAACAGTTTCCTCCTATCAAAACATCAATACATTGAAGCACACAACACCCTCCACCCCTCATTGATTCAATTTAAGTGAGATGCTAGTGCAAAAAAACATCAAACTCAACCAAAGTGTATTGGGTAGAGGCCAATGTATAATTCTGGGACAGGTATCCCAGAAACAACGTGATGTGTTTTGTATATTATTGCTTGGAAGAGAAACAGACTTGTTTGTGCAAAATACTGTAACAGCTAGGAATTAGAACACAGAAATTTCATTCAGCTACTCCAAACTCCATACTCATTCTCCCCACAAAGCAGAAATGAGAACCAGGCCTAGATTCCATTTTTCTACCTGCTCTATCTTCAGTGCATTCTTTCATCATTTTAATTGAAAGTATTGATCCATATTTTGCACAATGCTACTTTATTATTAATGGGGACAATATATTATTATTGTCCCAAGCAAAGTAATTTTCCCTTTTGTTTGCACAGAGGCCCAAGATGTGTAGCACGATTTGAATATATTGGAGATCAGAAAGATGAGCTCAGTTTTTCAGAAGGTGAAACTATTATCCTTCAGGAGTATGTTAACGAAGAGTGGGCTAAAGGAGAGCTCAGAGGCATGTCTGGAATTTTCCCCTTGAACTTTGTGGAAGTAATTGAAGATCTGCCTGAAACAGGTAAGAATATATTTGAAAAACCCTTCAAGAATGTGATTTTTGTACTGTATGCATGTAGGAAGCCTAGAGGAGGAAAGTCCAAAAGGAGAGTAAATGTGGGGAAGAGGTAGAAAGGGAGCAAAGACGAATTAAAAATAGTAGGACTTCTTAAGCAGCTTTCCTTAATAATTACTGTGAATATCTAAAATCTTTGTTGTTAGAAATGTTTGGAATAGTCATTGTTGCTATTCTAAGTTGTGCTTTACTTATATCTGTATAGGAGCAGCACTAAAGAACAAGGTGGAAGTTTCTTCTTCCCTTCCTCAGGTAATAAAATTTTATAAGCAAGAGCCAGAATTTATGTAGTGGTTTCACGGATTTACATAGACTTTCTATTGCAATGTCAGATTATCTGCTCAGCTTTGAAAGATGAGTCTGAGTCCAGCAGAGTGTCCACAGGGGAGCAAGCGAGAGCTCTTTATTGCATGTGTGCAGCTGCTGTCTAAGCAAGTTCCTTATCTACAGAGTATACACGTCATCTTATAACTGGCTGGTACTGCGAAAACAATCAGTAATAGGCTGACAAGACAGATGGCACCTGGTAATTGGTCTGGCTCTGTCAAGAGGCCCTGTGGTCAGCTCGTAGTATAACTCTTTTAAGGACTTTGAGGCAGATCATGATATTTACGGCCAGGGTGTGGCCAGCAGCTGCGACATCTCCACCTGAGCCTCTTACACAGCTTTAAACCTGAATGTAACGCAATTGCCACTGCACATGATACTGCATGGTCACATCTTGAATTTTGATGGTTGCCCTAAACTGATTGAATTCATAGACTATGACAGAATAATATAGGTAAATTTTTATCCCTTGTACTTAAGCAAATTGCTGTTAGCTCTATATTTAAGTCTTGCTCTGGTGGTCTAATTTTGAATTTACGAATCCTGTTTCCTGCCAACAATGATAAGGAATGTGTCTGAGCCTACATGAAATTCTGTGGTAATTGCTGAAATGCCATTCTAGCCTACATCTGCAGTAGCATTACCGTTTGAGAAAAAGTCAGGACACCCATGCTCTGTACAGCTGCTTTCAGCAGTCTCCATCAGCTTATGGGCTCCATTTAACACTTGTAAAATTAATGGTTTTCTTCTGTTCACTTGAATAGAACAACAGACGCCCAGTGGAGTGGTGTGAAGCACTTCATGATTTTACAGCAGAAACCAAAGATGATTTATCCTTTAAAAAGGGAGACTACATCCAAATACTGGAACAAGTAGATCTGGAGTGGTATAGAGGAAGACTGAATGAAAAGGAAGGGATTTTCCCAGCAGTTTTTGTTCAGACATGCTCAGGTACAGTGAGATGGCAATTCATTCTTCCTTAGTTTGTAGCTAGGAGAACCCAGCTATTCCCTTGCATTAACAAGCCATACACCATCCCAGCTCTTTAATATCATAAAGCTAAACAAAGTGTTGAACCATCATAATAATGGCAGTATAATGCTATGGTCAGTAAGTAATGTGGGAGGTGACAGATTCTGGGACAGTTTGAAGAGTTACTTGGGCACAGGCACAACAGGCCCATTTTGCTGCCTTTAGTTGAAATTCAGGGGTACAAAATATGGAGGGAGCAAGGTTCTACCTCAGCTGAAGAGAGACACTTGGTGATACAAGGAACAGATGCTTTGTGCTCTCCTGCAGTTTCTGTTTGATCCCCAAGTCAGTGCAGTCAAACCTTTGCAGAGGACACAGACAATCAGGTTTTTTTCCCATTGTTTTTGCAAGTAAAGTAAAGAGCGAAAGTTTGACAGGAAATAAATTCCACCCAACTGGCAAACAGCACACACTGGATGAAACTTCATCTCCAAGTACAAAAAGGAAAAGTTTTTATTAGATACTGCCATGGGAAAGTTGAAGTGAACTTCAAATTTAGTCCTCTTAGAACCATGAGAACGTGTTAGTACTGTAAAATGAACTGATATCAGTAGAGATTTTTATTCGAGTAAGACAGTGGGTTTGCTAGGTAGCAGTGGTACTAACATGTGGATACACTGTAGTGTGTTACTGAGGAAAACACAAGAATGACAAGAAGCTTCTTGAGAAACAGAAGTACTATCCAAATAACTTGCCTTGTCCCCATTCTGCAGCCAGAGCAGAGCTAGCACAGCCTGTAGGAGGGAAGAAAGGAAAAGCCAAAGCTCTTTATGACTTTCATGGAGAAAATGAAGATGAGCTTTCCTTCAAAGTAAGTATCTCTCTTGGCCCCATTTTCCAAACTGCAAAATTCTAAAAAAAAATAGAAATATACACCTGAGAGAAATTTCAGCTGACTTTGACAAACCATCTTAAAGAGACATAACCAACAGAAGAGAGAGGCTACATCCTGCTGTGATTGATATTAACTGCTTCTGATTAGCATCAGTTATGCATGCATGAACACTGTGCAGTAAGTTGTACTGGCTCATGTTACTCCTTCTCTTACAGGGAGGTGATACAATAACAGAGCTGGAATCTGTAGATGAGGATTGGCTGAGTGGAGAGCTCGAAGGAAGATGTGGGATATTTCCCAAGAACTTCGTTCAGATTTTAAAAGCACCATGAAATGTTGCCTCTCTGTACTCCCCATGCACGGGAGAGAATGTTTTCTATTCTAAAGGCACAGGAAAGACATTGTGTTTTGACTATCAATGTTTTGCACTACTTTTTCTAGACAGTCATACTAGTGTCTTGAAATCAAAAAAGAAAACTGTAGTCTTTTGTGACAGTGTATGTAGTCATGCTTCATGAATGCTCTGAGAGCAAATATAATCAGGATTTTTAGCAATTCCCAACTAGGGAAAAATTGTGGTGCAAGACTATTTTAACTTAAACAGCATTCTGGTATGTTGGTATTACATTTATCCACATCATCTGCATAAAGTAAACTTCTATGGGCTTCTTTAAAATATTTTTTAAATCCAAATTTAAAAATTTGGTTTTAAGATATAATTGTGGCATTCAGTATGTAGATCAAGTTTGATATTCAGGTTTCATTACTGCTTGACTTCCACATTGGTAGTAGAATCCACTTGTTTTATGACTTAGAGGGTAAGGAAGATAACTGATACTTCATAGTAGAAAAATATCAAAACTAACAGTGATGAGAGAAAATTCAGAAGCAGACCCTTGTGTAGTCTTCTTAACTGTTTTTAGCCCAACCTGCTCATACAGGAAGATGTCAGAAGTAAAACATTTTGCCTCTTAATGAATAATGGTCAGATTGGTATGAATCATGTTAAACCTTCTTCCCTTCCCCCAAAATCCTTTCCAGAAACAGGTTTTAGATTTTTCTGCTGCCCACTGCTCTTTGAGCACCTATTTTCCCAGCTGAAGTTAGTTGTGAATGACAGCATTTAGTAAGCTCTTTCCAGCCCCCTCCATGCAGTAGCCGCACTATTCCAACTATTTGTCCCTCCACCCCCTCTCATGTAAGTGGAAAGCCAGTCTGCACTCAGTCTCCATTTCATTTCTCACTCAAGCACTGGAACATACTTCAGTAACACTATTCCTATCCTTAACATGAAGGATATTATAGAGCCTTGGGTTTAGGTTTCAGCAGACATGAGATTAGTTTCCAGTTTGTTACCACATACCAACTATACTGAGCATCATTATAAATGGTCTGTCAAGGCTTTGAGGAAAAACTTGCCTGTCAAGAGGTTACTTCAAAGATGCTGTAACAAAGGCATTTAGTAAGAGGCAGCACTGTGACATGAACAGCAAACTAACACAGACACGATTGAGGTAGCTTCACATTACAGGTGCTTCTGGTAGTATATTCCTTTTTGCAACACTTGCATTTGGCTGTTTGGTCAGAAGTCATCTTCATTAATTGCATCAGGCTGAAAGAAGAAAACACTTTGCTGTAGTTGGACATCTCATTGCTGACAGCATTCTTTCACACTACAAAACAGAAAGGAACTAGTAAGCTGTTTCAGGATGGCCTTACAGGATTCTAAAATTGTAGGTCCGCAAGTTAAGGTTGCAGAAGGGCCAAGCAGAGTGGTGGATGAATACTGGAGACACAAATCATCACAATCGACCTTAAGATAGTTTTGACTTGGTCATGTGCAACTATATTGATATGAGGTCTATGTATTACAGCAATACCTAATACTGCAAAAGGTCAGGGCACATGTAAATTGGTGTCTCAAGCTGGTCAGGGTAGCCTTCCCCTCCCAGTGAGCTACACTCCGGTTACCATCACAGCAGGCTGAAACAAGCTCACAGCCAAAAATGAACTGAAGAACCACCGCTGCAGCAGGGAACAGGCATCCAGTTGCAGACTGGAGTTCAAATGAAGCGAGCCTGAGGAACACACAGCATATGCATGAGGTCCTCTGTACTGTTTTCACTCTGCGGAGTCACTGTCATGCCATAATACTTGCAAATACAGACACGGGTGTTATTCCTGTTTTTTTTCTGCTAGATGCTTCTTGAACATTAGGTGTTTAGACTTTACTAATACCATCCACATAACCAGGGGATGGAGATCACACAAAGTTTTAATGAGCTGAAAGCTGGATTTCTACTTTAAGATTATGTGCTATTCTAGAGAGATGGAAACATGAGAAGTCATACAGCTGTTTGGCAGTTCCACTGTCCCCAACAAGCCTACTCAGAACTCCTGTAGGATCCAGCTTTAATTTAAGTCCATCTCTGAGGACAAGCCTTCCATTCTCCAAGCTCTTGTGCCAGGAGATTCCAAAGGTTGTTTATTCTGAAACAACCATGTCTCTTTTGGAGAAATAATAAATCTTCTAGATAGCTAGCTTTCCCCAAGACTTTTCAGCCCTAACTTTTCACTAGATCACCCTATAAAATCAGAGTTTCAGCATGACCTGTGCCAACTGAATTCCTGAAGCTCCAGTGAGTGCAGCAGAGGGAGAGAACCAAGCAAAGCCCACTCCAACGAACACAACACCCAGGTCCTCCGAAGACATACTGCATCACAGAGGTGGTGGGTGAGGCTTAAGTGTGTGATGTTTACTTACTGTTTGTCTGGCAGTTTTCTAAGATTTTGATACAAGTCTCAGAAGTAGAACTGAATTTTTATATAATTTTTTTAATTTCTTTTTTCCCCATTTTTATTACTGTGAATTAATCAGTTGCTTTTGTAACTTCCACTGAATGTTCAACGTCAGTGCCTGTCAGTTGGTCAGACCACTGTGTTTTACTTTAATCATCTCCTCCCTATTATGCAGGGCAGGAAGAGCAGCAAAGCCTTACAATTTAGAGCAAGGAGTGCCATCTGAAGGGTGCTTGCGTTAGTGCAGGCAGCTAAACCGGCATATTTATTAAACATTCAACAAGTTAATGATTGGCTTTTATAGGAAGGGATTTTCTTAAGACTTGATGTCTAATATCATCATGAAACTGCATACAGATCATAACATAAAACTCCTGACATATACAATACATACTGCAAAAAAACCCAAGAATGAGGTGGAGCACAAATTCTAACTGCAATGTAGTAGCAATTTAAGTTGTAACCTTTAAATGAAGCTAGACACCCTCCCCATATATTAGTAGGGTAATAATAATAAAAACCTCATTTATCAAAACATTTTCTGTTGACTCACCCTCTAGAAATAATCTTCAGGAGGATGTCTTTATTCTGTGCATAATTAACTGTGTCCTAAATAAATCTTTGTTAAGTTTGTTTTATGGTACTCTGTAAATTAAGAATGTATTTAACCAATAAAAATTTTATAATTATGACGGCATTTTTGTTGCCCTGTGCTGTGGAAAGCTGAGCATGCTAATCTGCTTTTATATTTATATAACCCACCAGCAAACCATCCAACCCAAAACTCCATCCCCAAACCAATACTTCACTAGCAGCACCTCTCTTCTACAAGTAATCCAAACCCCTCAGACGATGCTGACTTTTAACAGTTTACTCAAACCCTTGGACTCTACTTTAGTCATGCACCACCTGCAGAATCTGTGGCATTTGCTACCTAAAACTCATCAGTAGAGGGTGTAACCATCATGCTCTTGCTGTTGTGAGAGGACTTGTCATGAAGACATGGGCTGCCCCTGGACTGATCAGCAATTCTTAGTTGCTCATTGCCAGCACCCTCAATACTCTGATCCATACTCTGCTTGGTAGTGACCTGGCGCAGATGTAGGACCTTGCTAAACTTTAGCATGTTCAGACAGGCTCACCTCTTATGCCTGTCAAGGTCCATCCTTCCTGATGATATCGTATCCCTCAGATGTATCAACAGCACCACTCGGTGTCATCAGCAACCTTGCTGAGGGTGCAGTCAAATCCCACTGTGCCTGTCACCCAAAGCTGTTAAACAGTGCTGGTCCAGTACAGACCTGAGGCATCTCGTATCCACACTCATTGAGCCACTGACAATTGAGTGGAACCATCCAGCCAACTCCTTTTCCCCTGTTTCAAGAGAGAAGTTTTGACGACTCACAACCCATCCACTATACAAACTGGAAAAACCTGATCAGGTCTGCATTTACAATCCAGTAACAATAGTAAGCTGAACATGGTGACCACAAACTTAACAACAGCACAGCACAAGTTTAGGTTTGCTGCCCATTTTAAAGAACACATGCCAACAGTGTGAAATGCTCCTTACACATACACAGCTGCAATTCTCCAGTAAGTTGTCTGGCTAAACCCCAAAGATTTTCCTTGTATTAAAATAATGCTGAAAAGAGTCCCTCTGTGCGGTACCCCTTTGACTCTGTACAACGCTCTTCTCACAAGCACCTTCACCAACACCTCTACACACAACCCACGTTTCTTTTGCGAGAACCAAAATTACTGGGAAAAGCTAATAGAATCCTTGGTGTTGTACTTCCAGCTTTTCAGAAAAGGCAATCACCTTCTTACACTCATCTCACAGGAGCAATCATGAGAAACACATCTCCAAAACTATTTTTTTTTTAAATTAAATCAAGGCAATAGGTTTAACCTTCTTAAAAACCCATCTGCATATCCAGTACCAATATCGATCAGGCAACCAAAGTTAGTTCTGTATATTAAAACTTTTATTTTCAATCAGTTCAGAGCTTCAGACAGATTCTTGCACAGGTGGCTCATATCCATCAGCTCGCTCTACTTTAGTGCCTGCCTCATCCCCAGAAGGCTTTCCAGCACCACCACCTTCACCATGCAGTTCCATCAGCTTGCCCACTAAAGAAAGAGAATTGCAAATAGTGAGATGGAGTTAAAACAGTTCTGAATTTCTGAGCTACTCTTCAAATAGAAATTAAACCAGCAAAACACTTAACGTATGATCAAGTGCACTGCAGAAGGCTCATGCAAGGAGACTTCTTCTGCAGTAACTGACAGAAACATACCAAGTGCTACATAATGAAACTGCAAATTTAACTTTTTAAAAGAAGAGGTAAAGTCGAGAACCTACTACTGCATTATATGGGAATGTCAGAAAGTGGTAAAGTAAAATCATTCCAGGTCATCTGGGACCGAAACAGTGCTGTCATCATTCATTCCCAAACCAGCATTCAGCAGCAGTTTCAGGCAAGGATTCAAACCAGGTCCAAACAGCAATCACTGCTTGGCTCTCAAGACTGAAAACCAAATGTCATACTAGAAGGACAAGTCTCTTTACTACAAGAACCATATACACTTAGGATGCTGGTTTAAAGTCTTTATCCAAAAGCAAAAACATTTTAAACTAACAGCTTCCCACGTACTCCAAGAACACTGAATGTCAGCAGTAACCAACTTACATTCAAACTTTGGCTTCTTCAGCATCTTAACCTTGCGGACATAAACATCATGAAGAGGGTAAATGGACTGACACGCCTTCTCTATATCCTTGCCAATACTGTCTGGAATCCTGAGAAATCAGCACATCAAAACATTAAAACCTGTGCCTGCTTCTTCTTGAGGCTTAAAAGAGTAAAGACTAAGCATTCAAAGAAAGCAAGCACATCAGCTTTCCAACACAAGAGGCATAAACAGTACAGGAAGCACCCACATTTCCCAAGTACCCAGTAATCACTGATCTATTTTAGAATGTAGGAGAGGGTTAAAAAAACAAACCACAACATAGCCAAGGCTTACAGTTTATTGACAACTTCTTTCAGGTCATTGGTTTGGACTTCTCGAGTCATTATTTCCATCATCTTCTTGCGAATCTGTCGAACCTGCTGATGCTGGGCATACGAAGTCTTGCGGATTTGGTTATTACGCTTCTTTGTAAAGCCCACGCAGAAGAGACGCAGCAGGTAACCATCGGTAGTTTTGACATCTACATGGGCTTCAATCATTGTCTGAAAAAGCAGCAGTCATTTATGAATGCAAAAGACCTGTTTCTCAACGCCATGCACATGACATTATTCACTAGTCCCTGCTGATGTCCCTTCACATGTCTCAGTGGTTACCTCCTTTCCTAAAGGCATGTTAGCCACAATGCAGACTCCATGCATTACGCACCTGCCATTTTTTGACCATGGAGCACATTTTATCTCGGGTGAGGTCCATTCCATGGAAGTTGGTCAGACAATTTTTGCCCTGAACGTCCTCAGTTATCAGTTTAAATTTACGGAAGGCAACTTCATCATTTTGCAGATCAGCCAGGCTCACTTCAAACACACGACCCTTCAGTCCATCAGAGGCAATTTCTGTATTATGAAACAAAATAAAACATCTTTTACTGACATTAGAAAAGTCTTAATCAAATCTGATACTGAATTCCCATTTGACTTTTTCCAACAGCAAACGATGTCATTAACTTCACAGCTGTCAGGTTCACATGTATCTGGAACACGATAAATCAAGTCATAGGACCAAATACTGAATTTTGTTAACTTTGTAAGGAATCTGTTCAAGACGACTGTTATCAGATGCCAAACACAAACACCAGTACACCACAGATTCCAGGATCTGTGATGGCATTAGGTCATGCTTATTTTTAAGCAGTGGAAGTGGTTACAAAGGTTTTGGAAATTATAAACAATAATTAAAAGAAAAATGTGCATGTGTATTACATACAGTAATTGCATAGCTCTGCTTCTTAAGAATTAACCATCTTAAAACTAACTGAGTAAACTGGTGTACATTCCTGCTTATTTTACTCATCTCACATGTTCAAAATTATGACCATAACTTTAAGTGCAACCAGGATAGTGTCTACACAGCTAACCTTCCAAAACAACTGTCTTCTCAATCAGCATCTATCTGTATTCCCAACAGAAGCTTCTTTTCACTAAGGTGTGCCAATCATACAGCAAACATTAATTGCTCCGTGCTACACCTACACACCCTCTGATTGAGGAAGCAATTCTAGATATCAACTGAGAGCTCTTTACCTAAAAGCTTCCAATTTCAGGCTCTTCTAACAGGATGATATGGTCCCATAAAGACCAAGGTATCCTCTGCTTACACATCTCCCCCTGTGATAACAGAATGACTCCTTAATTCATAACTTTCCTCAAACTCACTCAGTTACCACATCAGCAACTCATCATTATGAACAAAAACTATTTGTCAGCAATTCTTTAACCGAGTATCATTTGGAACTAATACAGAACAAACACATATGCCTCCACGCATAAATCCCCACTACTCACTGGTTCCTTGAGTCCTGGTGACAAGTGTCTTCCCAATGTTTCGAATATTAAACATTGCTGGTGCTTTGACATCATACCAGTCCTTCTTGGAGAAAGGATCGACCCTTAAATTAAATAAAAAAGGTATTTTTTTTAATTGATTTGTTCAGATCAAGCCGGGCTGCAGACCTTCCTCCTCATACACTGTACAAGACAGAAATGCAGCTTTAACATTTTGTGTTTCTAAGGGACAGGCTGGCACAGATATAAATACAGACAGTGAGCACTGCCATTACAGTGGGACAAGGGTTCGTGTTCATTTACTGCAGAAGGAAGAAACTAAGCGCAGAAACATCAAAAAGACCAGCTGACAAAAAACACTCGCACTACTCCACACATCATAGAATAGCAAGGGCTGAAACGAGATCATACAGTCCAACACCTCTGCCAGAGCCGCTTCTCCTAGAACAGATTGGACAGAAACACTTCAAAGTTGATTCTGAATATCTCCATAGCTCTTCCGTAGATTTAAACTGGAACTCATATTTGTAGTTTGTGGGCACTGCCCCACGTTCTACTGCTAGGCACCGCCGATCTCATCCTTCATACCTCTTGGAAATTTAACACCTCCGTGAAGATCCCGCTCCATTTCCTGACTTTTAAAAAGCACCCAACACAAGTTACAAGTCCGAGAACCTCCGCTCCTCTAGCGCCCAACTACGCCACGCCCACCAGGCCCACACAGAACCCCACGTCGGGGCCGCCTGCAAGCCAGGCCCAGCTGCAGTCCGACCCCGTCGCTCCCGCAGGCCGCACGGCCCACACGGACTCCTTTACCGGTGCCGAGCACTACCAGGGCTGTGAGGAGCCCGACCGGACCCACCCCCTCCCGCCGCCACGCCGCTCGTCCCGCGCCCAAACGGGGCTGGGGCTGGGGCCCGGACGCCACCATCCGCCGCCATCCGCCGCTGTCCGGGGGTCCCCGCGGCCCTCATCCTGTCTCCCGCTCCCCCAGGCTGCCCTTACACTTTCTTCTTGGCCCCCTTCTTGCCGCCCTTGGTCAGGCGCTTGTTCTTGCCCACCGCCATAGTGCCGCCCCAGCCCCGGAAAGGCCGGCGAGCACCAGGTCGCGCGAGATTATACGGCAGCGAGGTTCGCGCGAGAACTGCGGGAGGCGGTCGCGGGGGCGAGCAGAGCTCTCGCGAGAACGGAGCCGAGGATCACTGCCAGGGCGTGAGCTGAATGCCGTGGTGGGCCGCGGTTGCGAAGCTGAGGAAGTCGCTGCCCTGCGCTGCTGGCAGCCCGTGCTGACGCAGCCCGGGAGGCAGTTGTCAATCTGGGCTGGACTTGCGCACTGCTGGTTGACGTCCAGCCTTTCATCCACGAGTACCCCCAAGTTCTCAGCAGAAATAATTTCTCAGCCTGTGTTGATACCGGGGATTGCCCCAACCAAAGTGCAAGACCCTGCTCTTGGCCTTGATCAACCTCACGAGGTTCACTCATCCTCAGTGATCCAGCTTGTCTGGGTGCCTGTGGGTGGAATGCTGTCCTTCAGGCGTGTCAGCCACACCACTCAGCTTGGTGTCATATGAAAACCTGCCGAGAGGGTGCACTCGATCCAGTCCCCTGCAGGACACCAGTTGTCACCAATCAACCCAGACATGAAGACATTGACCGTTATCCTTTGAATGTTAACATCCAATCAATTCCACATCTACTGAACAACCAACCCACCAATATCTCTCCCATATAGATAGAAGAGTGTTATGGGGGACCATGACACAGGCTTTACACAAGTCCAGACAGAGGACACACACAGCTTTTCCCATGTCCACTGATGCAGTCAATCCATCATAGGACATCACTAAGTTGGTCAGGCAGGATGTGCCCTTGGTGAAACCACAGCAGCATTTGTCCTGAAGCCACAGGGACAGGGCCTACACTTGACTGTGAGGGTGTTGGGCAGTAGCTAATGCTGGACTCTGGTTCAGAGAGCAGAACCTGGCAATGGGCATGTGTTGCCTGCATGGCTGTCCAGGCCAGCAGCCTGATGCAGCCCATCTGGGCAAGGGTCAGCGTCCTCTCTGACATGGCACAGGCGGTATGGCTGCAAAGGCTGAGGCTGCCAGGAAACAGGCCACACAGAAGCCACATACAGTGAAAGCATTAACTAGCATGATTAACTGTCACCTGCTCCCATCAGTGCTGGGGATAATTGTTTAAAACTGTTGAAAATGGCACTGTTCAGGTAACATGCCATTGCCTCACTTATGAGAGGTAGTATGGTAATAAACTTTAGAACAAAAGGTCATTGTAAAAAATTATTAATATAGCAATGAAAATAAATATTTTCACCTCTTTTGGGGCCTATCTGTACTTTCTCAGGCAAGAGGAACAAAACAAACTTAGTCATTTGTTCCTAGCAGCCACCATAAAGCTTTCCTCTCTGGAAACACTCTCCCTTGATATAACTGGTATTTCTCATTCCCACTGTTCTTACCAAAGGTTTGCTTTTCACCTTGTCTCCTTCACCTTTTCTTGCCACATCTTTTGTATTAATGGGAGTCCTTGTGAGAAGTATTTGTCTGGGAATCAGATTTAGTATGCTATTTCCAAGTAGTACCACCCTGAGTGGGATGTTACATTTAGCTTGGAGCCAGTCCCTATACAGAAACAGCACTACCTGCTGCACCCCCTGCAACATCCTCCTCTCTCACCCAAGCCTTGTTGGAGCTGTGGACATACAGTCATGTGCAAAAATGGGCTCCTCCTCTTCCAAATCTCCATCCATGTTCTTTTTTTCTGCAGAATACACTCCTGAAAGTAGCAGAGGTGCCTTAGGTACCTCTTCATGCAGTCAGGATTTTCCTGAGTCTGCAGATCAACATATAGTTCTTGCAGGAGCAGTCACCCTGGCAGTGTTTCCCTGGAGAAGCTGAGGCTATCTGGCCCATCTCCCCACAGGCCACCTCTCACTGTCCCCTCAAGCCGAGCTAAGCCAGTCACCAGCAGCACCAGGACCTCAGGCCATACTTGCCAGTACTCAGTGAGGAGGATCTGTGCCCGGGCAGGAGTATTAGCTGGGTACCTGCCCAACGCACATTTGCCCTTAGTGTTGTGCCCAGGGGCTGCAGGGCAGCTGTAGCATTGCCAGCAGCACCACATGGCACTCAGAGACTTTGCAGGCACAGGCAGGAGCAGAGTTCTGGCCCAGCTGGGGTCTCACATGCATAGGACCACAGTGGCCTTTAGTGTACCCCAGACACCTCCCTGGGCCTTTCTATGGTTTTCATGGTGCTACAGAGCTCTCCTGTATCTTCTAGTCCCATTATCTTCCCTAGCACTTCTTGGGTTTTGACTTCTGGAATTTGCTGGTCTGGCTGAGTCTGGACAGAGTAAGAGAACAAAAGGAAACTGCCACCTCCTGCAGGTTCTGTGCAGTCAGGAGCCCACAGGTCCACAGGTCCAAATCTGAACAGGAGGCCTCAGGATGGTCTGCATTGCCAGGGCAGATGGTGGTCATTATCTGAGGGCTAAAAGGAACAAGATAGAGATTGGACATCAAACCTCTGTATCTGCAGCAGCCTCGGGTATCCCTACCTCAAAAAGTGCTAGCTTACCCAGTCCTTCCCATGTTATAAGGAAAATGGGGTGCCACAGGGTCAGCTAGAAGTTACTGATCTGGGATACCCCAAGTGCCTCAATGGTTCCTCCTTTCCCCTCTGCACTGGGGTGCAGAAAGACAGCCTGCCTGGCACAGTGCAAACTGCGCTCACTAACCCATGTAGTCAGTCTACAGCATCTGGTTCTGATGTCTCATGCTGCCCGAGGTACATACAGCCTGTCCCCCCTGCTCTACCCAGCCTCACCATCCATCTGCCTCCCCATGTGCAAGGCTGACCCTGGGATGGCACAGGACAGCAGCTGAGGGGAGTGCATAGGTCAGGAAGAAAACCCCATCAGCCTTCTTGTGTGGGCAGAGGTAGTGTCACCAACACCATCACTGGTCGGCCATGCTGGCCAGCCCCTAATTATCAAAGTGCTAATGAGCTGAAACAAAGGACAGGGAGGGCTCCCTCACTACTTACGACTCACAGGCAAAAAGGGACAGGCTCAATTTGGACAAAATTTGGAAAAACATTTAGTTTAAACAACACAAAAACTGTATCACCAAGAAGCAAAGAGATATGCGCATAGTTCTTATATACCTTTCTCAACCCAGCACTGCTCTTTTACCTCATGGGGAAACCCCACCTTGTAGTCCTTTGTCCTCTGGCAACACAGCATCCTCCCCCACAGGAAACAAGTTCTCCATGAGCTGGTCAGACCACACCTTGCTTACTGTGTTCAGTCTTGGTCTTTGTCACACAAAATAGTTGTTGACAGACTGGAGAAGATCCAGAGAAGGACCATAAGGATGATCAAAGGACTAGAAGACCTGCCATATTAGGAGGCTGAAAGATCTGGGTTTGTTCAGCTTTGAAAAGAAAAGGCTTAGGGAGGGACTTTATTACCATGTACCAGTACATTAAGTGTGCTGCTGGGAAGATGGAGACTCCCTTTTCACAAGGAATATCATGGAAAAGACAAGGGATAATGGATATAAGCTGTTCCTGGGGAGATTCCTATTAGGCTCCTCCAATTTTCCAGAGGAAAATTTTTCACAGTGAGAGTAATTAGACACTGGAATAATCTTCCCAGGGAAGTGCTGGATTCCACAACTGTAGACAGTTTTAAGGCTCAGCTTGACAGGGTGCTGGGTCTTCTCATTTAAACTGTATTTACTTAATTTAACGTGTTGGACTCGATGATCCTTGGGGTCCCTTCCAACCTGGTCCATCATAACACCGTGATAGTGTGATGAGTCTCTCTGGCTAGCTTGGGGGTCTTCTGCAGGCCGTGGGTCATCACAGTGCCTGACTGCTCCAGCCTGGTTCCCCTCCTCAGAGTCTGAGTCTCTTTCAGCATCCATCCCCTGCTTACATGTGCTCTTTCCCAGTTCTACTGGCACACTTCTCCACTGATCTGTGAGGTCTCCGAAGACCATCATTTCCTGCTCTCATCAAAATCTGAAGGACAATTGTTGCTCAGATATCTCCTCCCCCTCACTCACTGCATGGCATCTCTTTTGTTCCCCCAAAAAAGGGAAGCTCACAAACCCAGGAAAGAGCAACAGGAAATTGCTCAACAGCTTTTCCCTTTTATAAAGATTATTCCAAAGGTGCTAATAGGCTGTGCTTTGCTAGAGGCAGGCCTGAACATGAGCTGAGTGCAGCTTTCACAAAGCTTCTTACAGGGACCATGTATCAGCACCTTCTCCCACTACTGAACCACTCCCCAGGGAAAACCATCACAGATGGAGGAATGAGATGCTTGTTTAGACCAGCACCAAACAGTTGAACTTCTCTGGGATAAGACTGGACCAGAGATTGTGGTTTAACAATGAATCTCACAGCAGCCTCTGACAAGGATGCCTGAGGTAGGGTAGGCTCAAGCACTAATACCTGTACCATGAAGCTACAGACTGCCCTGGAACACAGGGCTGATGCAAACCCATGTCAGGTATCCAGAGTTGTTTCTTCTCCTGGGGGCACCATCCCCCTCCTGCCCACAACAGGACTCTGGGAGGCAGAGTATATTTGAGGAGTGATGATGACATACTACTTCCATGCCCAGCAGGAGCAGGGTCTTGTTAGCCTCAGTGAATCAGCATGGGAGCTGTGCTCATCTTTCATGCCCGCAAGATTTTGGTCATATGTCTGAGCTGTTCCCTCTGCAGGGACAGTACAACTTTGAGGAGGATTTCTTGAGACCATCATTGCCCAGGGCAAGGCACTCTCCATCTTGGTCACAGCCAGTCTCAGACCCTTTCCATCTCTTCTGAAAGGTGGTGCCCAGGACCAAGTATGCCCCAAACGAAAGCATATGATGAGCCTGGGAGCAAGTAGTTCAGGTCTGGTAGTAACACATACTCTCAGCAGCCCATGGCCCTCCTGAGGAGACCTACTTGCAGAGTTTCAGTATTTAGTGTCATTGTCATCCTTGAATCACTGGTGGGGTCAAATTCTGCTTTATGCAGAAGAAGGGCAGCTAAGAGTTCCTGTCTATGTACTTTCTCTGTTTGCCACTTTCCATTACAATCTCTGTCATGTCTCTGTGATGGAGACCATTTGCACCCAGTGGTGAAAACCTCCACTGGGAACTGTATAAGCCTCCTTCTGAAGGTGGCACACTCTCACTGTGGCTCCATCAGGTTCCCCTAATGGTTGAGAGAAAGGGGTGTAGTTTTGATGGGATCAGGATAGCTTCTGGCTCTTTGCTTGTCTTTGCCTCTGTGGAGCAGCTGGGATCATGTGAAGTAACAGTGGAGCAAAACACATCCTAGCACTTCATGGGGATATGAACTTGCTGGGAAAGGGCTCATAAGAGGCAGGGCAGCTGTGGACATACAACAGTGTCAGAGTGACAAGAGCATCTGTCAGCTGCCTCAGGAGTGATGCTGACATTCTGCCCCCTCTTCTAGGAACCAGCTACCTTTCCCTGCTACATAAGGGGATCCAGGTGTCCTGCTCACCATGGGACATGTGGCCAAGGCCAGAAAGCTTGGACCAAGACAACCTGGGCAGAATACTCTCGTGGGGATGTGCGCAGACAGTCACATGATTTGTTAATAACTACCTAATGACCTTGGTGGGGGCCACGATGGGGAGTAGGGCCTTCTGGATGCCTGACTTCTCCCAAACATCTACTGGACCTTGCTCTTTGCTCTGACACTCCTCCTGGATCCTTGCCCACTGAACCCAACTGGGGTAGTATAAAAGACGAGCAGAGAAGTGGGAGGTATCCTGGAGACCCCGAGGCCATAAGGGAAACTGAGGCACACACAGAGATGCGGGTGAGGGATGCGTAGGCGATCGGAGTGTCTGTGGGAGGGGCCCTTGGGGAACCCAATTGTTATTGAGGGAAGAGGTTTATGTAGGGGAATCCAGGTGTTTGGGCAAAGGGAGTATCTATAGGGGACCCAGGGTGCGTCTTCCATAAGGGACTCATTCTATAGGGAAATGCAGGACTGTAGGGCACACAGGGGTCCATGGACTATTCTTTAAGGAACACAGGCACCCAGCTGGGATCCACAGATGGCATGAAAGGTGGTGGAGGTGGGGAGGAGGGGAGATTGTTGTCTCATGCATTTAGAAGGGTCTTGTAATAGATCCAGATTTCTCTGAGGGGGAAATCAGCAAAAGGATCAAGCATCCAGGGAGTACCCTGTTTCTCGCAGGTGTCCCTGGCAGGTTGGGCCCTATGCCTGGTCCTGGTGCTGGCAGCACTGGCAGGAGCCGCACGCGAGAGCCGCTATGACAAGTTCCTGCGGCAGCATGTGGACTACCCACGGACATCCTTGTCTGCAGCGCACCGCTACTGCGACATTATGATGGCACGCAGGCAGGTGATGGCCACACAACAGTCCTGCAAGTACACCAACACCTTTGTGCATGCACCAGCTGAGAAGCTGCTGGCTGCCTGCACCCAGGTGCCCGATGCCTACGGATTCTACAGCACCCCAACAACACTGAACCTCACCACCTGCCGCCTGCGTGGGAGAAACACCCGACCCCCCTGTAACTACCGGGTTCAGCAGTTCCAGCACTATGTGCGTGTCTCCTGCCAGAGGGGGCAGCCGGTGCACCTCAATGGCACCTATGCATCCACCTAATGAGGACTGACATGGAGCAGCTGGAGGTCAGGGATGTGGATTCTCCAACCGACTGTCGATACAATAAAGGAGGTGCCAAAAGCTTGGGATCCTGCATCAGCTTCTGGGGGGACCCTGCAATCCCACCCATCTCTGGGTGGCCCTACCTCTGGGGGACCCCAACCCTGTCCAAAGTGGACCTGCTCAGCACCCCATCCCACCTTTGACTTTTCCCAGCCTCCTGAGTGTCTCATAGCCCTCTAGGATGTCTCTGAACTATCCTGTGTCCCACACACTTCCCTTTCCTGGGTGCTCCACAACCCTGATTAGTATCCCATAGGCCCCTAGGGTCTCCCTGATCCCCTGGATATGCACTGAACTTTCTCCTCTGGTGTCCTCACCCTTCTGGTGTTACATTGCTTTCCAGGATGCCCCATAGCTCTCAAAGACTCTTCCAGTCTCCCATGTGCCTTGCAAACCCCACAGCACCCTGCATGCCTGTCCTGTAAACCTACAGTCCCTACTTTCACATAACTTTGACCCCCACCTGGGACCTCTTTGTGGCTCAGGCTGCTCTTTGTCCACCCTGGGACCTGCACTGAGCTGAGCACTGGCCTGGGCCATGTACAGCCCTGAACCACACCCCATACACATAGAATGCACATAAACCCACAAAACATGCACAGGCACAAGCATACAACACACATGCACATGGCTAAACAAGTATTTTCTTGGGCTTGGATGTGATTTCATGTGTTTTAGCTTGTGGTCACTTCCCTGGGCACCACTAGTGAGACGCTCTGTCTTCTTTCCCCATCATCAGTACTTACCAGGAACAGGATCACCTCCCTGTACCTGCTGGCAGCACTGCAGCCCAGCAGACTGGGTGTCGTTGCTCTGGTGCTATTTGTTGAGGACTCCAATAGAAGTGCTGATGTCCAGGTGCTGTGCTGTGGTAAAAGTCAGCCTGAATGCACTCAGCACAGCAAATGGTCTTGCTGATGCTTTTCAGCTCTTCCCTATCCAAGGAGTCTCCTCCTCATGTGCCTTGAGTACCTCAGTTGTTCCTTTTCTGAAATTCTGCAGGCTGGTACTTGGAGGGCCCTCCATGGGCTGGTGAAATCCAGCTCTCAACCTCGCCCCAATGATAGGGCTCTGTCTCTGTAAACTGGAGAGGAATTGGGGTATTTCAAGAGTATTTGGGACATCCCTTGCCTGGCAACTTCCAGCAGATTCACTTCTCCACCCTACTTCCTGCTCTCTCAGGAGGTAACACCTGGGGTCTCCCCTAGTCTAAGTTTCTCTGCTCTTTTTCTTTCTGCCTTAGTTCTTTAAGACTTGGAAGAAGACTCTAGCCTCTCCACCTGTTCTGTGGAAGCTCGGACTGTTCTGACACCAAGAGAAAAAAAAAAATGTCACCACTGTGATTTACCCTATGAGCACTGCACTACAGGCATGGGAGATACAGCACTCATCTTGGGGAGGCAGCTGTGAGCTATATAGCCAGGGCCAGACCACCACAGGCCTTTCCCATTTGACTTCTTTCCTCTGGAGAACAGAGAAACAGCATCAAACTGACTGTTTCTTTAAAATAATTATTTTGCTGTCAGCATACATCTTTCACCTTGCAGTGTGTCCTGCAGCGGATCAGTCTAGGCTGCATTACAGTACGGAACCATAGCTTTTCCTTAACCTAAACCAGCACTATGTTCCACCAAGAAAGCAAATATAAACTATCTGGATACAGGCCCAAAGCCAGCATCTAAGTCATATCTGCTTGGATTGCATGTCCAGACTTTGCTCTGACAGAGGTCAGCCTGTTCTTCTCACCCGCTGTATTACCAAAGAATTAATTGCGTAGCCAGGAACTGGGCTGGTGCTTGCCTAGTACACACAAATGGAGCAAACCATGCCCCCTCACATGCTCCACCCCAGCTTACATGCTTCTTCTAGCACCACACCTCAACCACCTGGCATCTAGTGGTATAAAATGAGAGGCATGAGCAGTGTGTTAACACAGTGCTACTGTGGAAATTCATTTCTGCTTCTTGAAAAGCAATGGTGCTGTTGCAGAACCAATAGCAGGGATTGCTTCAGCAGACACTGCAAAGGCCTTCAAAAATATTGACTCAGCAAAGTCTGGGCTCCATGGATTGGGCAGAATGAGTCCTGTGAACCTAGACTGTTGTTGCCAGCCATGCACGCCAAAATGGATGTGGAAAAACTTCTCTTCTGTGCTCACTCTATATCCTGCTCAAATACAGCAAAAGACAGCTGGTTTGTCTGCATCATTTGCTCCAGTGTTTTTTCCACAGGCTTTTGTTCCCCCACCTTCTACAACCAAATAATTCATGCAAACCATGTGGCAAGCTTTCCAATGTCACAATAGCTTGAGAAGATCAGAGAAAAGTAGAAGCATTCATAAAAGCCAGACTTGATATGTTACCAACATCTTTTTTTTTTTTTTTGTTAAAAATAAAAATAAAGCGGATATCAGCTGCATTTAAAACCACAACAAAAATCCATGAGCTTCTGATTTGAATTTGTCTCTTTTTTCTTAGCTGTATCTTACAAAGAAAAGCCAGGTCTTGCAGAATTATTTTCTTTGGCTTTTTTTGTGTATTTAGCAGGAAATACAGATGGTGGCACTGTGAGAGCAATAGCAAATGGCTTGATGTCACCCTAAAGATGACTCTTCAAATAACCTTCCAATCCTGACCTAAGAGTACCTTTTTCTTTCACACAACACATTTTTGAATTAATGCAGTTTAAACACTTTAACTGCCATGACTAATTTCTGTTATTACAGGTTCCCTTGTGAGACTATTTTTTAAAAAATTCTTTATTTAGTTGAACTGTTTGAAGAGAATAGAACTATTCCTTTCTCTCTTGTAGACAAAAAGGCCTTATAGCTTGGTCTGGGTGGTGGGTGTGAGGGCTCACCTTCCCTTACCAAAAGTGACAAAATTTATCCTCTTTCTTTTGTGACTACAAGCCTAAATCCTACTGCTATCCCAAAACAAGCAAGGCAGGAAAAAGCAGAAGGACTTCTGTGAAGGACTGACCTGAGAGGAAGCAAAAAGGACGGACAGAGTGTCTGGGGTGTACTTGGGGATTCTGCTCTGAACTTGCATCCCAACAGGGCACATATGGCAGCTCAAAGAGGCTCTTATCTCGCTGTCTTTGAAGTATGTGGTAATGGCACAGGCATCGGCAGAGCAAATAACCAACCCCAGCTTTTTCCACCTACACACAAACCTTGGGACACAGGTGCTTGAAGGAGTCAGCACTAACAAATGCAAAAAACATGCTCTTCCTGCAGAGACCTCTGCTTCTTTGGTGTTGCTCTGGTTTTTTTTGAGGTCCTGCCACATATAAAGAAGAACCAGTGCAGACCTTGGCTCAGTTCTTTCTCAAGGCAACAGAGCCAGTTAAAGAAGCCTGGTGCTCAGTGTGCTTGGCAGACCTGCTTGTCCTTCTCTACACAGCCCCATACTGGCTGGCAGCCTTCCCCTTTGCTGCTTTCTTCAACCGTCTCTATGCTTTGGGACAAGTCTCTCTGCAAAGTATGTGGTCATCACCCCTGCTGCTGCACCAAGGCCAAGTTATGCCTGTGGTTGCTTTCTGGAGGCTCTCCTGACCAGCATGACACATGGTAGTAAGTTCCCACTGACCTGGGTAGGGGCACTTGTATGGGGGCTGTCCCATGCCCGCTCTCTGCAGTAGGGCCACATCAAGGTCACTAGGGACAAAAAAACCCACCAGGCCACATGCTATGGTATTGTGGGAGATGGCTTTAGGTGTGTTCCAGGATGAGCATACAGGCAAGAGAAATAGGGCAGGGCAGAGGGACTTTCTGTGGTGTTACAACGATGGAGGGTCAGGTAGGAACAGCACTATCTGCCCATGTTCCCCTTCATTCCTGCTTGTAGTCATGATGACCCTGGTGAATGCTCAGCCCCACAAGAGGTGAAGAGGCAGGCTACAGGAGGACTTCTGTGGAAGCTACAGAACTCACACCAAGCCCCACTCCCTGGCAGGAGTTTCAAGCCCCATTTTTCTCAACAGGCAGCTGTCCTCTTCAAGGTACATATTATCATAGAATCATAAAGGTTGTAAGAGACCTCCAAGACCATCAGTCAACCCAATGTCACCGTACCCATTAAACCATGTTTTGAATGCTGTATCTACATCTTTTTGAACACCTCCAGGGATGGTGACTCCACCACTTCCCTGGACAGCCTATTCCAATACTTGACCACTTTCAGTGAAGAAATTTTTCCCAGTGTCTAATCTAGACCTCCCCTGGGGTAACTTCAGGGCATTTCCTTTTATTCTATCAGTAGAACTTTTGAGAAGAGACCAACCCCCACCTCTGTACAACCTTGTATTCACTAGTTGTAAGGTCTCCCCTTAACCTCATTTTCTCTAGATTCAATCCCAGTTCCCTCAGATGTTTCTCCTAACACCTGCCTTCCAGGCCTTTCACTAGTTTCATTCAGGACTTGCTCCAGTATCTCAATGGCCTTGTGTTGATGTGCACTAAACTCATCAGAGGATGTCTCCTTGCTGGAATAGTCATCCCTGTGCTTGCTCAGTTGTCATACTCCTCTACAGCAGTCCAGTTCATGCCCATACTTGGGTCTTTGCAGAGGATCTTGGGCACAGGAGCAAGAATTCCCGTTAGCAGAAGTGGGATTACTGCCTCTGGTGTGTTGAGGACAGCACAAGCGAGGAGCAGTAACCCAGCAGAGTCCTCAGACTCAGCTGTGGCATTCAACTGAGACTTGGATGCCACTTTCTCCACAAAGATACAGAGCAGAAACACTAACACCCTTCCCTAGTTCTTGCATTGTCCTAGGACCCAAGAACTTAGTACTGCTTAGAGTGGAGAACAAATAGAAGGTACTACAGGGGAAGGCATGAAGAAAGTACAGAATTAAGATCTTCTGTTTATATAAGAGAAAGAAGCCACCCAACAAGTCTCAAAATAAGATCACTGGAAATGCTGGACATACTGTTGCAGGGTACCAGGGCCAATACCAAAATGAATCTCAAGTGCTCAAACACATGGGACAGCATTGTGATCACGTTAACATCCCACTACACTGGGTCTGTGTGGCATAGCTGTGTCACTACACTGAAACTCAGCATGCAAAACAGATCCAGCCTTGGTTCATGTGGGTTGGTTGGATGCTTAGCTACTTCTCAGACCGTTTGCCTCACATGTAATCTCCCTATTACCAGCAGAGCTTGCATTTGTGATGGCCAGACACTGTACCCTTCAGTGCTGTCCTGCAGAGCTGCCTACCACTTATTCCCTATATCTGCAGTTAGAAACTGAGTCATCTCTTCATTTTGCCCCTGAAAAACATAAAGGGCTCTTTCAGGCAGATTCTCCAGTTTCAGAGTTCCATCACTCTGATGGCCCTTATGACATCACACACAGCAAGTCAGGGCCAGACTTCCCAGAGCAAAGTGTGCACAATGGTCCCTGGGACAGTTGTTCCCAACCCTGAAGGGCCTTGCCACCTATATTGGAAGAAAGTGGACCCAACAGTCAGATGCAACAAAGCCAGTGTATTAAAAAAACCCAAACTCCAGTGGCTGCAGTTGGAGCCATCTCACATTCTTTCAGCAGGCAGGGACATGCACAGCCTCCTCCCTAAGGGGATCAGAGGAAATTCATTGCAAATGGGTGCCCAGCCAGAGAATCATCCCCTCCCACCAAACAGATTAAAAAAAAAAAAAAA
>VZRI01007280.1:121601-146391 GCA_013397515.1 Upupa epops
AAAGCCTGGAAAAGGTTCACAGAAAATGTATGTGGTGTCAAAAAAAAAAACCTGGGGAATTGAAATTTCCCAGAGATCAGGCTGGATCCTAAGGTGAATAACAGCTAGAGGAAAGTACTCATGAATTTCTCCCCATGTTGAGCTGGAAGAGGTGTAGCTCAGCTACATTCTGTCTCAGCTAAGCTTGGTGCTTGGCTCTCTCTGCATGTCCAAAACCTACTCTTTCTCCAGAGGCTGCAGAACTGACACCAGGAACAAACCAGATTATCTCTGCCTTAGTTTTGGCTGGAAGAGTAAAAGAAGCCCACAATCTTTCAGAAAATCAGATTTTCTGAGAAGCACAGCCTCTCTACCAATCTGTCGCTACATGTCTAGCTGGAGGGACATGGGCTGTAAGAAGCCACATCAGCTTTTCCCTTATGGTACTCTTGCATCACATCTGGTGAAGGAGCACATTCACAGTGCACCCAGCCCTAAGCATTTCTAATTCAGATACCAGTAGCAAGAAGACCTTACCAGACCACAGGCCAGTGGCCTTGCCCTTTCAACAAGCCAGCTCATCTATTTCTGAAGTAGTTAAATAAGTGCTAGAGAAAAGGAACAGGTGAATTACCAAATGAAGGGAGGGAGCTGGAAGGACGAAGCAAGCAAAGCAACCTGGCTCTGACTTCTCCCACAAGGCCTTGGAGGTGAATTGGGGATTTTCCATTTCATTAACTTTACAAGGGGTAATTCCCATCATGCGGCATCGCCCTCCTGAACCAACCCATCCTGGGCTATCTCACCCTTTCACAATCAACAGTCATCCCCACACAGCCAAGCCATGCTGTGTGCATATCTCAGGTAACAGCCAACTGAATTGCTCACAATAGAAAACACAGCTGATATAAAAAACAAAAGATGTAATTCATGTTTTTTAAGAAGTGAAAAGCAAAATGGATGCCCAAAACCATAAAAGACATGAATTTTAAAACTGCCTTGCAAAAGGGTATTGAGTTGCTCTTTCTGTCCAGAAGGGGCCAGCTGTTCATCTCTGACACCCACGTGGAGAGCAGTAGTGCTCCCCAGCAAAAAGGCTCTAAGGCTCAGATGCTTTAGGGAAGTTGGGGATCAGGGGACTGTTCTACGGATGCAGCAATCAACTGAAGTACATTTTCATTAGAAACATGCACACATACAGGCAGAAGTTTATTAGTCCCTGGATTTACCACACCAAAAAAAAAAAAACCCAACAAAAAACCCAACCAAATAAGGGTAGATTCCCAGTTTTGTCTGTTTGCAAATTAACAGTGCTGAGTGTATGAAACATGCCTTGTGCTCTCTGACCCCAGTACAGGGCAGGAGCAGAATGTGCCTTTATAGCCGAGATCCAAGCTTCTCCTGTATAAAGGAACTGTGAACCTTTAGCTGCAAGGCAGTCGGAGCCCTCTGCTGCCTCCAAGACATCCAAGATCAGAGCAGCTGCAGCAGTTTCAGTGTGTGTGAGAGGGACACTGGCTCAGCAGCTGCTAAGTACTGGCAGCACAGCCAGTCCTCCAGTTCAATGCTGCGCTCCATGTCTACTGCCCTCTCTGCAAACTTCATCATGAGCAAGGCACGCTTCATGTCCACCCAGTTCTGGAGCACCCGGCGAAGGGCTTCCTTATGGCTGAGGGGCTGCTCAGTGAGGTCTTTTCGAGGCCCCCAAAGCAGACACTGCAGCATCCGCTTGGCCTCAGTGATACGCACACGCTTGATGGGATCTGCTTCCAGCAGCAGGTGAGCCAGTTGCTGCAGTCCCTGGGAGTAGATTGAGAGGCTGGGCAGAGCAGGGAGATCCTTAGGGCTGTACTCCTGCTCCTTGAGGTGCACTTTCTCCTCAAAGGGGTTGGGCTGGTGTAGCAACTCATAGATGAGAATACCAGTCTGAAACTCATCAAATTTCTTGTACTGAGAAGCTGACACGATCTCTGGGGCCAGCCGGGCCTGACTTTTCTTCAGTTTGGAGTCTCCAGTTCCTGGCTTCTGTTTCGCTTTCAAAAAATTGCTGATGATGAGGCGGGGTAAGTGTTTATCATCTTTGGCTTTCACACAGCTCATGGGGGGCTTGCAAGGGACAAGCAGGAGGTTTTCCAGGCACAGGTCACGATGGATGATGCCATGCTCTTTGAGATGCTCCAGGCCATTGCAGAGCTGGAGGAGCAAGAAGCAAACGCGGCGCTCGTATATCTCAGGCTTGGCTTGGTGCAACATCACTGAATCCCTCACAAAGTCAGCAGTGGTCTGGTTCGGCACCTCACGGGTAATGACAACCACACAGTCATGCTCACTGGCAGTGCGGCCAAGATGGATGCCGTCTCCAGGCATGCTTTTCCCCACATCTGAGGCCAGCAGCATGCTGGAGGGAACAGAGGCTACAAAATGCCCACAGTCCTGCTGGATGTTGAAGTGAACTGGTACTGCAGGGCTGCAGTATGAAGCAGCCACCTTGGACTCCTGGCTCTTACAAATCTGTGAGGAGAAACCAGAGAGAAGTCTTGTCAAAGACCAGAAGGTCAGAGGTAAGTTCCTAAGCTAAGATTTGCAGATGCTAAAGAAAACAGCAGTAGAAGTTTGGTGTGCATTGGTCCTTTTAGTACTGTAAGCTATTTCAGGAACTTTCTTGTCCTGCAGCACTCCAGCCTTAGCAACCAGATGTCTGGATCACATTTCTGGGCATAATTCCTTTGCCAGGCAATGCCCAGTTTTTACAGGAAAGGAGGAAGGTAGTCCTCCCATGAGTAACTTCTAGAGATTTTGTTTCATTGCCAACAGAAGCAACGTAGCTTTTACATCATGGATGTTGTCAAAATTCCACCTGAAATCCACGAGACATTCTGCAGAGCCTGTGGCAAATAATGCGCCACCTTCATCTCTGAAACTGGCTAACTCTTGCCTGGATGAGGCCCCACACACTGTGACTTGGCTGCAAGGGTGGCTCTATTTGGAGTGAGGAGTGGACAGAGACCTCCATCATTTTCTTCCCACCTAAACCTTCTCTGGTACTAAGCCCTGAAGCCACTTTCTTGTGTTCCTTAGCCACTGCACTCCCTTGTATCTGTGACTACTCTCAAATTCCTGATTAAGGCTAAGCAACAAACTTAGAAGCAGCAAGAAACCATCCACAAATAGGTCTTGTCAGCACAGGGAAAAACACCAGAGGTGTAGTGGGAACTAACAACAGGCTTAGAAGTAAGTGAGAGTGCAGCAGACTCAAGGGGAAAAAAGCATTTTATAATCTGGATTCACTTGAACTCGCATGACTTTTATCTTCATTGTGTTCTGGTTTTAGCTTTGTGGCTTCATTAAAGACCAAACAAACTCAAACTCAGGTTTAGTATAGGAGTGTCCATTAGTGCATGGGGCCTTCTGGGGTTTCTATTATGCAGGGGTTGTTTAAATTTATGTAGTGATGTATTTATATCTCAACCACAGGAATCAGCAAAAGGCTGAAATACAGCATAAAAGGTTCCAAACCCTGGGGCATGCCACTACCAGTCACAGCACACAAGGAAATTCAGACAAAAAATTCAATTTTGCCTCTAAGTTAAAATAGTTGCAAGAATAGAGAGGAGCAGGACAAGCGGGCTGCTTTTGTATTCCTCCATCAGGAGCCTGAATCTGTGCATTTGTGAGAATTTCATTCAGATGAGAGGACACTATACAGATGGGGCATGTCAAATCCCTGTTATTCTCTCTTTTCTAAACAGAAATGCCCTGCTGTGGCTGCATGCTTATTCTGTGGAAAGACAAGCTTTGGAGAGTTAGGTAGACTGCAGATTAATGCAGTGAGACGCAGAAGGTCTTCAAAGGTAAAGAAGGCCTTCTAGCTCTCTGTTTGTTTCTCTCCAATTAGGGAGGAATGTAAGGCCTAGGAAAAAGGGAAAAATCATAGAATGGCTTAGGTTGGAAAGGACCTTGGTGATCATCTAGTTCTAACACCCCTGCTGTAGGCAGGGCCATCTCTCACTAGACCAGGTTACTCTCAACTCTGGCAAAAGAAGAATCTCTGGAAGAATAACTGCAACTAAACAGGGAGATCTTCCTCAGCCAGACATTCTTCATTAATTTGGCTGTGCTAGAGCAAACAAGTAGAAGCATGGGGCTGCTTAGTCACACATCTATAATCAGAGAAAAGCAGCCAAGGTGTGTAGCGTATCTTGGCTTAATTCCTCTAAGGCCATTTAATGTAATCCTGCCTCCTTCTGTTTTATGCATAGTCTTATTTGTGCACAGTCCAGACTCTGGCTGTGGCTCCTCAGCAAGATCCTGCTCCTCAGCAGGCTTCTTGGCTCAAGTCAGATCCTCAACTCATTCTGAGCTCTCCAAGTATAATTTTAACCACAGATCTGTGATCACTGTTGTCAGAAAATTTGTACCAGAAGCCAGGAGGGGCAGCTAGGAATCAGCCAGTTTGTCAAGTTTCACAATTATTCTCTACTTCAGCTACCAAAAGGAAGGTGGCACATAGGGAACACTGCAGGACACGCACACACATGTGTGTAAACACATATACAACTTCATATTACACTTACACAAAGGACAGCCCTGCTGCAGTGGTTTTGGCTCTGCTAAGGCACTCTGCAGCACGCCAACAACAACAGAGTAAACCCACCTCACACTCGGGCACTACATTCACAATGTTCAGCCTGAGAGACCCACCTAGCACAGGCAAGGCAAGAGCAAAGATGTGTGCATGCCACAGGGAACCACTGACTGGATAGAGAGCACAGCAGCTCACCATGCAGTTCTTAGGTTTCACAAAGAAGGTTGCAACAGAGACAGTTAGACACAAGAGAAGCTGCAGCTCTGAGTACTGGGCAAGATGTACTGGTACAAGATCTCAACTCTGTTTAGCTCATCTCCATCTCAACTCCATTGTGGTTATTTAATGTACTTCCTTTAGAACATGGCTTTGAAGCCATCACTTATCTAAAACTTTCCCTTGGGGTTCGTCGTTGTGGAAACGATTCAGCAGAGGCTTTTATATTTTTTGCTTAACGCATCGCTGACAGTGCTCTCTGGGGAATTAATTTAGATTTTGAAAACAATCTGAAGCATAAGCAGCAATGAGATGCCCCTAGGGTTAAGTCAGAATAGAAATCAAAGTTTCTGTATTCAAGTAGTATCATGGGTCAAGAACCCCAAATCCATACAATGTCCATGGAACGGGTTCCATATTTTTACTTACCCAGGTTTCAGAGAGCTGAACTGCTGTACCTCAAGTTTCCATTTCGAACATGGATTTCATAAAGCCACTGGAATATACTGCAGACCTGACTATACACAGTATGTCTGTGTGTCAACCTCGTATTGTTTAACTAAGATCTTAACACCTGTAGTCTCAAGATCATATAAGGACTCATGTGGTTTCTGGGTCAGACTTTCCACTTAAAAGGCAGGCAGAATCAAAAATGCTATCTTTTGAAGAGCCTTTCATCAGCTTTTGTCACTGAGCTGAGAGCCTCAGACTTTACAGTACAGTATTTGCACAAAGGTGTGTTATTTAGAGAAACTGGTTGGGTTTCAGACCCTACTTCTCTGCAGCAACAAGCATCAGAGTTGCTTTTGGTAGAAGCAAAACCACTTCTCCAAATTAATTGTTGTAAGTGGCAGGAGAAAAGTGGCAATTTTGGAAAATTTTGGAAGAGCTTTTATTTGCCAAATTTCACCTGTGAGAAAAAGGCCATTGTGTGCTGCTGACTCTTCTCAAAGGCATACCACTAAGTTTGCTTCCCTCATTCCACTCCGTACACCAGAAAGAGGGGAAAAAATAAGCTCAGAAGTCCAGACCCAGCTCAGCTACAGACTCTGATGCAGCCTCAGACCCTGCAGCTATTTGTCTAGTCCTCCCCCAAGATCGAGGTAAGCCAGGACACCTCCTAGGTGTGGGCTTACCTTCACAGCATAGGTGGTGGAAGGGTCCTTGGAGCAAGTGGCACAGTAATATATCGCATCCCCTGAATCACAGCAGGGCTTGTTGCACGCTAGCTTGAAGAGTGACCAGTTGTTCTCACTGAAGTGCAACTCGTTCTTCTGCTCTCGCATAAAGCAGTCTTCACACTTGGCAACAAGGCGACGCAAGGACTCGGCATAGAGGGCCCCCAATTTGGAGTACACGCCCTCCTTGCTGTCAATGTTGCTCAGGAGGTTGTGGAGCTGGAGGCTGGAGCCTGATGACACCTGGCTGGACATACTGAGCTGTGAGGAGGAAAGGGACTGAAGATTTCTGCTGGGGATGCAAGCCCCTGTATTTTTACCAGTGGCTGAGCTCTGGTAGCCATTTCCTTTGGAGCCTTTCTCCAGGGACTCGGAGGAGGAGAAGGCACCAGGGTGGCGCCCCAGGCTGGCTGGGTGGACAAAGGGAGATTCCTCTTGGAGGCAGACATTGCTATCAGAGTGGCTGACATTCAGCCTGGTGCTGGCAACATCGGCTGCTCTGCCTGAAGATGCCTGTCCCCCAAAAAAGCCATCTGGGGAGGACACTGTCCTGCTCACCGTCTTCTTCTGGGGCAGAGGAGGTGGGTGGCTGGAGGCAGAGGCAGGTCCATCCTTAGCACAGGTGGGAAGGAAAGGATCAGGGGGAAACAGTTGGCTCTCAGTTGGAGGGGGCGAGTGGTTTGTCTCAGACGAGTGCCCTAGAAGAGACACACGCAAAGATGCCATGAGTGGCCATTGCAAACTGAGAGCACAGGCCACTCTCCATGTCCCTGCCACCCCCTCACAGGCTACATGTCTCACTGTGCTGACTGGGAACAAAGCCACAAGCCAGGCTACATAGGAAGAGAGTACAGAGTCCTCATCTAGTCACAACGACAAAGATTCTCTGAAGGGGTTAGGGATTTAATCCCATTTCATATGGCAGGTTTGCACAGCAGGCTTCTGCCAGCCATCTAGAGAAAAGGCCACCCCAAACCACTCCCCTATGAGCTACACAAGGAGTAGTAAAGCCAGTGGAGAGTAAATATTTGAGCTGTGATGTCATCAACAGGGAGAGGAAAACAGAGCACTGCAGATGCAAAGACAATCTCAGACACAGCCTGTTCCACCTGGGAGCTGCAGCCCAGCCTGATAAAGTGTGACTCATGCACATGCCTAGGCTCTGTAGCTGTACCAAGCAATGCAACAAGTATACTGAACATGGCTCTGCCTCATACTGGGCAAGGCCTGTGATTTTGGCAATATCCATCCTCCTGAAAAATCTTACCCAGCTTATTGCCAGACTGCTTTGCTCATAGGGTAGCCTAGCCCCACTACACACCACTAAATCCCATACAGTTCCACATGCCACCTGCACACAGTTTGATTTGGGATGGCCAGCTCATTCCAGGCAGCTGTAGCAGCTGGGTTTTTTAACTAACCTGACCAGACTTGAGACAGGTAATACAGTTGCATGTAGCAAAAGAAGAAGAAGGAAAAAAAACCTAAAGGAAATAAGATTATTTGACACTGAAATTAACAGCAATCATTTCAGGTAATGGAGGCAGAATAAATGAGGAGTGGAAGGGTCTGTAGGAGAAATTACAAGAAGCACCACAATTATTTCAGAGAACTTTCTGCGCCACTTGAATGACAGGTAGGACTCTTGAGAAACTTGAGCTCTACTAACACCTCACATGCTAGTGTACACTTTGAAAGGTGCATGACAGGGTTTTGTTCTGAGCAAGCTCAGCAGCTAATGGGATCTGTCATTTTCTTTGATCCCAGCTTCCAAATCTGCAGAATGTTGGCCAGCCATCCTTCCTTCTCCTCATGAGGCTGCTGGTGAGGGTTCAGCTGCTGACAGGCACTTCCTCAGGTGGCTTTCTTCTTGCTCCACAAGAACACTCTAAGGTAGTTCCATGTCAGGCCACAGCAGGCATTTGTCTCTGTCACACCACCAGCGACTCACCAGCTCTTTGGCACAACCTCCAAACACAAGGGCTCAGATACTGGAACTCCGAGCCTGTCCTGGCTAGTCAAACACGGACTCAAAGCTGTACCAGCTGTGTCAGAATAGCAATCTCTGTTTGCTGCTGACACCGCAGGACACATCCCATAGTTCTAAGTTACCAGAGTGGATGCTGACACTCTTGGTTCCTATCCATCACCACAATATGGTAGCATGCCTGGTAGTTTTTATTTGTCCCCTCTACTGCCAAGGCTGTATGCTCCCACTGCAATACATCCCTCACCCAAGCAAAAGTGTCAAGAGACACCCCAGGAACAAGACAACACAATTGCAGCTTCTGCAGAACATGCACTTTCCATGCAAGGCAGTCTTGCATCCCCTCTCTGACAACACAATCAGGAACAGGTCTGTAGGAGATATTGTGAGCACATCTCTTGCCCCAGTTCCTGGGTGCCCAGGATGCTGTTGGACCCTCACCCCAGGTGTCCTCCCCTATGGTACACTGAGCAACTGGTTGCCCTCCACTTTCAGCTGCCCTGCAGCTACAGTTAACTGTGGAGCCCATGAGCTCATGTGTCCTGAGCTTTAATGAGAATGCAGACATCTGCATTACACCCTGCCGGGAAGGACTGCCTTCATTAAAAACCTGTCAAAAGCCACAGAGAGGGAGCATGGCATCTTGTACTACTTCCCATCCAGGGGACTTTGACAGAGGACATGGCCATGAGAAATTCTTCAGCATGCAGTCCAAGAGCAACTCACCAGAGTTGCCCAGACACACAGCTGAACCCCTGTTTCAAGAGGCAAAAATAAAGTCTTGATAAAGTGTCAATGCTGGAAGCTTTGTCAGGAAGTCTGCATGCTTACCCCACATTCCAGACTGCTCTTACCTTTACTTTACATGCTGCTGGGCTCTGCCCCAAACACAGGGTAATGTATGAAACCCTTTCACAACTTTCTAATGGTGCTCTGCACCTTCAGTGTAGAGCCTTTCTGCTTGTCAAGGGCTTAAAATCTCCCTCCACTTCATATATGAACATCTGATAATATAGGCAACTGAGATCACCTCATTCAGTGATTGAATGCATAGCTTCTATCTTGCATCAACAAGAAAAATTGCAGTCAGGTTATTAATATAAAACCTCTCCTGAAATGAGTCGAAGAGTTGCTTCTGTTAGTGGAAGCAGAGAAATCCTCTTGTTCCATATTGATTTTGACAGCAAGTTGCTCTTGTGCCTAACAAGTAAAGATCCAACATATGTGAGTTTTAATTCCCCCTGTACAATTTCCTGGCATGGTCTCACCCCTCTGACTCCAAGTTAGTGGTAGAAAACTGGAGTTTCCAGACCTCTGATTCTTAATTTTATTGCTCCATGTTGTTGCTCTTGGAAAGACAGAACCTCCACTACACAAAGATTGCTTTTGCAAAGGAAATACTTTCTGAGCTGCTGAACATGTTAGTGCATGTCTGAGTTATACACTGACGAAGAAAGTGACTTCATAGTATTCTTTTAATCACAGTTAAACGAGTGCAAGCAGATCTTTTTTTTCCTCCTTCAAGAAATAACTGGGAACACAATGAAAGGGAATTATTGCCTCTAGCACAAGACTTCTTCTGGTACTCCTCACATCCATGGAGGACCTCCTATGATTAGGTTACTTGTGATATCATGTGATATATGAAGCAAGAGCAGGATAAGAACAACTGCTTTCAGATGGAGGCTTTATCCACATAAGAGCTATAGAATGAATGATTTTGGCATTCGTCAAATGGAAGAGGGAAAAGCACTTGGTGTTGGCCTGACTGCCACATTAATCATAATTGTATGAGGTTACAGAAAGGTAGAAGTGAAAAGATGAAGTGTTACTGGGGGAACTAGGTGACTAGACACTCATGACCAGTGCTCTGAACATGCTTCCCCAGCATTGGGCCTCGGGATGGAGGTGACTCCTTCCTCTCAGATCCAATGCTATGTCTCCCACACCCAATGATCACTTACTACCATCACTGCCAGTCTGTGTGTCCGAGTCGAGGCTGTCGCTGGAGCCAGCAGTGAAGCTAACGTGGACGCTCCTGAAAGGTGGACTGAGGCTCTCAGCAGAACTGTTGCTGACCCTCTCCAACTCAGTGTTATTTGGGTTCATTTTCAGAGCATGCCTAGAGAGAGTGAAAGAGAAGTCAGGAGACAGGTGCAAAAGATACCCTGCATGTGCCTGTACGTGAAAAGTTCAAGCCAAGATCAACCTCAGCTTGGTCCTTGCCCATCCATACAGACAGTGTGCAGCCTTTTACCATGCCACAGCACCTCATTCCTGTGCACTTTTCTTTTTAATCCAGCATCTGGGGATCACATCTCACTGACAATGAAAAGATTATGCCTTGTAGCCCCCATGTCAGCCCCCCATGCCAAACCAGCTGTGCTTCAGCACAGAGGGAACCACTGAGTCAATAGCATCCAAAACTAGCCTGCATCTCTTTTGCCTAGCACATGTGGGTCCTGTCACATTCCATCTTGGCCATGGTCCCTAAGAAGTGTGGACCCTAAGAAGTGTGCATGCACTGGCACTTGCCTGTAGTGAAGTTCTCAAAAGGAAGGGAGTGGTATTGCTCCTCCCGTTTTACAGAAGGGCAGGCTGAAGCTGGGTGTCAGAACCCAGTTCCTTCATGACAGAAGCATAAGTGGAAGAGTCCATTCCTAGCAGCTACTGTCTTCTCAGACCATCCCAGTAACCACTGACAGCTGCTCTGCAAAAAGCATCTGCTAGACTCAGTACCTACCATGCAGCTTCAAAAGCATGATCTACAGTTTTCCATGCAGCTTCCATCTTAATAAATAAATATAAAACAACCAACAAATCATAAAGTGGGTTTATAACCTCCCAGGCCACACTTTAAGTAATCAGTTGTAGGCAACCAGGACTTTTTTGCTAAAATAAAGAATTTCCTCTGAATTTTCTTCATTTTTATCTCCTTGGAAAACAACAGAAATTGTTGAAATCAGGGAGCACATCAGAGCAAAACCACTCACTCCTAGCTTAGGTACAGTTCAGACTATCAGCCAGCAGAGAAGCTTATCCATCTACATTTTTAAAGTAAAACTGAGAATCTTCTGATAAAATTTAACATTTTTAAACATTTAACATTAATTTTAAAATTTTAAATTTTTGATTAAAAAGGTTAGCAGGCAGACTCGTAAAGAAAGAAAAAGGACTTCCAGCAGCTATCTTGCTGGAAGGTATCCGGCATTTCCTAATCAGACAGCTGAATGGCTGCCGAGAAAGACAAAGGACATTCACAAGCGTTTTTTTGTGGCACCTAGTTCACAGGCACAGGATCCCCTGTCTTCCAAATCCCCTGAGCACAGGTGATGCCACCAGCGATTTTTATTGAAGACTGAGAAATGTTTTATCACCCCATGCAGACAAAGCACTTACTCTCCTGCCTACACCACCACATGAAGAACAGGAGTGTATGAGGAGCCCGGAAGAAACTTCTGCCAGACTTCCTCATTTGCCTGAGCAGCTTCAGTATAAAATTACTCAGGCACTGGTGAAAATAAGACACTAACAACCATCTCAGGTATAACTCAGCAGAGACACTGGTCTTGCACCAGTGAAGAATTTACTACAGCAAACCTCTTGGTGATGATTTACACAACCTTGCAGTGCGCTGCACAAGTCACAGTGGAAAGACTAGAAACAGAGAGAGAAAATGAGGTTTTTAACTCTGTTACAGTTAACTGTGTTGAAAGTGACCCATAAATACTTTCTTTCTGATATCTTTATAAAGATATATCTTTATCCTATAACTTTCTCAGGTACTTAACCTTTAATAATTTTAGGGGGAAAAAGTACATGTGTGCATGCTCATGCAGGTGCACTGCCTGACCCAGCAAGTATCGAAGAAGCATTTGAATTTGTAAGAAAATAAGATGATTTTCAGGAGAGCCAATGGTTTTCTAACACATTTCCTTCCCATCTCCCTCCCCACCCCCCCCAAGTTGGTGCATTTCTGTTTCTTTCCCATCACTTAAACACAAATCCACAGAGCTGCCTTACCATTCCTGCACTCAGAGAGAGATGGGACTTTGCTCAGCACAGTCCAAGGTCCACAATGTGCAGCCACACCTATTCCTCCAAGCAACCTGGGTGCAATGCAGTGTCCACCAGCACCGTGCTGGCTGCTGCCTTTGCTGAGCAAACTGTCTCAGTGAAGTCAAATGTACAGAGAGCCCGTTTCCTCTCTGTACCGCTGTGACTTATGTAAAATGCAGTTCCTGAATAGGCACACCGAAATAGAAATTGTTTGCCGCTTAAACGACATCCTGCTCTTGTTTCAGATGTTGCAGCCGGACCAGCTAACACCGCCTGGGAATATCTCCACTTTACACCCCCCTCTCTGCTTTACATCCCATTCTTTTTCCTCTGAGCCACTCAAAGTCCACCCTGCAGCCCACAACAATTAAATTAACACCCGCTATACTAAATAATTACTGAAAACACTGGCTAGGGTAAAACCTTCCATTTCAGTAAAATTCCACCCCAAGAACTCATAGTCACAATAGCACAGGACCTTCATTCACAGCTAACCTGAACTCCCCTTGTTTGGCTTGTTCCTCCTACCATATGTGACCGCAAGGGCAGAGGTGGCTATTCTCCCTCTTGCTCTTTCCCCCAAAGGATATTGGAAATGAAGAGCAACAGCCCATGTTAAAGAAATCATAGGTATTTCATCCCTCTCAGCCCAACTTGCTAACATCGGTCGGCTCCACTCCCCTTCAGAAAGATATAGCAGTAGTGAATTTACCTCAGATTCTAAAAGCCATGCTCAGCACCTTAAATGTAACTGGCAACTTCAAGGGCAGCAACAGAGCCACATTCACATGTCAGTGCATAAAGAACAGGCCACACGAGTCAGCCCTCTTAATCTAATAACTGTAAGAGACAGGTTTTCTAACTCCCCAAATCATTCTGGTGGCCTTAAATTTACTTCCATTATTCAACATCCACCATGCAACATGAAGGTAACCCTTCCTGTTTACTATTCCCTGGATTTCCCATACTAATTTTAATCCAGCTGTCTTTCCACACAATTCCTACAGTGCTGCCTGAAATGAGCCAAGGTTGGGAACAGTGGTCTTATTAAAAAAAAGGCAAAAAAAGACCAAACACCAGTTTGGTGTTCTGTAACATTACAGAAGAACCTGGATCATTTGCCACGCCCCACATTGCATTTCCAGCCAAGTTGTGCTTTGTCTTTCCTGTGATTTGTATTCCAGCAGCGACGAAATGCTTAATTTCATGTTTCTTAACATAGCGAGGTCCCACCTGATGCTGCTGCAGGACTGCAGCATTGCTGACTGCATGCCTTGCACTTCTTGTGACAGTTGCCACAGCACAGCTCCCCTTACTGCAGCAGACTCACGTGCCTTGGGATATCCACACAGGGATCCCTCTGACTCCAGGCATGCCTTTGGCCTGAATTTTTCCTGCCTGAGATTTGACATGCAGATCCGGTTACCTTTCAAAAGTGCAAGGGGCAGAGAGGTTGAGAGCCAGAGAAGGCCACTCAGACACAAAAGATATAAGGTTTCTGCTTGCTCCTTTCCTGTAGCCACCACATGTGCAGCCTGTTGGCAGCAGGGGAGGATGCTGGAAGGCTCCTCTTCCCAGCACAGAATAGATCACAAGGAGCGCCTGCAGTCCCATCATGGCGGTTTTCCAGCTTGATTGTGCTGACTCCTTCCCAGCAGAGATAAGAGGGTTTGAACATCTCTGTTAATAGATGCTGATCTTTATAAATTATGCAGCAGAAGGAGGAAGAAGAGGAATGCAGAGAACACACACACAAATCACAGAATCATAAGGGATCGGAAGGGACCTTGAAAGATCATCTAGTCCAATCCCCCTGCCACAGCAGGATCACCTAGATCAAGTTGCACAGGAACACATCCAGGTGGGTCTTCAACATCTCCAGAGCAGGAGACTCCACACCCCCCCTGGGCAGCCCGTTCCAATGCTCCGTTACCCTCACTGTGAAGAAGTTTCATTTCTTCTGCTATTTATATGGAACCTCCTGTGTTCCAGCTTGCATCCATTGCCCCTTGTCCTATCACCAGATGACCTTGAGAAGAGCCTGGCTCCATCCTCCTGACACCCACCCCTCACATATTTATAGACATTAATGAGGTCACCCCTGAGCCTCCTCTCCAACCAAACCACATTGCAGCAGAAGTCGTGTGATTATGTCAACAGGACATCCCCTCCCAAAATGAAATACTGAAGCTAAAACACTACAGAGAGAAAAGCCAGACTGTGCTTTTCAAACACAACACATGTCTGAGCATAATCACCACACAAGAGTAAGGACCATTGCACCATATGCTTGTTTATCAGAAAACATTAATAACTCTATCTCTCTTCTTCCTTTGGATGCACAGGGCAGTTAGACTTCCACATGCAGGAGCGTACAGCACCCAAGAGTTGGATTTGTACATACCCTCCTGCTGCTAACCAGCAATTGTGGAGAAACCAAAACTGAGGCGAGGGAAAGAGGATTCTGAAACACTTCCAGCTCTGTCCTGGCACTCCACCATTCCTCCTTGTAACAAAAGTGTTTTATGAAGTGTAGCTTCAGTGGAAACAAGGGCTTGTAGTCTGCAGATGCAAGGGGAAATTTGGATGGGGCAAACTAGGATGGCAGATGGATCAAATTCAAATACAGGCTCCGATGTAGTGAAGAGGACAACAAATCTCATTTCAGTTTCCAGTTCTGCACTTTTTAAGTGGCAAGATAGGCAACAGAAAAATTAATTACTTTCATTTTAAAAGAAACAGACTCTCCTAAAAGATTTGCTGATAAATCACAAGCTTTTAAAAATGATCCACTGGCAGAAGCAGCATGAGAAATTCCCAGTTAGTTATAGCCAAAAAACACAGGGAAATCCAGAAAGGGTATTCCATCCATGTCCTAGAGCACAATTCTTTCTCCTGCTGGAGCCACACCCTCCCTTCTTTGTGTATTTACTTATTGCATTAGTTTCATATTTTAACAGACTCCATCCAGAGTTCATGTATTTGTCATTATTTATTACTTTATCAATAATAAATTTGTCTTGTTCTAGACCAAACAGCAAATCCCTGCTGTCATCTGGTGAAGGTGAAGATTTGAGACCTGTGTGACTTTCAATTGCAGTTTTAATTGCCACAGCAACTCCATGCAGCTGGTCTACTTAGACCCTGTCACTAAGCTACAAAGAGAAACTCAGGAGTGGTAAGAAAGGAACGATATATTGTGTGTCAGATGCAGCACTGCTCTATCACAGACTCATTCCTGGCACACAGCACAGTTCCACCAGTCAGTACCACCTCCCCAGAAAGGAACAAACCTGGTTCTTCTCCTGGTGCTCCAATTCCCAACATCATAATTTTTTTGTTGGTAACACTTGTGTTCCCTCAGGCAACAAGCGGTGGCAGCAGCACCATAACATGCAATCCTGGCACACCTCAGCCTTGTCTGTGCCGGCTGTTGTCAGGAGGTGCTGAACTACACAGCTTTATTACTCCAAGTGCGATCATTCAGCAAAATTCAAGAGCTATCTGTGGTGCTGCCTGTTGAAAGTGGTGTTAATTATCATGGAAACAGTTCAAGAGACACCAGCTCAAAATGCAGAACAGCATCACTGTTAAGAGGCAAACTAAATAAATTAACCATCAAAGTTTTGCAGGCTAGGAGTGTGAGGATAATTTAGCCTGATGCTTTGCATAAGAAATAAGTTTCAGCAAAGATTTATTCCTTCTGCTATGCTAGAGCTTTTCATGCCGCAGAACCTTTAAATCATCACTGCACATACAAGACCAGAGGATCCTAGTTCCCCTGGTGAGCACTTTCCTTAGCCAACTTCCCTTCCAAGCTTCTGGAAGAAGACCAGGCACCATCTTCTCTTTCCTTTTGTAATTAAGCTTATTTTCTATTCTGTTTCAGACCAAGCAAACCTTAAATATCTATAATCTTTCAAGCAAGCTGGAAAAAGAACTGCAAGAACAAACAGTTGTGAGAGGTCCAGAGTAGCTTTATGTAGGATGAAACAGGCACAAATTCATCATTCTCCTTTTTCATGCCAACTTCTAAAGCTCCCAAAAAATGCACTCTTTCCACCATCCTAAGAGAGCTTACTGCAAATTCAGTGCCTGACAGAAATTCACCCTGTAAAAGCTTTTTTTCCTTTTTAACTGTTAGAGACAAGATGAACAAACCAAAATCCATGAACTCACTTTTTCTTTCTCTGTTTTGCAACTAGTTTGAACACACATACAAGGTTTTTTAAAAATAAACAATTAAGTTTGATTAAGAAAGCCAAGAAGGCAGGCTTTATTTTCCAGCATTAAATAATCTACTATGCTGCAGCTTGAGATCAAGAAATGAACCCTGATCTGCTAAGAATTAAGATTGTGCCACAGAAGGTCTGCACTTCCTCTCCATCCACAGACCCTTGGCAGCTGTGCCACCAGAGGGTGAGGCACTCTGTCTCCATGAGGGTCTAAATAAGTGTAACAGAAGTATCAGTAGTTCTTCCATTACAGCTAAGCATACTTTGACAGACTGCCCCAGCATAAGGGAATATGGATGTGTCAGTATGGATGGATCTCAGAGTAACCTCTGTGTGCAAAACATCCTCCCTTCTTCAGATGTTTGGCTGCAGCCCAGGGAAACCAGAGAGGATGTTACTTCAGCACCGCATCAAAGTCAGGTCATGATCCAAAGCTGATGACTGCCCAGGGTAACACAATCCCAGTATCTTAGTTTGAACCAGTTGCACAACCATCCGTCCTACTGCCACCTGTGGGTAACACCACTCTGACTTCTGCATCAACGCGCTCAGCAAAGAAACACTAGAAACAAAACCTAACACACCTTCAAAGCAAACAAACCAAGCAGCCAGCTGGGTTTGCATGGCTTACAAAACCAGCCTCTGATCAAATCGCTCCTCCAGCTGGCTCCATCAGGGTTTGGTAGTTGGAGGAGGTCTACACTCTTGAGTAAGGCATCTCAAGCTAAGCTGCAGGCATTATGGCAGTTTAGAAGCAAACCTAAGTAGCATAACACACAGCCTACAGCCACAAGAGGTAAGAACAATATCAGCACTATCTGAACCACCTGGAAGGGTTCAGGGCTTTGCCAGAGATCATAGATGCCATGTGTTCCCTGACCTCAGTTTCCATGTTCACTTTCACACAGGCTTTCTAGCAGAGATGCTTTCAGGATGACTCAGAAGCAATTGTTAGAGTTGGCACAGCCTGACTGTACCAGGAACAGCCCCTCCAAGGAGCAGAAAATATTCCATGTCCCTCAGTACAGCTGTAACTACACGGGGCATGCTTCTGGCTTAGAGTACAACTGGTCCAAGTCAACCAGCCAAGGAGATGCCCCAACACATCAAGTAGCTTCCTGCTTCCAATCTCAACTCTTGTGGAACCAGAAAGGATCCTATGAGCACATCAGGCAAGCATTTCCACTCCCAGGGCTCTGGGTATTCCATGACAGTAAGCAGGTCTTAGCAATGCAAGTGGAAGAAGCTGCTGGGATGTGTAGGGCTGTGTTTGAATACCACCACCCCTTCTGGCCTGCCCACTGATCTCTGCTTTGCAGGGGAAAGAATCAAGTTCTAGATGACTTTTGTCAGGCAACTTGTCATTTTCTAAATGGTAACTGCTTGACAGTGTCATTAGTTTGTAGTGGGCCTCAGTAACACCTCACACAGCAAATACAATCCCAAGTCACAGGCTGATACCAGTCAGTAGCCTCAAAAGAATGTTCACAGGGTCAAATTTCATCTGTGTGTTCACTTGCTTGTGGATGTTTTTGTTCCCCGACTCCACCAGGCATCAGAGCAGGAAGTCCAGCATTAAGGAGAATTCAACCCTCTTGATCATCCTTCCATTTCCTTGAGAAATCTAATTTGTTCACCACTTGGTCAGTTTAAAACAGTATAGTTCCATGGGCTAGCCAACCCTAAAGCCAACAAAAATTCAGTATGAGAACAAAATAGAGGCTGGGACCATTCAACCAGTCTCAGCCTGGAGGTCACTGGTGCCTACAAATGAGCCCGACCATGGACCCCAAGAGTAAATTGTCCTCTAAGCACCAGTCCCTTCTACTCAATTTTTAAATCAAGAAGCTAGAGTCAAATCTGCCAAGCAATGCACAGCTCCCCATCATAATTCTGATGTGTGCAACAAGGCAAATACAGGGCACTCCACCCACAGAAATGTCCCTCCCCATAAAACAGAAGCCAGTAGTTGCATGGGAAGAAAAATATTTTTTCTTCCTCCATTTTCTCTTTTCTTTTTCCTTTCTGGTTTTGGTTTTTCCTCCTTTTTTCTTTCCTGTGTGTGACATACACATAGCTTTGGATATTGAACACACAAAGTATTGGAAGACTGTTTTTTTAAACTGCTTAGCAGAGCTACTGCCTTCCCAAATGGATAGCTCTCTCTCACTTACATGTGTCTTCTAGAGCCTGATGTCACCCTGCCTGCAAACTTGACTTCCAGGAGAGTGGCACAGGCAGGGCTGCCTGAAGCCAGGTAGCTCCCACACAGCATGAGTGTACATGAGACAAGCTCCAATTACTGGGAGTTAACCTCGAAAGCCAAAAGACATTAGAGCCAAACTCAAAATACAGATTTCAGAGGCCCTTACTATTAGCACCAAGAGAAATTGCCCAGATCCACCCACAAGAGGAGCTCACAACCCCAGATTTTCTATTCTATTTGACACCAAGGAACTGTGCCAAGTATGAATTAAGCTGTTCTGGGAAGCACCAGCCATCCCAGGCACAGACCTTGTTCTCACTTGAATATTGGAACCCAAGGCCATACCTTGCAGCCCTGAAGGGCTTTTGCAAGCATGCGTGGCATTCAAACCAGGACTTGCAAAGATCTGGCACCTTTTCATTATAAAAAGGGAAGTAGGTTTTGAGTCATGCAGTCCCTTCCCATGCTCCTGAAAACCCACCTTTGAGCAGAAAAGAAAAAAAAAAAAAAAACCAGAAAAGAAAGCATCTCCCAGTCAACAAATCCCCACAGCAAACAACCTGACTGGAAATGGTCAATAGATCAGGGTGCACACACTCACAGTGCTGTACCTGAATTGCTTTTTCGGTGGTGGTGGTGGCGGCGGCAGCGGCGCAAACTCCACACCATTACTTTTGTCTTTAGGTAAATCAAAGGTGAAAGATGATGATTTGCTGATCCCAGTCTGGCTCTTGAGCATTGGGTTATCATCCACGGGGCCAGCACCAGTTGTTTCGCTCTCAGCTTCTGCTGGCCATGGGTGGGTTAAGAGCTCCTGTTCCTCCTCCTCCTCTATCCGGCACTGCTTGGGCCAAATAGGGCTGTAGTATTTCTGCCTCTGGTCATATGATGAGCCTAAGAGGCCTCTGCTGGACTCCTCCACAGATACCCCATTAACATGAGAGTATGAAGAAGGGGACACCCCCAAAGTGGCTGTATCAGCATAGCTCCTTGGCAGCAGCTGCACACCTGCTCTGTCGTGGCTGTTGTCATCACCAAGCCTTGCCACCTGGGAGCTTACTGGAAGCCCACGGTGTCCCTCACTGCCTGGCTGGCTGTTTTTGGACATCTTTGGTGGAATAGCTGGACTCTCAGTAACAGAGGTCTTGACAGGAGCTGCTAGTTGAAATCTTTGGCTGTTTTCACTTCCAGATGCTTGAAAAATCTCTCCAGGCTCAATGGCAGATGAGCAAGTTCCAAAATCGGGGTGAGAAGTGGGGCTGATACATGGCCACTGAACTCCCACTGCAGAGTCTGGGCTGCTGAGAAATATCGTCTTGTGATCGTCCTCAGTGTGTGCTGTCATTATAGTTATCTTTGCTGCCACCTGGCCAGCAGAGTCCTGGTATTCCTTCTCACATCCCAGAGCCCAGCCAGCATCCTTCCATGACCCATCAGCTTGCTCCTTGCTGCGGGCCAGTTTCTCTGCTTTTACCTGCCCACCCACAGGCTTCAGCTGTACTTTCTTCCTCTTGGTGCTCTCTGCATAGATGGGGTCACCCAAGGCTGGTTCAGTGGCAAGATGAGGGCGCTGCGGCTCCACTAGAGCCTGCTGAGGGGTGCTCAGACCTTCACACCAGGGGTCTCCATTGACAGAGGGCTTTCCAGACAGAGGCGAGTCCTCATCCTCTAAGGACAAAGCAAAGGTAGCTGCCTTGATGCTTTCCATGGCCTCAGGGGGAATGGCAGGCTCGACATGGAGTACCAGATTTTTCCTCTCTGAACACACGGCATAAGGGAGAGGATCATCTTGGTCTTTTGTGGTACAGAAGGCCACATTCACACCTCTGTGCTCCTCTTCACTGAACTTGACTGCTTTGCCTCTTGGTCTGGGAATCTCAGGAGCATCCCACTGTCTCCATCCACAGGGAGCAGGGTTCTCCTTCTCACACCATGCACCCTTCCCCTCCACACAGCTTGGCTCCCATGAGACAGAGCGCTCCCTGCAGCAGTCTGTAATTGAACAATACTCACCCCCTTCACCTTCAAAGCCAGAGATGTGACCACTGTCACCCTCCAAGGGAAGAGCTGCTCCATCTCTGGCTTGGGAAGAAAGATTTCTGCTGGAGTTTGTGGTGCTTCTGTCTCCCAAGGCAGACTGATTTGGGCATGGAGCCTGATGCGGCAGGGCAAACCTGTCTTTGGTTCTGTCCTCCTGCTTGCTCACCTCACCCACAAGCACCAGGCTGTGGATGGAGACATTTCTCTCCACTTTACTCTCCAGGCTGCGCAGGCCCACCATGGAGTAACTAGGAGGACAGCAAGACAAGCAGTCGCTGTGAGGGTTGTGAAGGAAGGGCTTTCTTGCACCACCATTGCCAAAATTGTCGAGGCAGATCTGCTGTGAATCTCCTGATTGCAGAAGGAGCTGTTTGCCAGAAACCACACCCCAGCTGACCTGCATGGGCCAAAGAGACAAGCAAACTATCAGGATGTACATATGAAATAAAGGAGAAAAAAAAAAGAACATTAAATAGCTCAGCTCCTCAGAAGGATCCTGTGGCACTCACTGTCTCTTTTGCTTTGTGCTTACCCCATCAATAACTACTGCAAACCTTTTCAACTGAAACTATAATTGTCCTATTTCCTGAACCACTTGCAGTCTTTGCATTGACAACAATGGCAATGCAAAGTATGGCATTCTCCTTTCTTTTTCTGTAGGTTCCCTGCCAGAAACATGTCCAACCTGTCATCCTGCACATGAACCACTATGCAATTAAAGATTCAGAGAGGGAAGGAATATTTGCACCTCTCTCTGCCGATTTTCATTTCACACTGCTGCTCTGGAGTCACACACTGCAGAGCAGATACAGGCTGTCACAGGGTAGCCTTGGGTATTGGTGTAGCTATGCTCAGCAGTAGCAGGAACAAGGCAGCAGGCAGGGAAATGTATCCAAAACCTCTTTACGTGAGGGAGATCTACGCTGTTTGCCAAGGGAGTGTGAGAGGCAGACGGTAACACTGGTCTACACAGCAATACCATCCCAGTGTGGCAGAACCTGCTTCCATAGTGCAAAACTCAGCCTGGGGCCAAATCTGAATATACAGATCAAACTCTGTTGATTGTGGCAGCCTGTGATTATGTGCCCTTTGCCCCTAGAAGAGAAGCAAAGGAGAATAATGGGAAGCTCAGAAGAGAGACGATGTGTTCTGACTCCTCTGAGGCAAGGATGGGAGAGAGAGGCACACCTACAGCCCAGGCAGGGTGACAACAGCCCATGCTTCCTTCTTCATGGCTGGGACAGTGCTGATACTAACAGGTAAGGGAAAGGAGTGAACTACTCATCTCGACTGCAACTGAAACCAGCAGTATCCAGAGGGCATTACTGCTCCAGCAGAGATGGAGAGCCCAATGTGCTGGGCTAGGAAGGTAGGGAACTTTCTTCCTCACCCCTGAAGACCATGGATCCACCTAGCTCTGACTGCAACCAGACAGGATTTCATTGCAGTATATCTTCCCAGGAAAATAACTTTAACCCGCAATCTCATTGAAAATCTGGAAGTTCCTAAGCAAACAGTGTATTTTTGAAGTCCTTGTGAGCAACAGGTCATTTGCCTTCAGCTAGATATTCTGAGAAGCCAATATACAACTTAAAAACCCGAGTCAAGACCAGGAGGAAAAACAAAAGGAAGGAAATAGTTCCAACAGATAGTCCTAGTACTACTGAGGAGAGGAGAGGTAAGTAGCGGGAAATCATGCTTTGACTGGATTAATCATTACCTGTGACATATCTGCGTTCATATTCACATCCGCCCACGCATCAGAAACATCTGAGTTTATCATAGTTGGCTTCACAGCAATTGTTGGCTTTGAGAAGAGGGAAGTATTTACACCTTCGTCTTCCAACACTGGGGTGTCAAGCTTGGTCCTACCTCCATTCGGGAGCACACCACAAGCTCCTACGTCTACGGGTGTTTGCAGCCGATGGGAACTCTTTGAGCTGAAGCAGTTTTTACAGGAGCCAGGCTTCCAAATGTGTTCCACAAAGTCACTGCACGCAGACATCTTCAAATCCTTGTGGCTCAGACTGAGAGCCCTCTGTGTCTTCTGCACTGTCCTCTGTTGCACATTTTGCATTTGCTTCCCAGAGCCTTTCTTAAAGATCACCTAGTTTTCTGGAAAAGCACAATACTGATTAGTTTGGTTACGCCCCCAAATTGGAAGATTTTTTAATAGGACAGGTGATAATTGCACTTAGTCTGCCTTCATCACAAAAGCTTAATTGTTTACAAGGCTTCTTTTCACAGCTTGGGCAAAGCCCACACAATCACTTAAAAAGCCTCAACTTCTAAGCATATCTCTGTAATAGAGAAGACATCAAGTAAGCAGCATTCCTATGTGATTTAATTCTGTTAATGAACATGTATAGGGAGGCTCGTGCAAGGTTTAGATCAAGGGTAAAAAGAAAGAGCTCTTGGAAATAGCTGTTCACAGTCTCACACACAAAGCCAGGCAGGAAAAATTCCTTCTCCAAAGTGGCATCCTCTCTGATAAATAAAAAGGCTTGGAGATACAAGGACCAGAATCAGCGACTGTGTAACCAAGGGGACTGGCAACAACCTTCCTTCACCCAGAAGTCCCGCTGTGATTGCTGCTGTGGTAGACAAAGGTTTCTCTCCCACCCAGTGCAACTGAGAAAGGCAAGCAGCATGGCTGGGGCTGGCACCAATTTGAGCAAGTGCCTGGCAGAAACCTCTTATCTGGTTTGCCAGGAGCCACAAATAACAGTGTCAGCTCGCTGAAACGATTCATTGTCTGCAAGAAATGGTTTGCTCTTGGATTACTTAGACAATCCCTTAGCATCTTCCTTCCCCAGGAGGAAATGCCCCAGGAACAAGACATTCCTGCATTCCTATGCCCCTCTCCCCTCACAGCCAGGTCTGGTAGCACTCAGCCAGCAGCTACCTGGAGCTAACAACTTTTGGAGACACTTCAGACAAGTCCACAAAGCTCAGTGGATCAGGGGAAAAACCAGAAAATGCAACTAGCTCACGGCTCCACAGACTTCTTACCCATTTAACTAACTTTATATGATCTCCTGGCCAGCTGATCCCAGTGCAAACTGAAGCTTTTCCCTGAGGGTCTCCCAGTGAACAGGCACTTTGAGACCAGTCGGATCTCTCAATGCTTCCTCCAAGCAGGCACCCTACAACCAGCACCACCACGCAGGCACCCTGCAACCAGCACTGCTATGGACACTGTTGCACCTGCATGTGCCTCTAACCAGTCTGTGTTTCAGCAAAGCCTGTTGCCTCTATGCTCAAAGATGCACTGTCCACTGTCTCCAACCACCCCATTGCATGGTGTAGGATGAANAGTTGGGCAGGAGAAGACCCAGTGACCCACAAGTGTTCTCTGAATTAAAAAAAAACAAACAACAAAACTTGCCTTTGGGAAGGAAGGCTCTAATCGGATACAGCATCCTTCAGAGTTCTTCTGTTTGGCAAGCTGATGAATTAGGATGTGTTTCATGGAAGAGCAGAAAAAAAGGGGAATATCGATGGGACACACAGATTAGTGTATGTCTCTTTTTAGGGAAGAAACTGCTTTAGTCAGGTTTTTCCAAGGACTTCACAGCATCCAGATTAACCAAAGGACAGCAAATCACTCTCAGACACACCCCAGCACCTTCAATGACATTAACGCTACTGACAGGGAATACAGCTTTTAAAATTACTCTGCTCTTTGTTTCCTTTCAGGTCTCAAAAGCAGCAACAGCATCACCCAAAGCTGAACAGGTGTCCTGAGGAGAGCCAGCAGAGCAAAAAGATAAAATCAAAGGAAGAAAACCAGAGACTGAAGCCAGAAAAAACTTTTCATTTCTGGTTTAATAACTACAGCTGCCAACTGCCTTTTAAAGACAGGCACTTTCCTCACTACCGCAGCCGCTGCATCCCACTGCCCAGAGCCTGGCACAGGAGGCGCCCGCCCCACACACCGGAGGGGCAACTGCCGCTGGCACCGACCTCCGTCCGCGGCGCTAAGCCGGGAAACCGGGTAAGCCAAGAGACCGGAGCCGGATTCGAGGCAGCCCCGGAACCCTCCTGGGGCACCGGCAAAGGCCCGGTGTAGAAGCTACCTGTTCTCTCGGATGGAGATGCTGGGATGCACATGGATGATCCGGCGAAACCCACCTGCCCCAAACCACAAAGCCCCCAACACTAGCAGCTCCGGCTGCTGGACGGGGCGCCGGGCGGACACCGGCACCGGGAAAAGTTTACCGGGCAGGGTCAGCCTGGGCGGGGGGAAGGCGCCAGGGGGGGATGGGGGCTCCCCTGGCTTTGGCCTCAGCCTCCCTGCCCTCC
>VZRI01007280.1:149059-235700 GCA_013397515.1 Upupa epops
TCCCTTATCTGCTGTGCTTGTGGCACTCAGCCCTTGGGACTTCACCTTTCTCTTGGGGACATGGTTCCCACATCAACACACCATCTTGCTGTAGGAAGAGGATAATGGGGCCCCTTTTGTTTAAAAAGGTACTGTGAGGCCCAACTCCAAAAAAACCCTAAAAATTCAGCACCTCTTTTCTGCAGATTAAAAGTGTCAGCCGTAAAGAGTGAAACATTAATGTGGTTTCTTAACCATCCTCCATGGGACTTATCACCTCTGCTAACATCTGGAGGCCCAAAGTATCATCTCTGTAGGACCCATCTCCCTTAGACAATAGGAATGAAGCCCTAAATTGCTAAGACAACCCAATGTGCAGGTAGCAGTCCCTCATCTCAACCTGGGTGCTGCTGCAGGGTGAATATAGGTACAAACCGGTACAGGTTAGTACAGACTAGTACAAATCAGTATGCCAGAGAGCGACAAGCACCACTGTTCCTCTGCTCCAGGACTATATCAAGGGGGAGAGCTCAGCTCTCCATACCCAAAAACAACAGTGGCTGTTAAGAAATGGTGGGATAATAGCTCCTTTGATGGATGCTCAGCTTGCGCTTTCAGGATGTGGTGGGGCTGGGGAGGGGGAGGGGGCAGAAAGCCATGTAACAGTGCTGATAACAAATGGGCTTTGTATGCTGTGACCAGGGGCTCCCACAGCTGCTCCAGCCCCCTCGAGGTAGTTTGGGTGGGAGAAGAGGTTACAAATCTCAAGCAGATGAGCCTGACATGATAAGATTTTAATGATTCTGTCTCTTTAAAAAGCGAAGCTGTGGCAGAGCATCTCCTCCTGCCATTCAGGCAGGGGCATTCAGAAGAGAGTGCCTGCTCTGCATTGGTGGGCTGTCTGCCTTTGCCTCCTGGACAGGGGATGCCCGTGAGCATGTCTGTCCAGTTTGTTTCCTTTCCCCATGAAGCTGGTGAATATTTGCAGACCATGTGTGTCCAAGGCTCTCATCTGTTTCTTGCTATCACTCCACAGGTGTATGTGATGCTGCCTTGGAACCTGCTGGTAACCTAGAACATCCCCCTACAAGATTGCAGGGCAAGCTTCAACCAGTCCAATCCAATGAGCAGTACAATTAAATGAACAAGTCTGGGGGTGGGTACCATGGCAAAGGTAGGACCACCAAAGCATCAAGTATGTAACTGATATTAACTTCATGTATCTCTGGCTTTATTTCACCTGTCATCACTTCATGACAGTGATTTTTCCTTATGACGCATATTCCCCGTGGATGGGAAGACAGTGATGATGGTAGCTGGCTACAGATTGACAAAAAAGTACTCCTTCTTCCCCACCCCCACCCCCCACTTCCNCTGTAATCCCTGTCCTAACAGGACACAAACATGGCCTCCAAGCCAGCATGTGTGGTTGCTCTTACTAAGTTTTGAACAGCTGGGGCATTTGGAGACAGGATTAACTAATACAATCGAGATTCCAGCTCCCATCAGGACAGATGTGGGCAGAACCCCTCCATAGGGTTAGTCACAGGCCAATGGGTGCTTCATCCACAAATAGCTAAACTGTGTTTCCCCATCTCACCCACGGCTGCCGGCTGCTGTTGGGAGTGGGAACGCTTGCCATTGCCAAACACTGCCATACCCCCTGGACCTGGCTAAACCTCACTTTCCTGTGCTGGGAGAGGGAAGGACTAACCACAGTGGGGCGGGAGCGCAGGCATGCACGCAGGTGCAGAAAGCTGGCAGCCAAACAAAGGAAGATCGCAGGAGCAGATACAGGCATATGCAGGCTACAGTGCTTGTCAGCACAGCTCTCTGAGAGCAAGACCAAAGGCAAGGGGAGAGGGATGAAGTAGTTGGTTTCTCATTGACGAGAAGATGCTAAGATGCCCCAGCATTGGGACACTGGTGCTTAGTTTAGAAGTAGGACCCCTGAGAAGGACTTTTGTTATCATGAATATTCTTTGCTTGGCTAGCTGGGAAAAGCACAGGGCTCACTGGTCTGCTGGGGCATCCTTTAAAACAGACTTCTAAGCACTCCTGGCCACCTTGGAGGCAAGCAGGGCCCACATGTCCGAACAGGTCAATGGGCACTAGTGTCCAAACTTCTTCCAACAATAGTCTCCTTTAAAAAGGTGAACCAAACCTGATGCCTCATGAACATCCCCAGCTTCAGCTGGTTCTTCTTTTCTAAACTCTGCCACCAAACCTCTCATCTGCTTTTCCAGGGTGTTTTAAAGGCACATAGCCCCTCATTTGCTGAGATACAGAGACTCCTTCACTAGAGGCAGGCCTCTGCTTGCAGAGCTGGTGAACCGGTTCCCTGGGTGCGAGTTGCATGGGCAAGCTCTCCCACACATGGATGGGTTTCACAGGGACCTGTGGGAGACTGGCTGCTAAACACCAGGTCTCTGTGGAAAACAGATGGACTTGGAAAGGTTGGGAGGGGCCAAAGACACTGTGGTTCTTTGGAAAAGACTGATCCTGAAGCCAGGGCTGGGGACTGCCAAAAGGCAAGATACTAATTGGTTTTTCAGTTATCTGAAGACAGGAGTCAGGAATTGGACCAAGGAACAGTGGTGAGAAGTGGGGCTTGGGCCAGTCAAAGCAATGGGCCATGCAGTGAACCAGACTTGTTTTCCCAGCCTTCCTCAGACTGGGAACAAGAATCCTTGCAGAGTGAGCTAACAGTCCTTGTTCAGTGTCAGGTGAATGTAAATAGATATCAAGCACCTCTGAAGGTGACAACTTGGTAAATAAAACCACCAGCCTCTTCTCAGTCCAGTTGTTGGGATTCTCATGGAATAAGCAGTAGCCTCCAGCACTGTGACAGCAAACACCACCGTGTCTTATATCAGAGTAATCCAGGGTCTAACATTCCCACTGCATCCAGCAGACAGAGCTAGGTCTGGAAAAGCCATTGCCACAGAAGAAGCAGACAGTGAGACACAAGAGCACACTGCTGTTTACTGTCTCTCTCCAACAAGACTGGCCTTTTTGACTTGCTCCACAGTGGTGCTTGGTGTTTACAGGCACTGGGAAATGTTTGCTCCTTGCACTCTTTCCAATGGAGCGTGGGAAAAGCTCTCAACCAAAGAAAAATTTGCTTTCAAGTCTATTCTTCTCACTCTCTTTCTCTCTAAGTGAAAAGCCCTGAGAGGGGTTTTTTTTTTCTTCACAGGGCAAGTTTTTTAGCCAAGGCAAATTGATGTTTGTCTCTGGTGCTGTCAGCAGAGTGACAGCCATCAGTATGAGTTGAGGGGCATGGCAGTTGCAGATCAACGGGGACAGAGGGAGTAGCAGCAGTACAGATGGGGACCATGTACACCTTCCCCGNTTTTACTCCCACATGTATATAGAGTCCTCAATTTGGTGCTTGACTCAGAGTGGCAGGCAAAGAAGAAATTTACATTAGCTTGAAAAGAAACCATGAAGATCACCCCTCGATTATTGGCTTTGGAGTGAATAGGTAGTGAACAGAAATACAAAGGCATCCTTCCCTGTCAGGAGCAACACCAGTGTTTCAACTGTCTCTCATTCAGCTGCCAAGTGCTGGACCTGTCTGGTGAAAGCAGACTGCACCAGCACTCATCAGCCCTTTGTGTGGAAAGTACCTATGGCTGGGACAGGAATGTGCATCAGCCCAGCTCCTTGGTCCTTACTGACACCTCAGCCTCAAGAGATCTGGCCCGAGGAGACTTCCCATCCTGTCAACCAATATCTGCCTCACCACCTGATCCATCAGACCTCACTGGACTGAAGTGCAGGAGAGCAGGTGGCTTCAAGTAGCCTGTTTGCAACAAGCTCAGGATGATGTAGGGAAACAAGGGAATTTCAAGCAAAATAAAGAGGTTATGTCATGCACTTCTTTGCCTGGGGGGCCAGAAATCACGCCTTCTGCACAAAACAAGGTGGAGGGACCCAACAGGAGTCTGCAGAACTCACAGGACGGTGATACACTTGGAGAGAATGAAACACCTTGGGAGCTGGAATCTCCTGCAGTGTGGGTGGACACTGCAGTGAAGGTTCTTCCTATGCCCAAGGCCGCTGCTAGAAATGGAAGAAAGGTACTTCTGCCCCTTGCCTCTCTGTATAGCCCTCTCTCCTCTGTTTAAGAGCAACTCTTGGAACCAGCTAAAGGACAACTGTAAGCCCTGATACAATCCAAGAGACCCACTCTATGCCCAGACAAAAGAGGAAGGAATACCCTTTATATTCAGAGGCTGAAGGCATATCTCATGCTTCCAGACTCATTCCTGCAAGTAACCTGATGCCCACAGCAAAATTTCCTGTGTGAAACTCCCTCCCTAAGAGAGGTGTCTTCAGTGAGCAGCTGCAGAAGCAGACAGATACTGGAGGAGGTGTTTGCTTTCTCCATCTTTGCCCCACGACCCACACCCCTCTCTTAATTGTTTGAACATCAAGAAATGACTTGTCTTATTGCAACCTCCCAAAGCAAGACAGGCATTGAACCAGTAACCTGAAACTGCCTCTCAGGGAGATAGGCAGCAACCACCTCCCTCTATTCCCAGGGCCTCTCTCCTGCTCATCCTTGCCTTAGCAGCAGCTACATCCTTCCCTCACTCCACTCTGTTCTTCAGCAGCTCCTCACTTCGATGTTAATGAGCACAGAAAAAAAAGCAGAGAGCTGCCATTCAGGACCCTTCTCAGACACCAAAACATCTCTGTGCATTAATAATTGCTTTCAAAAGCCCCTTCCATGCACACATCCCCCCACCAGCGCCTGATGCTTTTCAAGAGATCTGAGGTGCGAAGCAGCATGGTGAAATTTTAATACAGCCTGAACACGATGTGAAAGCACTCAAGTGTCTTTTAAGCAGCCTCTCTGTCTGCAGCAACTGCTTTGAAGGCAAGATCACTTCAGCATGGCTCAAAAAGCTTCAAAGAGAATATTTGGGACTGATTTTGACATGACTGAGAGAAAGCAGGAAGCCTCCTAATACGGTTCCCTCAAAGGACAAGTGCCAGCAGAAGAATGTGCCACCTCTCACCATGCCTACCGCCTGGGGGCTGCTCCAACAGGAGTCTGAGAGAACCAGAGCTGTGTGTACCTGTAGGGTACCTACAGAGTACTCTGACGTAGTCCATCTTCACAGACTCCTGTAGGAAAGTGATTTTCCTTACTACTGTTTGTAGTCATGCTAGCAGCTCTGATACTGATGGTCTGCTCTCATCTGTGATTTCGAGAGAGAGCTATCTATGCCTCAGTGTACCTGTGTTGAGGAAAAGTATGAAAATCAAGTGAAGCATGATTTTCTAAACAGGAAAAAGATGCTGGTAACACCCTAAGACTCCCCTGGGAAACAAAACCTAGAAAGCAGAGTCAGGAGATGAGTGAACAAGAGGAAACAGCACTGGCAAAGGAGCTCCCAAAGAGAGGCTTTTGAAGTGTGCATTACTTCAGCCAGCAAGTATCCCTCAGGTTTTCAGTATTGCACACTGCTCCTTGACACCTTGGGCCTCTCCAGACCTGCAAGCAGCACAGCACTGCCCTACACAGGGAAATGCTCTGGCCCTGGAGACCTTCAAATTCAACTTGGGAACATCAAAGAACAAAGCAAGAAGCTGAGCTCCACACCTTAAGATGTCCTGCCACAGGGCAACTGGCAGGTCCTATTGACACTGCATTGTCTCTGATCCCATATCATGGGTAGAACATCAACCAAAAGCACCAGTAGCAGGGGTCTGTGTTACTACTGAACAGCTCTCACAGCTGTTTTCCAGACAACAGAGTCCCATTTACTTGCCAAGCTGTCAGTAGTGGTACATATCAGCCCAAGGTTGATGAAAGGATATTGGAAAAGTGTAGGCTGCAAGTGTTTCACATCCTGTGCCATCAAGAAAGGGAGGGTGAGGCCACTAAGGAGAGGATAGAGCAGGTTTGGGTTGATGAAACCCCTGTTAGTACTGCAACATTTGACTTTTCTCTGGAAATTATGCAATGCAACACAGCTATTTGCCTACTGGATCACTGCAAAGAAGATTTAGAAAGGCAGAAATACCATTGCTTTAAATGAGAATTTACAAGAAAATTACCCCTCTCCATGCCCCTCCATGGAGCACACTGGACTGGTAAGGGAAATGGTCCAAGATCATCACCCAAACCAGGGTGGCCTAATGCAGGTGAGGGAGAGAAAAGGGTGAGAGTCAAACACAAGGTCTAGGCAGCACAGTTGTAGACACATAGTGCTACAGGAAGTAGGAATGGATGGTCAGGGAGACTGTGGGGAACAGGGGCAGCTGCCCTCATGCTTTGGAAGAAAGAATTCTTTTGACATCAAGGCAATGCAGCTCCACTGACTACATGGGGATGTCTAGGGGTGTTCAGGGCAGCTGATCTCTACTGCCTTTCCAAGACAAGTCTGGGAAGACCCCAATGTGTACAGACCTACACAGGGTTGAAGGGAACACAACCACCTGAGCCCTAGGTTTGCATGAAGGTAATGTAAAAAGGTCATTTGGAATCTGGAAATCTGTGGAGATATCAACCTTAGGGTCACTTTTCACTCTGCAACAAACTGTTCCACTTCCCATGGCTACAGTTACAACCAGGTTTCCCTGCAAAAAATCCCCACTTGGCAGAACTAGCATCTGTGGCTGACACATCCTGGGCATCAGCACTTACTCACAGAAGTGCAGCTAAAGCACTTGGCGTGGTTGTAAGGGAGAAAGTGCAAAGAACACCCTACTCCAGGCTGCTCCTATCCTGAGAAAATTCCAAGGGGAGCTTGTTTGGGGGAAAATGAGTGTATTTCAGAGCTGAGCTGTATTTGCAAGAGATTCAGCAGTCACATTTCCTAGGATATTTTTGAAATGAGAACTCTTCAAGTCAGCTGGGAAGTGAACAGGGCACATACATCGACCCTCTACCAGAATTAGCTCATCTGGCCTGCAGCAGGGCTGTTCAAATGCAGTCAGCAGCTATTGGTCCTTCAGCAGGATTGTGCCACCCCTAGAAATGTACTAGCTAGCTGCCTAGGTGAGGATGAAGCTTCCTGTGCTCAGTTCATGCTCTGCAAGTTGCAGGAAGGTGTAAGACCCAGCTGCTTGCCAAACGTCTTTAGCTCCTAAAAGGCTGCAGTCAGCAGCACCCCGCAGGAGTCAGATGACATCTGAGCAATTTAAAAGAACAGCATACCTCTATTAGCTGATAGACACACTTGGTGTTGGCCCACATACCCAGAAGCACGGGTATGTCTGGGGGAAATGTCAGAATTTCTTTTAGATAAGAAATTATGTGAAAGAGAAAGCAGACAGTAATCCTGGGAGGGTGTGGCAGATAAGATGGCTGAGAAAGGGATGGTGTGATGGGAGGGGATCGCAGAAATCAACAAAATTGAGCTTTAGTGGTGTCCCCATTAGCGTTTGCATGTAAGTGAGGACTTGCCTACAAGGCACCATTACAGAGAATTCCCCCAAACCATCTCCAGGAACTTAACATGCTGGAGAGCCTCTCTAGCATGGCCATACAACCATGCATGCAGCATGGGAGGAACTAGAGATATGTATGCAGTTGCAAGGCTGCAGTCTTGTGGTGGGATGGCTCCTGTAACTGGAGTGACACAACAGATGGATACAGGCCTCTTAGGTGTGATTGATCATAAATTTCCAAGAGACAGAGGAGCCAACAGGGAGAGGCTCATTGTGCATGTGAAGATAAAAACCAGCCCTTGCTTCAGTGACCATGATTATGAGGGGATGGAGGAGGGTGAGAAACAAGCCTAAAACTCCACATTTCAGGAGAGCAGACTTAGGCCTCTTCCAAGGTCTTGCAAGAATCCTATGGAATAAAGCCCTGGATGGGGCTGAAAAACCAGTAAACACTTTTTTATACATGAGACTGCATGAGTACTGGCACAGGTTGTCTAGAGAAGTTGTGCAGTTTTCATTCTTGGAGAAATTGTAGGCCAAGTTTTTGCAGAGCTTCTTGGGCCAAAGTTGGTGTCTTTAGATTTAGCATTCTCAGACTCTTCAGTGAATAACTCCAGTTTCCCCTGAAGTCCCTAGAAATTGCAGAAGTCCCTCTGTGACATCCAGAAACAGGTAATTCTGCAGCTCTGTGCTGGGCTAGGGGAAGAAGAGTCTCTTTTTTTTTGTAGTTTGGACCTGTCACTTGCCAACTTTATTCAATACTTTCTAGATCCCAGTTCTTTTGTTGGAAAGGCAGTGCACATTCATGTCATCTTCAGCATACATGAGTTTATCAACCTTTCTGCTCCTGTCCCTTACTTCTCTGTTCTTTCTTCATGCTGGGAACCACACCAAGCTGCTGGTGCTCCCCTGTGGAGCATATTCACAGTCTACACTAAGTAGTGGCTGACAACAGACAGCATGCACAGATGAGACAAGGCACCATACATCAGAATAACACGTATGAGAAGGCTGCCTCACAAATGGAGTGCTTGTAAACCTGTGGAAAAGGCTTATGCAGAACATGGTGAGAGTCCCAACTGCACCAAAACAGGGTAGGGACAGTCTGATCACTGCCAGGAATACTGAAATGCCAAGGTACTGTGCCAGGTTGTAATGAGCAGCAGGCACAATATTTTGGCATTGGTACAAACTCCCTCTTGGAGCAGTGCAGAAAAAAAGCCATGGAGAGGAGGGAAGACACATACAGCAAGTATTCCCCAGGGGTTGTTTTTGCTAAGATAAGACTTTACCTCTCAGGAGCAACATCAGACAAACTTAGTTTCCCTTGGTATTTTATCATTGGGCAATGATTTATGGAGTAGTCTAGGAGCAACTCCAGCCAAGGCAGAAGAAAAGGCATGATTAGAACTGGATCCCATTTGGCTTTGCAGCTGTAGCTGACATCAAGTAGAACATCTGCCTGAAAGATCAGCCTTGCAAAGGCAAGCCTGCTGGCACTTTGCTGGGCTACAGGCAGTAGTTGCCAAGGGAAGTTCTCTGTCTGGTGTAACACCAGACACAGATCCAAAAGGGAATCTGCAATAAAAAAGCCCACCACCCTCTCTAGAAACAGGCATTAAGCATGGGTACCATTTCTTCCTGAATGGAAAGACATGGTTACTGTATGAGGTTTAGAGCTGTTGACCTTATTATCTTCTAGCTACATGGGCCTGTATCCTTCCCTGGGATGGGTCAAAATGCGACTGGGAGTGGTTTCTTGTATCGTGGGTAGAAAGATTTCAGGGCTGCTGAAAGTTGGAATTTGTGCTGTGAGTAAGACAAGCTTCTATGGAATGAGCTACCGGATGTTTTAGGTGATTCATTTTCTTCTGTTAACTGCCCAGCTCCTGAGGCATGCAGAAACAAGGTGAGTCTGGGTGATTCAGAGGGGCCAGTGAAGAGTATTGGTGGTATTTAGCAAAGATATGCACAAGTTTATTTAGGGACCAAAGTGTAACTGCCACTACTTTTCATGGTCTGCATGCAGTGAACTTCCTGGGGAAAAAAGGTCTTGTTTTCTGCCAGATTTGTGGTGTGCTTTGGGAGCAAGTCTGTCATTCCATCCTTCAAAGGCCAGTACTGGCAGCTAGGATGAGCCTTTTGTATGTGATACTTTCTGCCTACCTTTCAAAAACATGTCCAGTGAGTACCCTATGGCAGGCAGCACAAGATAAGGCCTCACTGGTGCTTCCTGAATGATTCTGGGTGTCTCTGAAAGATGAGAGCACTTTTTCTTCTATCTCCTGCTGGCCTCCAGGACATAACTCTCAGATTCTTTGCCCTTGCTTCCTCTGTCAGGCACATAGGCTACAACAATTTGCTTCTACAACTGCCCAGGGTATTTGACACCCCGAGTACTCAACAGATTATTTTGGAGAGGCCAGAAGAATGTCAAGTTCTAGAGGACGAAAGAAGGAAGAACTTAATGTCAGATCATATCTACATCACCACTAGCTTCTTACTTTATATCAGAGGCTAGGCATTTGTCACAGAACAAAGAGAAGCAGAAAACATGGATGATTTTGCAATGCAGCACAGTGACCTTGCATATATCCCAGGGCAAAGTTCATAATTATACCTTATCCTAATTACCGCTATAGCAGCAAAGACACTAAGCAACAGAACAGGCACAGCACTCAGGGCACCCATGGCAGTCCTGACCATGGGAAAGGATGCAAGCATTCACAGCCCCAGCTTTCAGATCCCAAATTATGGTCCTCAGGAAGTTCAGAAACAAGCTTGCAAGTTCAGACATTTCAGTAAGGCTATCTCAAACACAATGACAGGCATGAGGGAGGAATGCTATGTCAGCGCTTCTGGACACGGTGTGCTTCCATTGTACTTGTGAGGAATATGGGGCCAGTTGACAGGGCACTAACATCTGGTCAAAGAACAAGAGAGGACTGTTGTGTCCAACTGCAGTGCAGATATGCTCATGATACAGAAGAATAAGTCATCAAGGTCAGGTTTGATGGGGAGCTGGGCAATCTGGTCTGGTTTGTTGCAGGTGGGTTAGATTAGATGACCTTTGGAGGTCCCTTCCAACCCTATGATTCTGTGATCTTTGGTACATATTGAATATTTTCTTTTACAGACTCATGGCAGCACTGTTTGGAAGAGCCCTCTGTAGTCTCTGGTCCACCATCCCTCTGGGTGCAAGACTGTTGCCACTGATGCAGGCCCAACAGCATCTAACCAACATTCAGAAACCCCCAAGGATGGCAAGCCACCACCACTCTGAGGATGTGTCCCCTCCCTCTCCGCTTGGGGGAGTATATTGCCTAATGTCCAGGCTGAAATCTCAGTGGTACAGGAGTGATTCCTTGTAAGCAGCATTTTATAAAAATGAGGGCAGAAGAAGAGTGAAGAGCAAAGCAAATAACCTTGCATGAATGGGCTAGCTCTGTGCCCAGTGTTTGCCTGGACAATGATTGCTTTTGTGCTGAAAAGCTAGGGATGGACATGAGAGGCAACTTTAGGAGGGTGAAGAGTGAGAACCAAGGTGGCAGGTGAGACCATAACTATAATTAATTTGAGGAAAACAAAGGGAAAACTCCGCTGCTCTTATTGTACATAGCCTTCATGTAAGAGTTCAATCTAGAGGTGAACAACTCACCAAAGAGATCAGTTACCCTCCACAAACCACCAAGATAAAAAGCTAAGTATTTGAGGCTTTGCAATCTCTCCTCTAGGCACCTACAAGCCAACCTCTTACCCTGTTATTTAGCCATGATGATGAACAGAAAAGGGGTTGGGAAATGGGCCAGGATTGCAAAAGAAGAGGTTCACGAACTTTTGAGTTAGCTGAAATGCATACGAGCTATAGCAAGACTCATTATCAGAGTAAGAGCTGTCTGTAGTTCCCAAGCCACATTCTCCAAGAACTGCTGGAGGGCTGGAGAATCAAGGAAATGGCACAGAATGAATATGATATCCTGTTCAGAAGGCCTGAAGTCAAGCTATAGATCCTTAATTCAGTGCCTGGAAAATCAACCTGCACAAAGGATTAATTCAGAGGCATCAGGGGATACAGCAGACAACTGGGATTTATGAAGAACTGCTTCATACCAAACCATTTAAATTTCCTGTCTCAAAGATCTGGCAGATAAAGAGGCAGCAGCAGATGTGGCAGTTTTGAGCTTCATAGTAGACATTGTGTTATTCCATTCAGACTTCTTCTCAGAAAGGGAAATACCATCGAGATGAAAGATAGATATAAAATTGGTGTAAAAATAGCAAAATCTGGTGTCAAGAACTATTTATGTCTTAAGGTCTGACTAGAAGGACATATACAGAGAGAAAGAGCAGAGAATGGCTTTGATACTATTCAATGTTACCACACTGTGAGCTAGAAGCTATGATACATTGCCCTAGAAATATTGCGGAGAATGTTAAATAAAGGAGACTAGAAGAATGCTAGAAAGTAGATTCATCAGATGACCTTAAGGACCTGGCAAAGATGGGATTTGACATCAGTTACATGAAATTCAGTCAGGTCAGGTGTGAAATGCTTTGAATTCAGAACAGTACAACACAATGAAGCAATAGTATGTGAGAAGACACAGGCCACAAACCAAGCAGGGGAGCATGCTAGAAGAAAGTCACACACTATTAACTCTATTTGCATCACTGCAAAATGTCAGGGATCAAACCAGTGCCACAGAGGAATTCATACTTAGGGGATGAAGACAGATCATCCTAGCTTTACCCTACCCTTGAATGATCTACCTTCCTTCTCTTTGCTTCCCAAGTAGCTGGCAGAGGCAAGGGTGATGGGGGGAGGCTGATGGACAGGGCCAGCTGCTTTCATTGCAGCTTAGCCTGAAAGAAACTCCCCTAGGCTGGGAATAGTGTTTGTTGTCTAGTTTCCGTGTGGCCTGCAGCTCATGCCTGCTCTGAGAAGGAGCTGATTCCTGAGGGGTGCTTGGCAAATGACTAGCAGCCTGCCCTGGATGCCCCCATTGAAGGGCAGCCCTGGGGCCAGCTGCAAACACAGCTTGATGAGTGAGAAAGTCCCATCTGAGTGGGGCATAGGTCTGTACCACCCATAGAAACCTCTCATATCTCCCAGGGAAAGAATGATCAGGCCACCTCACCCTGGAGTCAAGACTACTCTCCTGCAGCCTTCAGGTACCCAAAATCCCATCCACCAATAAGACAGCTTCCCACTGCCATCAGTACTAAGTTCCCTCATCTCTGATTGAGGGCACTCAGCACACCCTAGACCCAACTGACAGGCACTCCTATACCTCATGTGAGCAGCAAGTCCTTCCAAATACTTCCCAGCTGTGACACACTGGGCAGACTTCTGGGAGTCAGGCAATCTCTTGAAGCTTTGAAGCATCCTGACATTTTAGGAAAAGAGAGGACTTCTGTGACATTTTGAAAAGAACTTTCTCACCTTGATTGTTCAGCAGCAGCCTTTGAAATTCAGCTGCAAATAGCCCTCCAGGTAAGGATGCTGTTTTCCCAGTACATTTTCGTTATGAGAGGATAGAAACTGCAATGAATGGTGATATTCCTCCTCACACATTCTCTCCCCACTCCAACCCGTAGGTTAGTGGCTTTTTGTCCAAGTGGTGTATTTGAACACTCAAGTGACAGGTCCAGGCAGCACATACCACTTTGAAATTGCAGGCATTGCCTGTTATCTTCTCCAAGAGGGCACAAAGTAAGAAAGAAGCAGATGCTGGCAAAGGTCTAGAGGAGCATGTCTTCTACTTTGGTGTGAAAGGGAAGGCACAAGGTACTCAAGACTAATCTTGCTCTGCTTGTAGCTGTAGTTCAAGTTCTCTGTGGCTGGTGATTTCTCTGGCCTTTCCACACCAAAATCTGTTAGTGTTGTCTCCACTGACATACTGACTGCCTCAAAAGTCTGTGCTGATGGTAGCAGGCACACTGAAGACAGGGCTGTACAGCATGTATCCAACACTTTGCCAGGAAGAAATGTATTTTCATTTTCAGGATTTGTCTGACAAAGCTGGAAGAGTACTGTGCTTTTTTCCAAGGAGGCAGGATCTTCCTGAGGGGAAAAACTGGTCAGTCTGTTCACAAGTGAGACACAATTATCTTCCATCCAAAATGTCCATGTAGTTCACAAATACAGTGGGGGAAATCCCTGTTGTCAAGATGGAAGTTTCACCCCAGCTTGGTTCTCATCCTATCCACTATCAGAATAAAATTCCCGTAGAAGTCCCACTGTTTCTCGGTTCAAGAACAGACATGGAGCACAGTTGTCTGAAAAGAGTTCTAAACAGGTCTTGTCTTTTGTCCTGCAGCCTTGGCCATATGGACAGTGGTTTAGACCCACAGGGTTGGCCACACTACTAGACGATATGCTGCACAGATAGGGCATAAGCCTGATAGGCTGCACAGTTATGAGTCATCTACATTTTGGTTGCAGGACTTTCAACCCAAAAAGAGATCAAAGTGCGTGCATATGAATCATGTTTACAGTAACTAGATGAAGCCCATCATGAAGCAGGGCCTTCATCTTGCCAGTTGCAACATGCACTGCACCCTTGGGCACTGGCATTGCCCTTTAGTTCCCTAGCTCTGTCATCCAGGAACTGGACAAACGTACAGTTTCCACAGCCAAGCACAGTTCCAACCACTCTCTTCTTTCTCTCTGTAAAGGGCTGCACCTTCTAAACCCAGCACAAGACTCTCATCTTCAAACCACTCTCAGCCACTTCAGGACTGAGTCCAACAAAACAGAGAACTGTGCAAATGCTTTTTATACCATTCCCTGGACCGCTAGTAAAGACTCAAAAGTGGCAATCAGGCAAGTCCAAGTGCAGCAGTTCGGAACTGAGAGAGTTTAACGGGTGAGTGAACACCTGGGAGGCATCTAATGAAGCTTTCAACAACTCATTCCCAAGATTTAGTCTGAATAGAGATCAGAGTCACAGCTGGGCTGCAAAAAACAAGAATGGAAACAACCTCAGTGCTCACCGATGGCTTTACTGGCTTTACTGCTCTCTGCAAGCATTACAGGAGGCTGTTCCAGATTGCACGGGTGAGTGCAGCTCCCTCATGCTATGTTCTGACTAGGGGGAACAGTCAGAATTCAGCAGGCCACAGGCCCGAGTATGATAAGCCACTGCTGGGTCACTGCCCAGGAGTGTGACCTGTCAACACAGGCCTTGCAAACCCTTGCACACCTGATGCATTCCCTGCTCTCTGATAACTCCTCTAAAGTGCATCCTTGGGGATGTTGTCTGAAGGGAGATAAATCATTAGGCAAATATAAGGTTAATAAATTTACTTGCAGGAGTCATAGCCCAAAGGCTGGAGAGCTGGGGCATGGAATGACATGCTGGGTGCCAGCCACCACTGCCTGTGCTCTGGGGAGGCCACAGAGATGCCTGTCCCACATTCCATTATCAGGGAGGACCACAGACCCAGTCTTGCCCTGGGTCTTGTCCTTGGCTTCCTGGACACAAAGACAGTAGTGTGTGTCCAGGGAAGAAGCTAAGAGCTGGTCTGAGAGAAGCCTACTATGACTGCAGCTGTTTGTGCAATGCAGTCTCCCAGCTGCACACATGCTGCCTGGGCTGTGGCTTAAAAGCCAGAAGTTGTCAATGAGGAATACTCCTCCTGCACTCTCACAGATTCCCACATTTCCAGAAGGAAACTCATCAAAATGGAACACTAAGACCCAAGTCCTTCAACCCGGACACCTGCTTAGTGAGACTCTATGGAGACCAAGGAGAAGCTTGGACAATAAGGTCTGATGCTAAAACCTCATCCTGGGTTGTTCAAGCCATCCTGCTTTGCCCCCAGTCTGTGGGCATTCAGGATTTTTGTAGAGACAAACACAAGTGGACCTATCCAAGGAACTAGACTAGAGGAAATTATGACCCTCCAAGTATCTGCATGTGCCTTTCCCAGGCACGTTGAACTTGAGAAGTGGTCATGCCATGCAGAAGTTTAGAGGTATTGGGGGGCATTTTGCCACATGACACAGGCAAAACCCTAGGGTCTGTGCCATGTAAACAGAAATTGCAAGCTGCAGGCTCCTGCTAAAGAGCTCTCTCTGCAGAAATTTGCCACATGACAAACAAATATTGGATGCTGGGAGACCCTGCTGCTGCTAGAACAAGCCCTGGAGCAGCAAGGGGAAATGGGCTAGAGCAAACCCTTTGCAAATACATGGGCCTCCAACTCTCTTTGTCCTAGAGTCATGAACTCAGCAGAGTAGGAGCAAAGCTGCCTTCATGCAGGGAATCTATTTTCTTGAGAGTCACTTTTTGAAAGCTCAGCTGTTCTCAGGAGCCTAGATCAGCCTAAGAATCACAGAGGAAGCTTTGGAGACCATTGTGTGCACATATTCCCTAGCAGTGGACCTTTCTGACATCAGGAAAGGCCCAGCTCTTACAACAAACTCTGCTCCATTGGTGTGATAATGCCATAACCCAAAAGCCACTAGTTATATCCACACCGATCCTACACTGAGCCACAGACATCTAAGAGACACTAGCACTTGTCCCAGCTAGGGTCCCATCACCATGAGTAGCTGGAAGAGGCAATAGAAATGGAAGGGACAGGCTGAAAACAGAAATATTGCCCTGAATGCATTCCCAGACATATATAACACATGGTATCTGGGTCTGGAAGCAGCAACTCAACAGCTCAGAATAGATGTTTTTTAATTACTTTTTTTTCTTGGAACAGTCTCAAGCTCTGACCATCCTGCCCTGAATCATTTCCAGTTAGGTCAAGGCATTCTGCTGCTCCTTCCAATTTACAAAGAGGGGTGGAGGCCAATGACAAAAAAAAGAAAGCAAACTATCTCAACCAGGCCTGGATAAAGTTTCCATCACATTCTTAAATAGAAGACTTTGCCAAGATAGGAAAAAACTGAGTCAGCCTTGTAGGAGTAGGAAACCCCAAGTGAAGTGGCTCTCCCCACCCAGCAGCTAGGGAAACAGGAGAAGGAAGGCAGTTTCAGCCAGACCATTTTATCTCTGAGACCAGAAGGCTTTAAATGCTTCCCTAGAGCTTGGAAAGGGTCAGGCTCTGCTCTGAATTGCTTTTCATACCACCTCATTAGAAAGTAAAAGAAAGAAATGAACAATCTATACCTTTGTGGCATTGGGAAACTGCCTGTAATCCTGTTTCCTTCCCTGAGCTTACTCACAGAAATGTCATCCAGCATCAGGGCCTCATCACCTTATTGTTGCCTTGTAATCAAAAGCCCAGGCACCAATCCAAAGGGCAAGATGCATCCTCCTGGGTGTTATTAATAAATTTGAAAAGTTGTTAAATATGACCCCGGTGCTTAATTGCAACACTCCTAGCACCCATCTTCTACTTACTGCTGCAGAGCCAGTCAGTGGCCACCTCACAGACCAAAGCCTGTGTGAATGAGGACAAGAAGGGAAGAGCATCCACTGAGGGAGAAGATGAGTGCAGCTGGAAGGTACAACAGGGACAGGCATCCTAGGGCAGGCTCTACAATGTCCACGGTAGGGGTACCTGCAGCACCTCTCGCATGCCTTGCAGCAGGCCTGTCTATGAAAACCTGGGCAAATATGACAAGATTTCTCCCTTTCCAAAAGGTCTGGCACATTCTCTACCTGCACATCTAGGATGGGAAGCAAATCCCTTGCCAGCCAAGTAAGGTTTGCTTCCCATCTGCTCCTGGTTACAGCCTGGCCTGGTTAGTCCATGGGTGATCACGGACTTACCTGCCAGTGTTAGTTGCCACAAAGTTATGTTTTGTTACTTTAGTAAAAGCCTCCTGAGCTCAGGAGCACCCAATGGCAATGACAGACCCTCCTCTATGGTACCCAGGGCTTACTGTTCCACCCAATTCTCCACAGCCCTTTCCTTCTGCCTTCCTCTGTCCCAGGTGGACTGCATCTTCCCACAGTCAACCTCTGCTCTGTGTCCAAATGGGAAGGAAAAAAAGGACTAGAGGACTTGGGGCTCTTCAGGATTCTACTCCTGTCAGGAGTGGGGATCCCTCAGCAGAAGGCAGACAAGAGCAACACACCAGGCAGGTAGTGTTTGGTGCTGGTTGGACCCAGAACTACAGGTGTGATAATGGGTGACAATGGTCGGATCAGGGTAAAACTTAAAAAAGTCAATGGGCCAGAAAGAAAACCAGCAACCCCCAGTGTAGTTTCTTCTTAGTTTCTCAGCTGAGGAGTGTTAAACTATAGCAAGCTACTAGCTACATATGATAAAGCCAGGTATTCCCAGTGTGGAGCTACACAGAGCTAACTGTCTGCATAACTGTCCTGCAGATGTTGCTGGGGTCAGGAGCCTCTGGCCGAATCCAGCCCATTCCTGCCTTTCAGCTGAGTTGAGATTCAGTGACAACAGCTCCACAATCTGTCACTGAAATGACCTGGCACCCACAGAGCAGAAGGATGCTAGGGTCACTCAGGGAATAGCTGTAGGATGGAGCAGAGAAGGGAACCAGGGTGCAGCTGGTCCAGCACAGACCAGGCACTCCAACTGTCCACGTGGCCATGGTTACCATGGCAGCAGTGCAAAGATGCTGTAGGGACAGGCATGCAGCCAGCCCTCCAGATCAGCCAGATGCTCCTCCCGAATCAACACACAGAAGATGCTGCCCTCTCTTGGGCTCAGCGTGACTGCCAGAAATTCAGTCGAATTCAGAGAGGCCAGAGACTCCCTCTTATCTCCATAAAACCCCACAAAGGGGTTCTCAACTGTGGTGACTTCCCATGTCTGTAGGCACCCCAGGGACTTTTCTCATCGACAGCCAAGCTGAAGCTGCTGGTGGCCTCTGAGCATAGCCTGGGAAGGGAAGCGCAGAGCCAAGCTTAAGAGTGGGTCTTGAAGAGCAGGGAGATGCTCGCTGGGATAAACAGCAAGAAGACGAAGATCAGGGGCTGGCAAGATCGCCTAGGCCTCGGGAGGATCACAGGGGTCGTTACCAGCTGCGACACCTGCCAGTATTTCATCCTAATTCATGATTTTCCTAAGTTCATTCTGTTGTTAATTGACTGTGAACATACTTTACTGAGCGAGCCCTAAGGGAGTCCGGCGCTTCTCCCGCAACGAGGAGCAGGGCCGACATCTCCTGAGCCCCGGTGCCCACTGCAGTCCGGAACCGCTCCAGGACACCCGGCCCCGCACCTACCCGGGGAGGGTCCCGCACCAGGCTCCTCCCTGCTCGCGCTTCCTGCTGCCGCCGGCACCTCCTGCAGCCCGGGCTCGGCTGGGTCGGTGCCCGGACCCCCTGCCTCTGGCACACAGGGACCCACCGCTGCCGCTTCGCCCGGCCAAGAGGCATGCGGACACCACCGGCCATGATCGTGGGGATGGTGCTGTGCCCCTGCGGACTCCTGCTGACGCTCACGGGTACGCTGGCACCCAACTGGCGGCAGGTGAGCTTCATACCGGACCAGCCCACCGACCTCGTCGTGGAGCAGGGCATCTGGGACATCTGCCGAGAGCGGCAGAGCAGCCACGACCGCCTCTGCGGGCAGCCTGATGAGCTGGGCTACTTCGAGCAGGTGCCCGTGAGGGTGGCCCAAGGGATGATGCCAACCTCACTGGTGCTCACCCTCCTGGGCTTGTTGGTTGCTGCTCTGGGGGTTCGTTGCTGGCATGAGGAGCCGCGGCACGTTGTGGCTGGGGTGGCAGGGCTGGTGCTGTTCGTCTCAGGGCTTCTGAGCCTCGTACCTGCCTCCTGGTACACCTGTGAACTGTGGGCACTGCCTGCGCTAGACGGCAGCACGCTGGGTGTGGGCTACAGCCTGGTGCTGAGCTACTTGGGAAGCTGCCTGGAGATATTGGGGGGACTGGCCCTTGCCCTCAGCTTCCACCACTGCTGTAAGCAGTGCAGGGCCCCCAAAGCACCCCCCAGCTCTGTGCTGGAAGGTGGGACACGCTCCACAACTGGGGCTTACAACAATCCCTGGGATGTGCTGCAGGATGAGCGAGATGGACAATACTGGAGGAGCACCCTGCCTTGTGACTCGGACCTTTAGGTCCACCACAGAGACAGCAGTGGGTATCAGCCAGCCTACTCAGCACTGGGAGCAGCACTGGCTCCTGTTCCTCTTACACCATGCTCTTATCTTGGGATACCTCAAAGCTGGCTGGAAACAAGACCAAGAGTCTGGCTTGAATCTTTGCAGGAACCTCAAAAGCCTGCCATGCTCCAGGTCCCACAACTGTGCCAAAGCCACACTGGATTGAGGACTAGCCTAGCTCCTTCTGTGCAATTCATAGCTCATCTTCCTGCACCCTGCAGCAGCCTGGACAAAAGCAGCTCCACTGTTTCCACTAGAGCAAGATACAGGTTAGCACTGTGTAGCCTTGAGGGCTGGGAACAGGTGAGGGGAGCACCTCCCACACATCTCTGCTCAACTCAGGACTGTGAAAACAGCAAAATAAATGAAGATAAACAGGTCTGTGCTGTGGGATGGTTATGGGCTTTCTGCCAAGCAGCCTGGGCTGAGAGCCAGTGAGCACAGCTAACCCAGCTCCCCTGTGCTTTGTCTGAAGTAGGGAGGAAAGGTCTATAAAAGGGGACAGGTGGTTTTTATAGCACCTTCCTCAAGGACTTTCCTCCAAGCTCTGGAATAGGTTTCTACTTTCTTAAGCACAGCTACTTCAAGATAAAAAAAGAAGTAAGAGATCACGGGGTTAAAAAACAGCATATACTTCCCTTTTCATGGTTAACTTGGTGGGAGGTAGTAAAACTGGTCTCACTGGTTTGCAAGGGACACTGAGGAGGTCAGTACTACAAAATGCTGCTCAGCACTCTGAAACAAGACAAGAGCAGAGTTACTCAGCCAGATTTCTACCCCAAGTTAGCACTGAGTACCCTGGTCAGCAAGCTAAGTCTGCTGGGGCTGGAGACTTCCTGGAAAACCTCCCAAAGCTTTTTTCTCAGGACTGTATATTCCCTTGAACTTAGAATTTTGGGAGGAGCAAACCACAAAGGAACCAGAAATGCTATACAATAATTCTTTTATGAAAATACAGCACTGGGGTGAGATGGTCTCTTCTTCAGTGGGGCTGGCAGCTCCTGCAGAGATCAGACAGATGCTTCAGTGATACATCTGAGACAACTTATCTGGACCCACCCAACACCTTGTCAGAGTAGGACAGTCCCTGTATCAGCCAGACTCCAGGCACCCTCAGGGTCTTGACACTTTTCCCCCAGCAGGACGGCAGAGCTTGCCTCGAGTGGGTACCATGCTAGTGCTGGTATAGAGATGGATCTGCCTATGAGGGGGTCTTTGGGGTATGCCAGAGTGGCAGAGGGGTCCCTACCAGAACTTTATCTAGATGCTTCTCACCTCTTTCCCATCATAAGCTTCATTCACAAAGGTATCACTCTTGGGAGGAAGCTCTTCCTCTTCATCCTCATCCTCTTCTTCAGGGTCACTTTCACGGTGATACAAGGTTAGCACCCGGGTAGAGGCAGTGCTTGAGGTCCTAGGGAGGAGAAAAGTACACTGAGAATGACATAACTGTCTCCTAGAGATAGGTGAGAACACAAGGTCCTGCCTCAACCCTTGGCCATAGCCTGCTGAAAGAATCAGAGTTTTGCACATAGTCCAGGAGTGCCTCAGGACACCATGTTGACCCTGGGCTGGGAGACCTTGTCCATTTCCATCCCCAGGTGTACCTAGTCCAGCCCAGTCCCAGAGCTCACCTCCTCCGTTTGTCCCGTCTTCTCATGTAGGCCAGGGCCCCCACAGCAGCAGCAGTGAGCACCAAGAGCACAGCCACCCCCAGGACAATAGGTCCCGCGACAGGCTGCACCTCTGCCTCCTCACAGTAGTCCCCACGATAGCCCAGGGCACAGTGGCACACCACTTGCCCAGCCTCAATAGCACAGTCCCCACGTAGGTTACAAGTCTCGCTGCTGCATGGCATGGCCCCCAGCACCTCCTCAGTGCTAGAAGGCTCCAAAGAGGGCTCTCCATGCATGTGGGGGCCCAGGGCTGCAGGCAGACTGGGGCTGGACTGCTGAGACTTGGGTGCCATTGTGGGTAAGGCTGGTTTCTGTTCTGCCACATGGGACATTCCTGATGGTGCCAATGTGGGGACCTGGGTCTCCATCCAGGAACCTGGAGAGATGTGACACAGATTAGCAGAGACCCAGGTAAGATCCCTCTTCCCAAACTGAAGGAGACTGGGAAGGACCCCTGTGCCCAGCCAAGACCCCTGCACACCCTGGCTGTGGGCAGGCACTCACAGTCAGATTCATCAGAGCGATCAGAGCAGTCGGGGTGTCCATCACAGACCTGCTCTCTGGAAATGCAGCTCTGGAGGTCAGGGCAGGCCTGGAGTGGGTCTGGGCAGGTCAGTGCCAATGCACATGCCACTCCATGCACTAGCTGGTAGCCAGGAGAGCATCGGCACAGCCGCCCTGCAGGGTTGGGCAGGCAGAGCTGGGCACAGCCTCCATTGCTTTTTGCACAGCCATTGGTGCCTGCCAAAATAGAATGAGTTAGCACTGCCAACACAATGCACAGCTTAATTGCCCAAATGCCCAGGGTGCTCCAGACCCACCTTCCTGTGAGTACTGGCTGTAAATCCTCATGGCTACCAACTCCTGCTCCACTGAGAACCACCAGCTCTCAGCCCGTTCCAGACGGCTGTGCCAGATCTTGCTGGAGCCTGGATACACAAAGTCAGCACTGCTCCACCTTATCCTGTGAGGGTGCCTGGGATGGGAAGTGGGGTATTCCCCCACCCCTCAACCTGCAGAAGGGCAACTACACCCCACAGGGACTGGCACAGACACCTCACTCCCCATGTCCTGGTGCAGGAGTAGGACAAAGCCCAGCTAATGGACTCACCGTTGTTTGAGGTGGTGCTCCAGAGCAGAAAACCTTCACCAATGGCGAAGAGTGAGAGGTTGTGCAACCCTTCCCGCACCACTTGGAGGTGGGATCCGTCCAGCTCGATGCTGCTGATGGTGCCTCTCTCTACAGGGCACAGATGCAGCGACATCAACATGTGGGAGCATAGAGGGCTCTGGATTGCCCTGTGGGGCAACAGGGGGCTGTGCCCTGTGGAACCTGCGGACCCCAGTAGTGCCCTAGCTTAGTCCACACTCACCACGCTCTGCCCAGTACAGCCGGGTGCCAGCATTCGCAAAGGTGAGGCCAGTGGGAGCCCAGGCTCTTCTCCACACTGTTCTGCGGCCAGTGCCATCCATGGCTGCACACTCCAGTGTGGCACCATGGCTGCTGGCTGCTGTGACAAAGCACATAGTAGAAGCCCGGGGGCAGAGTGCAAGCCAGGCTGCACCCTGCAGCCCCTCATGGAGAAGTGCCAAGGCCCACCCACCCCCAGGAGCTGCCACATGGATGCTGGGTGGCTGCCCCCCAATCCAGTACAAGTTCCCACTCAGCCAGTCCAGGGCCAGCGATGTCACCGTGTCCTCCACAGCTACCACCTGCTTCCAGGACAGCCGGGCCCAGTCCTTGAGGCGCAGCAGCCTGATGGAGTTGCTTCCCGCGTCTGTGAAGTACAGGGTCTTGTCTTTCACTGAGTAGTCAATGGCAGTGAAGCGGCCCACCTTGGCCAAGGGCAAGTCCTGGTGTGGGGGAAAGCCTTGGAATCCAGCCGTTGTGGGCAGGTCCTTCAGGTAGACCTAGAAGAAGGAAGTGATGCTGGGACCCTTGAGCACCTGAGAACAGCAGCCCTCATCTCTGGCTCTGGACAAAGGTACCTGTGCCACAGCTGCTGGTGACACCAGAAGGGCAAAGGCTGAATCACGCAGGGGCAGGCAGGTGGTCTCATCAGCAGCCAGCGTCAGCCCAACAGGGCACCGGCACCGCCCAGCATCCCAGCTGCTCAGTAGGCACAAGTGGGAGCAGCCACGTGCCACACATGGGTTAGGGACCACAGGGTGCAGGGCTGGGTGCATCACCTGGAAGAAGGGCAGGCTCAGCCTCACCCCACCAGCAGCACACCATGCTCACAGACACTGGAGCTGAAGGTACAGTGGTGAGGTAGAGGTGCTCCAAGAGGACCAGAGACCCGTGACCACAGGGACTGCTGCCCAAGATCCACCAGGATGGGGGTACCCAAACTGGTGGAGCAGGGCTCAGGACTCCCCCAGGCATGTACCTGGAGGCCCTGGGGCTGCCCTCGTCGCTTAAGCAGCACAGTCCTGTTCTTGCCGCTGGCCTTGTCCACCTGCTGCACAGACCACGCTTTCCTTTCCGACCAATAGAGCTGTCCCTCACACACAGCTGCTGCAAAGGGGCTCTGGACCCAGGCCAGGTGTAGGACCTGGCAGAGAGACCATGAGTGCCCACTCCAGCTTCCATCAGGGTCCCATCACCAGTGTGAAACCACACACACACACACACACACACACACACCTTCACACTGGTTCCATCCAGACGTGCAGAACCAATGCTGCCCAGCTTCTCATCCAGCCAAAAGATCCTCCAGGTTGGGAGGTCAAGGGCAAGTGCTGTGGGCCAGCCGAGCCCTTGGGACAGTAGCACGTGTCGCCGACTCCCATCCATGGTGGCCTCCATCAGCCGTGGGTGCTTACCCACCTCTGACCAGTACAGCAGCCTGACAGGTAGAGAGGTGGCAGCCCATGGATTTGCCACAGCTTCATCCCAGTACCAGGTCAGCACAGACAAGCAGTCTGAAGCTTCCCATCAGGGTCATAGCAAGAGGTTCACCCAGAGAAGGGGCAGGAACTTGGCCTCCTTCCTTGGTTGCATACCACCAGCAGTACCCAAGTGAGGCCATCCCAACACTTACCCAGCCTGTCACGTTCCTTCATAGAGGAAAATGGGGCAGGGCAGGGATGGCAAAGAGGTCTACATGTCCTCTTATCCCAGACTTACCCTGCAGAAGGCTGAAGAACCAAGGAGTGGGGCTGGCCCAGGTCTCCATCCATCACTACAGTGTACTCTGGTACACCTCTCCAGGCAGCCCTTAGTCGAGTGGCCAGTACCTGCCCTGCTGCTCCATCCGTCCAGTACAGGTTTCTCCCAAGCCAGTCCACTGCTATACAGTCTGATCTCACACCTGCAATGTGTCCAGGAGTCAGCACCCACAGTGTGAGAGCTACATGCATGGTCTTCTGGCACAGTGTTCCCAGCCCAGATATTCTCCATCCCAGGAGGTCTGGCTCCTCCCAGCCCTAGTCCCACCAACACCTCTGGGACACAAGAGGACACAGTTTATCACCCCACTGCAACCTGGAGATCAGGGAGAGCCCAGCCTTATTAACTCCACACTGCACAGCCCACCTTTCACCAGTGTGCCTTTCTTGCCCGTGTTGAGGTCCTGCCAGCGAATGCTCTCTGTAGCCAGGTCCATCCAGAAGACTTTCCTCTCCACCAGATCATAGTCAAGTGAGAAGACAACACGATCCTTGTCAGTGGTCAGCAGCACTTCTTCATGCCCACTCCGCAGGCCATAGGACAACACCTGTGACTGTATGGCCACCAGCAGCACAGGCTCTGGTCCTGAGGAGTCATAGAGCCACCAGGCCATGCTTAGTGCCGGTGGTTCTGTAATCCCAGCACAGGCAGGCTGGAAACACAGCACTTGGGCACACTACAGCCTGCTAGGACTTGGCTCTACCACACATGTTCCCCAGCTAGTACAGATGGGTTTTCTAACCAGTCACAGGCTGACAAGAAGCAACAAATAGCTGAAGGAGCCTGAGGGGCTATGTGGCAGAGGGAACAGGGCCATTCATAGAACAACGAGGTTCCCTGTGGCCAGCAGGATAGGCACAGGAGACAGGTACCCTAGAGCAACAGGGACCCTCCACATTGCTTGTCCATCCTAGGGCTTACCAGTGAGTTTGCAGACATGGCCATCAGCCTCCAGCAGGTAGCCAGGAAGGCAACTACAGCTGTAAGACCCTGGAGTGTTGAGGCATGTCTGGCTGCAGGCTCCCTTGCCCTGCTCCATGCACTCGTCTATGTCTGTGCAGGACCGACCATCCTCAGCCAGCTGATAACCTGAGTCACACCAGCACCGCTGTGGGGAAAGGGGATGTGAGAGTCCTCTCCTGGGGACATGAAAGGCTCCCTCCTGCAGCAGGAGCAAGGCAGCATGGTGGAGTGAGTCCCTGAAATAAGGCTACTGGCACTCACAGGACCCTGGGGTGAGGGGTAGCAGAAATGAGCACAGGACCCCTGGCAGGGCATGGAGCAATTCCCTTCCTCATCCAAGCCACCTGCACAGTCCCGCTGGCCATTGCACACCAGGGATATGTTCAGGCAGGTCTCCAGCCCGCATGGGTACTCGTGGTTCTGACAGGCGGCAGGATGGCCTGTGGGGATGTGAAGGAAGGAGAGGTGCTCTGAGCCACATTCACCAGCTACTCTCACATGGCTGGGGCAGGTTTGACTGCTCCCACAGGGTGCCCAGGACTCACTACAGTCAAACCCACAACTGTGCCTGTAACCTGCCTTTAGAGTGTTCTGATGCCAAGGCCACCAGCCCTACAGGGACAGTGGCCACAGTGGCCTGGAGCCACCACAGATGCTGGGAAAAGGCAAAGAGCAAATGGGCCCTTTCACCTTGACAGACATGTCCACACCTCCCTCCACACTGGGCACCCACCAACCACCCCTGGGTGAGACAAAGGGGATAAAAACCAGGTGTTGCTTACAGCCAGCCTCATCACTGCCATCCTTGCAGTCAGCCTCTCCATCACAGCGCCAGACATCAGGGACACATTCGTGGCCATAGGAGCAACCCCACTGGTGGTCCCCACACAGCCCTTCCTCCCAGGGACAGCCCTGCAAAAGCAGAAGGTGAACAGAGCCACCAGCACTCTTGGGAGTGAGCGAGGATGGCTGGTGACCCCACCGTCACACCCACCTGCTCATCTGTGCCATCCCTGCAGTCAGTGGTGCCATCACAGCGCCAGGGCTCTGGCACACACTCCCCACTGTGGGCACATGTCACCTCTCCCGCTGGACACAGCAGTGGTCGGGGTACAGCACAGCCCTCCTCATCTGAGCCATCCCGACAGTCACGGTCACCATCACAGCGCAGGTCCAAGGCCACACACTGTCCGCTCTGGCACAGGAACTCACTTGGGCCACACGCCTTCATCTCTGCAGACAGGGTGAGTGTTGAGTGAGGACATTGGTTCCCACTGTCATCACCATATCACCATTGCCATCCCACCAACACAAGCACAGCACTGAACAGGGTACAACTCTTAGCAGGCTGCCCCAGGCATTGCTGCCTCCTGGATCCACATGAAACCACATGCATCCAGCAGTAGCCTGGTAACCCCCCAAAACTCTCATCCTACCCAGTCCCAGGGTCTCACCACAGCTCTGCTCATCAGCATGGTCCAGGCAGTCAGAATGGCCATCACACAACCAGCTCTCAGGGACACAGCGGGTGGCAGCATCACACCGCAGGGCACACTCCTGTGTGGGGGTCCAGCAGCCAGTCTCATCTGAGGCATCGGGGCACTGTGACACCCCATCACAGCGCTGCTCAGCCACAACGCACACAGTTCCACTTGCACAGTGAAAGGCTCCTGAAGGAGACAAGGGGCCTTGCTAGGCCTGCAGTAGACAGCCAAAGTGCCCCGACCCTCTGCTACTCCCACAGCAATGTAGAATGGTCCAAACACCACAGCAACAGTGTTTAGTCCCTCCTAGTCAGTGCACCTCTGGCAGCCGAGATCAGCACCACCTACCCAGTGCCAAGCTCAGAAGAAACCAGTATACCACATCATTGTGTGAGAGACCAGGACAAACTCAGATTTTCCCAGGATGCTATCCCACCAATCCCCTCAGGAAGCAGCCAGAAGCCCTGGCACAGGGCAATGCAGCTGTGCAAGGGACTGGAGAATGACTCCTACCTGGGGTGTCACACAGCTGGCCACACCCATCCTCATCAGAGCCATCTGCACAGTCCTTCTCCCCATCACACATGTACTCCTGAGCCACACACTCGGTGCCATCACGGCAAGGCACATGCGTGCGAGGACAGGACAGATGGTGGACTGGGGTCAGGGGGCGTGCAGGACTGGATGGGAGGGATGGGGTTGGTGGCACTACCCGTGTAGGGCTGGTTGGACCTTTAGAGGTAGTAGTTTGCATTGGTTTAGTGGTCTTGGCTGGCAAGGACCAATTGGTGGAGCTGCTGATGGTGCTAGTAGTGGTGCTGATGGTAGTGCTGGTGGCAGCTGTCCGCATGGTGGTGGTCTTGACTGGTATGGTCCAAGAAGCAGTTGGTGCAGAGGTGGTCTTGGCTGCTGTAGACCGGTTGATGGTCATTAGTGTCGTGGTAGCCTTGCTGGTTGGTGCAGGAATAGAGGTGAGCATAGTAGTGGTCTTGCTTGGTGTAGATGTCAGAGTGGAGGTGGTTGAGGTTGTGGACCAAGTAGCAGTGGTGCTTGTGGTTTTCCTTGTAGTGGTGCTCACAGGTGGAGGGAGTGGCAGAGCAGACCCCTTGTTTGGTGGCACTGGCAGAGGCATGGGAACACAAGTCTGGATTTGGGGTTGTGCCTTCCCATATTCTGGGCATATCCAAGAGCACCCAAGCTAGAAAACAGCTAGGCACCCTGCCCCAGCTCAGAGCAGTATGAGCCACCCAACTCTATCAGGTACAGCACTAGGCAGACCCATGACCACTCTTACCAGCCTTGAGCTCCGAGCCCACGAAGGCCACCACTCCCTGCACACCTGCTGCTGGCACGGACAGCACAAGGGTCAGTGTCCTCCGGTCCCACAGCAGCAGAGCTGTCCCGTTTGCTGATATCAGGTATGGCTCAAAGGCGGCCACGAGGCCGTGGGGCCAGCTGGGTGCCAGAGTAACTGCTTGCCGTTTGGTCAGGCTCAATGCCTGCAGGCCTGCAAGGCAGAAGGATGGTGGTACCCTGGGGCCTGCAAACACCACTCATGGACCACCCTGTGTTGCCACAACCTATAGCTATGCTGAGGCCAAGCTCTCAGCCATGGGACAGAGTCTGCCCCACAAGCATCCCACTGCCACACAGGGACATGCTGCATGTAGGACATGGCTGGTCACTCCTGACTGTAGAAACCACCTCTGCTCCCTGCTCCAGATTCTAACAGGACTCACCCAGGGCTGAGCTCCAGAGCAGGCTGAAGGCTCTACTATCTAAGACTGCAGGCAGGTCTCCAGGCCACGTCTCATTCCAGGCATCACGTGGAGAACCCCCAGCCAGGCTCAGCTGCTGCAGGGGCTGCCCACGGGCCAGCCAGTATAAAGCACCCCGCTGCCAGTCCAAGAAGAAGTGCTGGATGCTGCCATGAGCCCGGTGCAGGATGCGTGAAGACATGTCAGATGCCTGGATCACCCCGATGTCCCTCCGATTACATGCAAGCCAGTACAGATTCCCCGAGCGGACATCCACACGGGCAGAGCAGACTTGGCAAGAGTAGGCAGGAAAGCAGTTATAGGATTGTCCCATGACCCTGTTCCTCCACCTGTGTCCCCCCTGCCCCTAAAAAACAGGTACAGCTGCCCAGTTCCTTGGCACAGCCCCAGTTTGGGCACCATAGGACTGTTGTGCTCTGCACCCAGGAGACACTCAGTGAGCAGTGAGAAGAGGAGCATGCCCTCCATCAACCCATGGGGTCTCACCTGGAAGCCCAGTCACAATGGCCTGTCTCCTGCCAGGGTGTCCCACAACACGCAACAACATCCCACGGTCATCCGTTCCATAGAGCACCGACCTCTGCCAGTCCACATCTTGCAGGTAGAGGGGCTCCTGCCACTGCTGCACCCATCTGCTGTGTGCTCCAAGGCCTACCTGCACCAGGAAGATGGTCTTCCCTGCTGCATACACAATGGACAGCTCTGTGGGGTACAAGGGCAGTGTGTGAGTGGGGCCCCAGGGGTACTGGACAGGGTCACAGGAAGAAATATCATAGCACTAGTGTGTGCTGGGAACTTCATTCCACCAAAGCCACATCCCTTATGGCCCTACTCCAACTCAGACAAGGTTTCCTCACAGCCCAGACAGCCCAGCACTCCTTGCAGACCCTCTCACCTGCACAATTCCCAGAGGGCAAGAGGAAGAGCCCATCTGGACATGCACACTTGTAGCCCCGAGGATGCACAGGAGACAGGAGGCAAAGATGACTGCACAGGCCTGGAGCACACGCAGCAGTGTTCCCTAGGAGCAAGAGGAGAATAAGAGCTCAAGCAGCCATGACCCACCCCACTCCCTCATTCCTCTCCCAATCCCCAAAAAATCACAGGCTTCTCTACAGCTGGGTACAGACTGGTCACCTCAGGCAGGGTAGCAGTGTCACAAGAGGCAGGAGGGCTCAGCTCTATCCAAAGCCATGAGACTCAGTGGCTTTGCTGTGGATTGACACATCCTCTTTGTCACAACCCCACAACCCCTCATAGCAGGACCAGTGAAACCATTGGGCAGGTCTCAGTGAGCTCCAGAACCCAGTGAAGCCTCACCAGCACCCAGAAGAGCAGTGGGGTGCTATCAGCCCTTCACTGGGGTGGGTGTCCAGCAGAGTACTCACGAGGGGGCTGCTGCAGCACATGCAGCACCGTGAAAGCAGAGACAGGAGCACGGAGCAGCACTGCATGCTCTTGGGGAGACGTCCGGGTGGCTGAAACCAGCTCTGTGCCATCTGTCCAGAAGAACCGGCTCTCGAACACAGCCAGGCCCAATGGCTCTGTGTGGCTTCGCAGGACAGCAGGAAAAGAATGGCGCCCACTGCCATCCACACGCAGCGTCTCGATAGACTGGGGGCAAGGCAATGCCTGGTGACAATGTGGCACCCCTATCACCCAGCACTGTCCTGCCTCCACAGGGCTTACAGTGCTGCCAGCCCAGGGATGTGTGCCAGGTGCTTCTGTCACCCTTACATGCTGTAGCCACTGTGGAGCAAGTGGCTACACAAGTGAATTCCCCACTCCCCCCTCACTGCTTCCCAGCACTTGAGTTGTAGAGCCATGCTCCCTCACATCCCTACCTCCTTGTACTCGCTGATCCAATACAGCCTGCCAGCCACATGGTCCAGGCTCAGTCCTACAGGCTCCTCCATGGACACCACTGTGAGCTCCTGCCGGTTTGAGCCATCCATGCCAGCTGCAGAAATGACTGTCCGGCCCCTCTGCCCGCGGTTTACCCAGTACAGAGACCTGGAAGAAGGCACTAAGCACCCACTTCATGGCATAATGCCAGTGCTGCCACCACCTCACAGCAGGCACCACTTGGTCAGTACCAGCATCATTCACCCAGGAGCCCAGGGTCAACCCAGGTTCACTCACTGCTCACCTTGCAGCCGGATGTACTGTCAGCTGCTCCGGTGCCACATCCTTCCCCAGCACTATCACATAGCCCCGGCCATCACTCAGCCCTGCACAGATGGCTGCAGGGTGGCTGCTGGCCCAGTACAGCTGCCCGGTAAACCAGTCCACAGAGATACTGTTAACCTCCCCGGCTTCTGCAGAGACAGGGTGGTTTAAGGGACACCATCCCTGCAGCTAAGAGGGAAAATCCATCTTGCCCCTTCCTCTATGGGAAAGACAGGGCTGGGGGTGCTGCCAGCTCTCAGCACCCATCTCTGCTTCACTTTTGCACCCAGCACCATCACTCCTTCCCACCTGCATAAAGATGCCTTGTGCCCTTCCCTGGGACATAAGCACAGAGCTCCCCATCCTCTGTCAGCCAGTAGTAGGTTTCTCGAAGAAGGTCATACACCAGGGCACGAGGTTCAGTCTCAGTGGAGAAAAGAGGCCGGTAGGCTTGGGTCCGCACATCCAGAAGGGCCAGGTCCTGCCCCACAGCCACCAGTATCTGTGTTGCATTGTCTGCCAGGGCAAGGAGACCTCACTCAGTGAGCAGGGACAAGACTTGGTGGGGCACTGCCCAGCCCCTCAGACAGCCCAACCTCATGGGTTCACCCTACCTGCCACTTCGCAGGTGGTGCCATGCCTCAGGGTGTAACCCTGGAGGCAGGTACAGCTGAAAGAGCCTGGGGTATTGCTGCACAGCTGGCTGCAGGGGCTGTACTCCAGGGAGCATTCGTCCACATCTGTGGGGATAGGTGCAGCCAGGAGTCTCCTGCACATTTGTCCAGCCATCCTCAGCACGTCTACTACTCCCCAAGGACCAACAGCAGGTTCTCTCAATACCAGGACCTGGATCCCAGCCCCAAAATTCACTAATTGCTGTTTTGACATGATCTAGACACAGCCTTTACAGGCCCAGAGTGACATGCAGGAGTAGAACTGAGGCTGTGGCTCCAGGAAGACCCTGCTCCCAGCAGCTGAGACTATATTTGCTCAAAGCACATGCATCCTGTCCCCTCCTTACCTGCACAGCTCTGCCCATCTGCCTGCAGCACCCAGCCATCCCCACAGGAGCACTGCACACCCCAGTGTGTATCAGTGCATGTTTCTGCACAGCCTCCACTGCGAACAAAACAGCTCCGTCCTGCGGGGACATGGTGGAGGGATAATATGATGCAGAATAGCTTTGCAGCTTCTCCTGGCCCCAGTGATGGTGGCCAACAGCCACTTAGAACTCACCACATGTACTGGGTTCATCGGTGCCATCCAGGCAGTCATCCTCATCATTGCACATCAGGGACTCCAGGATACACTTCCCTTCATCACACCTCACCATGCCAGGTGGGCAGGGGGCTATGGCACACATGGCTCATGTCAGGAGAGCAGATTGATACCAGGTAAGGACACCATGGATCCCAAACTCATGGGAGGGCCCAAAACCATCAAAACAGTTTTCTGGGATCCTTTCCACCATCACAAGAATTACTGGGGGTCAGGAAGGCAAGGTATCCCTACTTCACATATGGCCTGACAGGTTTCACCCTACCAAGGAACATCCAGTGTTGTCACTTACCACACACGTCTTCATCTGAGGAATCACCACAGTCATCAATCCCGTTGCACTTCCACTCAGCCATGATGCACACCCTGTTCCTGCACTGCCACTGTCCAGGCAGACAGGGCTGCTGGGGACAGCCCTCCTCATCCCAGCCATCCTCACAGTCCCAGTGTCGATCACACAGTTCCCAGTGTGGGATGCAGTGGTGGGTTCCCGGACATTGCACCTTCTTAGCCCCGCACACTGAGGGAACAGAACTGTACTCACAACCGCCCTCTGCCCCCAGCTGCTGCCCCTCAGCTCCCAGCAGGGACTACGTACCGCAGTCCTGCTCATCAGAGCCATCCAGGCAGTCGGCAGCACCGTCGCAACGCCAGCTGCTGGAAACACACCTGCCATCGTCACACTGCCAAGCATGAGGGTCCCCACCACAGGCAACATCTGCAGGGACAGTGTAGAGTCACTGGGACCTACCACTCCCGCATAGCTACGCAGAAGCTACAGACAGAGCAGGGTGCCTCTGACTACCCTGCCCCACCACCCTCCGGAGCCCTTTGATGTCCACTGTGCAGCCCTCCCTGCCCCGAACATCCGCCCAGACGACGGGTGCCAGCTTCTCTCCACTCACCGCACTGCTCGTCCGTCCCGTCGGGACACTGCTGCTCACCGTCGCAGAGCCAGGGAACGGGAATGCAGCCGGCAACGCAGTCGACCTGGCGGGAAGCTGCACACGACAGCCCGACGAGCGCTGCGGAACAGAGGGACCCCGGCTTCTCGTCAGAGCCCACCGTACAAAATCCGTGCAGTATCGAAACGGCGGGAACCGGCGCCAGCCAGTGGCACCCCAGGACCAAAGAGAACTGCAGCCTCCCGTTCCTTCCCCGAGGAAGGCGGGCAACCTCTCTCCAGGCCCCTCAGGCAGAGGGACAGTTGTGCCATCTCACTTTGTCAGATGCCACTGGGGATGGGAGAGCGGCGACAGCCCAGCTAATCAGGGAGGCAGCAAGCAGCCCCTCAGCACGATACAACCGGTCCTCCCCAATCCCTCCGACCCCCACCCCTCAGCCCCAGCTCACGGGCGCGGCGGGTCTCGGTGCCGATGCCGGCCAGCGGCAGGAGGATGCTGAGGAGGGCGANTACTGGTGACGGAGGGTTGCTCCGTGGGGTCCAGCCGGCGGAGGGGAGCTCAGTGCCGCCGTCACCGCTGCCTTTATGCCCTGGCACAGGCAGCCATTGGGCACCGTGGGCACCGCCCGCCGCGACCCCCGCCCTCCCCGCTGTTGCGGGGGATGCGCGAGCCTGCTCCCGGACAGAGCCCGGGGGAGTGGTGGTGAGGAAGCTGCGGTCTCAGGCTGGGCCAGCTTCGCTCGAGAGCCACCGCCCCCCCAGAAAGCCAGGGCCGTGGAGGGCTCGTCCTGCTTCCCTCTCAGCTGGCTCTTTGCGGGGCTCCCCGTGTTGGGCGGGGGTTGCTGTGAGAACTGGCCATGAGAACCGGGTCCCGCACCTGCAGCAGCGTGGGAGGACAGCAGCATCTCGAACGCCAGGGGTCTCCCCAAAAACACTGGCCTGGGCTGGGACCGCCCTCGACCTTGAGGGTTGTGGAGAACCCGCCCGAGCACACGGAAGGCGAAAGCAGCGCCTGAGGGAGGAAAACATCCACGCGAAACGATAACGCACCTGCTGCTGCCTGGGAAAAAGCCCCCTCCAGCCCTGCAGCGCCAGGAGATGGGCACAGGGGGGTCGGCAGCCTCCTCGCTGCATGGTCTGGGAAGCTGCCAACTTGATTCCTCTCCACGACTTTTGGCTTCCCACTGGTTGCATGCGGTGGCACAAGTGTCTGGTTACTGCCAAGACCAGCTTGTGCTTCAAGCTCATCCAGTGCTGGTGGATGCTGTGTGTCCGTACTCTTGTAAAACCTTCCTGCACCAGTTACTGGGGTGGATGTTCCACACTAGCACCATTGCCTGCCCATGAGACCTTTAGGCACATACAAGGGGCATTTGGTCAGGAAGGGAAAGCTCTGGAATGGTACCGCACATGCTGTGGGAGAGACTAGCGACCAGCCCAGGACTGACACAGGAAGGGATGTGGCACAGCCATTCAGTTGCGACCTCAGGGAAGAGGCATCATCAGGTAGATGGAAAGACCAGGGTGTTACACAGCTCTGAATCAGCTGTCCTAGAGCACTGGTACTGGGAAGATGTCCCAGACCATGATCATGACAGTCTGTTTGTCTTGGGCTCTGTCCATAGAATCATTAGGGATTGGAAGGGACCTTGAAAGATCATCTAGTCCAATCCCCCTGCCACAGCAGGATCACCAAGATGAAGCTATGCAGGAACACATCTGGGCGGGTCACAGTATCACAGTATCTCAGTAATGATGAGTCTGGAAAAGACGTCAGATCACCAGTCTCACCTAAAACCTACCAAGTAAATTTAAACATCATGAACATCTCCAGAGAAGGAGACACTATGCCCCCCGCCCTGGGCAGCCTGTTCCAATGCTCCATTGCCCTCACTGTGAAGAAGTTCCTTCTGATATTTATATGGAACCTCCTATGTTTCAGCTTGCACCCATTGCCCCTTATTCCATCACCAGACGACCTAGAGAAGAGCCTGGCTCCATCCTCCTGACACCCACCCCTCACATATTTAGAGACATTAATGAGGTCACTCCTCAGCCTCCTCCTCTCCAAGCTCAAGAGACCCAGCTCCCTCAGCCTTTCCTCATAAGGGAGGTGTTCTACTTCCTTCATCATCTTCATTGCTCTATGCTGGACACCTTCCTGCAGCTATGTGTCCTTCTTCAACTAAGGGGCCCAGAACTGGACACAGTACTCCAGATGCAGTCTCACTAGTGCAGAGTAGAGGGGGAGAAGAACATCTCTTGATCTGCTAACCACCCCCTTGCTGATGCACCCCAGGATGCTGTTGACCCTCTCGGCCACAAGAGCACATTGCTGGCTCATAGTCAGCCTGCTATCCACTAGGACCCCCAGGTCCCTTTCTCCTACACTGCTGTCCAACAGGTCAGTCCCCAACCTATACTGGTCCCTGGGGTTGTTCTTGCCCAGATGCAAGACTCTACACTTACCCTTGTTGTACTTCATTAAATTTCTCTCTGCCCAGCTCTCTAGCCTGTCCAGGTCTCGTTGAATGGCAGCACAGTATGCTGGAGTGTCAGCGACACCACCCAGCTTTGTGTCATCAGCAAACTTGCTGACAGTGCACCCTAATCCCTCAACCAAGTAATTCAGTTTTAATAGTTTGAATAGGGCTGTTCCCAGTACTGATCCTCAGGGAACCCCACTAGATACAGGCCACCAACTAGATTCTGTCCCATTAACCACTACTCTCTGGCTTCTGTCCTGCAGCCAGTTCACAATCCACCTCACTACCCAATCATCCAGCCCACACTGATTCAGTTTGGCTGTGAGGATGCTATGTGAGACTGTGTCAAATGCCTTAGTGAACTCAAGATAGACCACATCCACTGCTCTGCCATCATCTATCCACCCAGTTATGCCCTCATAAAAAGCTATCAGGTTGGTCAAGCATGACTTCCCCTTGCTGAAGCCATACTGACTGTCCCTAATGACCCCCTTGTCCTTGATGTGCCTCGAGACAGCATCTAGGACAAATTGTTCCATCAGCTTTGCTGGGATGGAGGTGAGGCTGATGGGTCTATAGTTACCTGGATACCCCTTCTTACCCTTTTTGAAGATTGAAGTGACATTTGCTAACCTTCAGGACACACATTCTCATCCCTAGCAGTGCTGCAGCCCTGGGGAAAACATTTACCCACTGTTTGCTGTCTCTCTGGGACTGAAATATGTAGGTCCCAGGGCTATCATGCAAGGGTGTCCTGGTGGTCAGGGAGCAAGTGGAAAGGATAGACGGATACACAACAGAGGATTATCCAGGCACCTTTAGGCCATGCAGAAAGCCCTTCATCATCCCCACAGGCCAGTGCTAGAGAGCTGCCCCATCTCTGCCAATTCCATCATATTCTTTTCTCCTCGGGATGTCTAGTACTGCTTGCACCCAGGCCCTAAGCATGTACCACTGCAAGACCCAGTCTGAGGAAGGAGACAGAGACTCCCACTGCAAGAGCAATACCTCTGTGATGGGAAGGCAAAGGACTAGAGTATGAATCCATCAGGGACCCTTCTCGTGTCCCTGCAGTGCCCAGAATGTGTAACCATTTTCCTGGTTTCTACGTCCTTTCCTCAGTCCAGGAGGGAGCCATGGCAGCCTGTCCAGGTGGATGCAAACTCCTAAGAGTTCTCTGGGCTGGGGGTTGTGATGTTTATTGCTTTGGGAAACTAGTGAGCTCTCCTTGTGTTTATTTTCATTTCAGCACAGCCTTTGCCCTGATAGCAGTCTCCTCCCATGGCATAACCACAGCACTAAAGCAGTAACTACTCACAGCAGCTCGCTGGGAAGGGCAGCAAAGGAAAGATTTGCTGGATATTTTCAGGTTTTTCTTTGCAATTCCATCAACAGGAAATTCTCCTCTCCCAGACATTTAGATGCTGCCTCCAAAAGCTGAGGGATCTTGAAGCGAGCACAGGGCTCCCACCAAAATTATGAGAGGAAGCAAACCTGTGCTCTATTGGACAAAAGTCCAGCACCATGTCCCAGTTAGTGCAAAACTATTTTACCTATTCCTAGTACAGCAGACAATACTTTTGCAAATATACAAAGGCATTTTCACATTAGTGTGATCAATGTTGTATTGTTCACATTAAATCAAAGGTATTCTTTCCACTATATGATTTATCTCTCCACATTATTGGTGGAAGAAGTTTTAATTTCTTGATTCTTTCCTGTAAGTTTTAAGCACTCTGTTCCTAATGATGAGGTATGTCATGCTGTAAAAAAATTAATTAAAAATTCAGTGGGACACCCTGCCTTATATCAGTTCTTAAGCTACTGTTCCCACAAAGAAAGTACAGTACTACTTAACTCTGTGCTATGCGCCTGTGCTCATAACTGAACTGACTGAAATCTACAGCCTAAAGTTTATTCCAGCAGAAAAACTGGACTTCATCATATGCACATTTCTTCCTAGGAAAAACTCTTATGCAGTGCTTACATTACTAAAAATAAGATTTTGGAACACTACTAACAATTTCGATAAATGCTATTTTAAATTTCTGTTTCAAAACCTGAAGCTTCTTGCATATATCAAAAAATCCTTTTTTAAAGATTGAATACTTTGTGCCCATAAACTACAACTCCTACTTCTGGGTCTGGCTCAGAGAAACCTAAATGTCAGCCATGGTGACTTCAACACTCCCATAAGGCTTGTCCAGTGCTGGGAGATTCCTTCATAGGTTCATAGGATGTTAGGGGTTGGAAGGGACCCAAGAGATCATCGAGTCCAACCCCCCTGCCGGAGCAGGACAAAACTATCTAACACAGATCACAGAGGAAAGCATCCAGGCGGGCCTTGAAAGTCCCCAGAGAAGGAGACTCCACGACCTCCCTGGGGAGTCTGTTCCAGTGCTCTGTGACCCTCACAGCAAAGAAGTTCCCCCTTGTGTTGAGGCGGAACCTCCTCTGCTGCAACTTACACCCATTGCTCCTTGTCCTATCACAGGGAGCAAGTGAAAAGAGCCTGTCCCCTCCCTCCTGGCCAGCCTTCAGGTACTTATAAACATTTATCAAATCTCCCCTAAGTCTTCTCTTCTCCAGACTAAAAAGCCCCAAGTCCCTCAGCCTCTCTTCATAAGCCATGCCCTCCTGTCCCCTAATCATCCTCGTAGCCCTCCGCTGGACCCTCTCCAATAGATCCTTGTCCCTCCTAAACTGGGGGGCCCAAAACTGAACACAGTACTCAAGATGAGGCCTCACCAGGGCAGAGTAGAGGGGGAGAAGAACTTCCCTCGATCTGCTGGACACACTCCTCCTAATACACCCCAGGATCCCATTGGCCTTCTTGGCCACTTCCTTGACGTGTCAGTAACTGACCTGGGAGACAGCCTCACAAAGTGGGTGACAGGTGTTCTGTCAGAGTGGTACGAAATTACCATACCGTATGAGGCATTATCCATCATTTGTAATTTTTCTTCCTTATTATCTTAGTAGTTTCATTTTTCTTCTCCTTAAACATCCCTCCATCATAACCTCTTGTGCTCAGCACCAGCCCCAAAGCAAGCAAGTATTTAAATGAGAAAAAAAGAGGTCTCACAAATGGGGCCTCTAGCTTCCAACAGCCTCAGCACAGGAGGAATACCAACATGGAGACCTGTGAGCGAATCCTCCAGCCTCTCAAAGGCCAAACAGCCCTGGAAAAAGTTTACAGACATAAGGTTCTGCAGGAAAGAAGAAGGAAATACTACTGCTGTGAAGCAGCCTAGCAAGCAATTTAAAGTAACATCATCCTTTACCATAGTATTTTCCCTATAATTAACAAGGTCAGTTTTGAAAGGCATTCTGGCCATCTGGAGGACTAGCTACTATGAATGTGCTAAATGAAACAATCTATTGCTCTTAGAAGTAACAAGAGCTACACTGCTCTCATCATCTAAGAAATGTTTGGAAACCTGATGCATTTGTTGGAACAGACTGCCCAGATTGATTGTGGAGGCTTCTGCTCTGGAGAAACCTGGATATGTTCCGATATGATCCAACTCTAGCAGGAGGGTTGGACTAGAAGATCATCAAAAGTCCCTTTCAACATGTACCATTCTGAGATTCTGTGGTTTGCCTTCATGGCATTTGTTTCAGAACAGAAGAGGATGAACTTTTGAAGAGCAGTTGGATTATCCAGGTAAGGATATGGAGTTAATTTCTACCTCTTTCACTGATTCTGGAAAAACCTCCAGAAAGGTCCAGTCTAAAAAGACTTTGCTTATATTAAAAGAAACCCTCTATGCTTGTGATTATATCTCCCCTAAGTCCTTACCATCCTGCTCTTCCACATCCAGGTGAGAGTTCTCTGTGGAAGATGGAGAAGGAACTCAGGACCTCCCCTTACAGGTACCACAGCTACACAACGTCTCCCATCAGGGTCTGCCGGTGATGACTCTCCGTGCCGCCACTGGGGAGCAGCAGAAGGCTGCAGGAAGGCCCTGCCTTGTAGTCCTGGTCTCTCATTTATGCCGGTTATCTCTGAGGTCTGGGAGGTCTCGGAGTTCTGGAAGCTCTGACCTGGAGCTGGGGCTCTGAACCTGCCACCTTGAGAGTTGGAAGGAAAATCACACTGGGCCAGCATCTCCCTAGGTCATCCCCTCCGGGTTATAGCTGTGTTAGTAGGACATAGGCCAGTCCTGCTTTCAGCCGTACTGCCACCTCCCAGCAACACATTCCTACCCTTTGTGACCAGGTCCTGGCAAGTCCAATCAGGACCAGGAAACTTGGAGGCTCCTTACCCCAAATAACCAGGTGGCCACACCTTTCTCTTCCTCCAACAGAAGTAAAACTCTTAACAAAAAAACCAAACCAAAATGAAAACTCTTACTTTCTATTCTGTTCTTCTGTCGTCTACTTAATAGTTCTAAGTTCCTCCTTGCCTATACCCTGTCTCTGGTTCTCCGGTCAACACACAGAGCGAACACCCCAGGCAAAGATGCGTTCTCATTGTGTCCCTTGGCTGAACTCATTACCTAACAGAGTAAAAACCCAAATAATGAGAAAAGGCCCTCCTCTTCCAGAAGCAGCAAACCCAATATTGTTCCAGCATCAGATACCCATTAACATCACGTCACTGGTTTTAGCTGCTTAGTAAGGTATATCAAGAAATATAATGGTGTTTATCATCTCTTCTTTATATGAATTAAATTTCATAAGAAAGCATGATTCATCATTGCTTGGAAAATAAGCTTGCTTCTAATATGCCCCCAGAACACTTCCTCCCCACCCAGCTTTGACCTCATTTCTTTCTCTAGAAGGGAACTTAGCTTCCTGATTTCCAGCAGTCTGCGGTTTTTTCTTCCTTCTCTACACACTGAAGACTGCATCTGCACTTGGACACTGGTGCTAGGCTCAGCCAGAGCAGCGACCTGTTCATACAGACCATGGCTTCTCACCTAATTCACCTGTGTGTTTTCCTATCATGAACATCACAATGTAGGTTGGGATCTGGGTGCAGTCAGTCCTCACTGCCACGAGCACAATTAATATCCTAGACCAGGATGTCCTCCTTGACTTGGAGTAACTGATGCCTGTTCTCAACGTCTGCATTAAAACCTCACCTCCTCTGATTGCTTTAGACCTGGGGCAACAGTATAGTCCCCTGCAATGTGAAATACACGGTGAAGATACTAATGCAGGAAACAACAGCAAATCTCATTCTGACAACACTCACTTCCAGGGCCACTTCTTTAACAACTCCAAGCAGTACTGAGAGCTGCAAGCAGACAAAGTAGGCTATAAAACAGGCCAATCCGCCCTCCTCTCAGGCTATCACAGCAGATCCTACTTATTACCAGTGAGCAAAAAGCATTACTCTCTGTCTACTCTGCCCTCGTAAGACCACACCATTGGAGATGGAACACCATATCCAATTCAAGAGAGCCTGGGATCTGCTGGATGTTCAATGGAGAGCTCTGAGGATGATTAAGGGGCTTGAATATCTGTCCTATGAAGAAAAGCTGAGAAAACTGAGACTGTTTAGTCTGGAGAAGAGAATGCTGACTGGGGACCTTATGGACATCTATAACTATCTGAGAGGTGGCTGTCAAGAGGAAGAGGCCAGACTCTTTTCAGTGGTGCCCAAAAGTAGGACAAAAGTAATTGGCATAAGCTAGAAGCAAGGCACTCTACCTCTACATGAGGAGAAATTTCTTTACTGTGAGGGTGATGAAGCATGGGAACAGGCTGCCCAGAGATGTTGTGAAGTCTCCTTCTCTGAAGACTTTCAAAACCCACCTGGATGCATTCCCATGTGGCCTGTTCTAGGTGATCCTGCTTTTGGCAGGTGGACTGGACTAGATGAACTCTGGAGGTTCCTTGCAACCTCTAACCTTCTGTGATTCTGTAAGTCTGGGACAATCAGTGCTTCAAACATCACCTCCATTCCTTGTTCCCCGAGGAGCTTTTCACAAAGTTAAGGTTAAAAAAGGCAACAAAAAAGAGAAATTATGCTTAAGGAGAAGAGAGAAAAGTAGCAAAAGTGCATCTGTCCCTGAAACCTCACCCAGGTTTCAGCAATCAGTGTTTCTTGAGTCAGACAAAGTGTCTCCATCTAACCCTTAATACCTGTTTTTTTGAAACATATCTCTTTTTGAACTGTTGCAAATCTCACTATCTCACAGCAGATACTTCCTCCTTTCAGCTCTACACAGTGGTAAGAAACCAGCTCTGCTTGCTTCTTCATGACAGGATTTCCAAGAGCTTTACCTACTGAAAGCCCCCTCTTGCCTGCTCACAGCTGGGCTTTATCTGTTCTCTCAAGGCTAAATAACCCCGCCCTGTTCTAGTGTAGAAACTCCCAGACCTTTACAAATCCTGGGTGCTCCCCTCTGGTACTGGGGAGATCATAGCCGTAAGGTATTCCTGAGATGCAGGTACATCCTGTCTGCAGGTACACTGTCACAAGGAGCATTTCCAGTCTCTTTATTTCCTGGCCATTCAAAAAGTCTGTTTCAGATATGGTAGGGGTTGATCTGTTCCTCGGCCTCCAAGAGCTGCAGCCAGGTGCTGGTGAAATAGGGCATCCTGGATGCTGGCACATACCTGCAGTTTCTTCTTGATGGTGTGCTCTCCTGGGATCCTGTGTAGCCGACCCTTGCTACTCAGCCTAAAGGGAGGCTTCTTGTTTCACGCCATTGGCTTGGGTTTGAGCACAAAACCAGTGCAAACCCCAGATGTAGCAGTACTCCTTGCATTGCTATCTCTAACATGCAGAGTGTTACCGCATATCTCCAGACTAATTAGTCTTCTCCAAAAGCTATTCAGAGGCAGTAAAGTGCTTATTGTGCTAAATGACCAAGACACATCAATCTGGCACACAGAAAGAAAGCCATGACAAGCCTAGGTTAGTGCTGACCACAATAACTCTCCTAGTGCCTTGCTTTTTCAGCATCAGCACTTGCACTTACTGGAGCATCAGCATGGCACATTCCAGGGGAGGTAAGGGCCAGTGTTGGAGAACCAAACTGCTTTAAAACAGATGTATGGGTGTTTTTGTTCATTGTAACCCAGTCATGTCTTTCTTTCAGATAAGCAGTGCAGGAAACAGTATTAGCTGCCTGGGAGGGACATGTGCCTTGCTCTCTGCAACTCAGATCATAGGAACACAGAACACACGTTTTGGTGTGGGGCACCAGGAATGACATGCTAACATCAGGTTGTCCACAGATCACTTTGAGTATAGTAGCCTAGAAGACCAAACAGCTGTGATCATACTGGTTGGATTTGATAGAAGTTGGGTCACTTCCCAAGCGTATGTTTTGCTTGAGGACTTCTATTGCCTTTCCCTCTCCTGCTAGGTCTCAGGACTGACTGTAGGACTAGGAGATGAAAAGCAATAGGATGGGCTCAGCCTCTTGCAGCCTGGCGTCACAATGCACTCCCCTGCTGCAAAGTCAAAGAGCAGCAGCTGTTCCTCTTAGCAGACACAGGCAACTACAGCTGTTGACTATTACAGAGCCCACATTATGCGACCGGCTTTGGTATATGGTGCTTTTAGTCATGCCTGTGAAGTGTCTGCTTGTCTTGTGTCTGGAACAGGCTGGGAAATCCTAATGCTCAAGCAAAGGGAACGAGCACTCCAAGAAAATTAGATGGCAGCAACAGGTACAAGCAGGGTTGGTATTCCTCCCTGGAACAACACTGCAAACATCTCATGCAAGATGAGCATTCTGGATTTATTTCAGGATTTACCAAAGCTTTGCTCTCTGCCAGATCAAGCTGCACCTACACTGCTTTATACTGACTGGGCTTTTAGCTGAATGCAAAACACAGTTGCTACCATACTGCCCAAAACCAGGAACCCAGGGAGCTGGGGCTGTGCCTAGAGCATCTTGCTTAATCCCAAAAATACCAGTCCCCACAAAAATAGAAACAATTGCCTTCCCACAGAGGAGCTCATTGTATCAAGTTTGTAGTGCTCACAGCAACCAAGATAAATTAGTAGTATTATTTTTGTAGTTGGTAGATTAAATGGTTTCTTTTCTATAATGCANTTTGCATACAAGAAGTGGAAAGTATACTCGAAGCCAAAAACGGAGCATGTTTGCCATACAGAGCCAGAAAGCTGACAGAGAGGTTGGTTCAGCTAATCAAGCAGCCATTATTATTTTGAACATTCCTGAACCTCCAATGGGCCTGCAGTTAGCACATCTCTGATCTCTGAAGCTCAGCATCTGGGACAATGCTGCCTTGGCAAACTCACCGGGAAAGAAGCGGAGGAGAGAGCCCTGTAGCCACAGCTCTGACACTACCTCTACATTAATATAAGAAGGATTCAAATGAGCCTGCAAAGATGGCTTTGGAGGGCAGTCTACCATCTCAGGGCAGGGTTTTCATTTCCAAGATGTCACCTTTATTTCATTTTATTGTCAGAATTTTAATCTACTTCAAATGAATAAATACAAAATATTTGCCTACATGCTCACTACTACTATACTGTAAGTTCATCTTGTCTCGGGTGACTGTTGGTAAGATGCCACACCTAGGGGAAGATTTTAAAATCTTGTATAATTTGGCTTGTCTGTTCAAGCAGGATGCCTAGAAGGTACCACAGTTCTGACTCTTAAGGTGTGCAAGGCTTTTCTCAGAGACTGTCAGTCACCCAGGAGGTGCCCAAATGCATGGTGAAGTGACGATGTCCAACCTCAGGAGCACAGCTACCTCTAGGGAAGGAGGCCATCTCCAGGTTTTCCCTCCAGAGCAATGTGAGCACGTCAGTGCTGTTCATTTTGTTGTCCATTCAAGAGACTGTACTACTAAGTCCCAGGATTTAAAGTACTGCATTCATGTTATTCTTTTAGGGTGGCACCCTCTTTCATTCCTTCTAGCTCACTCTGGTTTAAACCCATTTCCTACAAACAGATGTTGTTTCATACTGGCCTTTCAGTTTGTGTGTCCCTTTCTCAAAACCTTTTAAGCTCACAGGTCAACATCAGGCCACAGGTCAACACTAGACTCGAGCATAAAGGTATCACAGTATCACAGTAATGATGAGGCTGGAAAAGACCTTAAAGATCATCCAGTCCAAACTAAAAACCACCAAGTAAACCTAACATCTGACATCTAGATCACTCAGCACTTCATCCAGACTAACCTTGAACACCTGCAGAGACAGCGACCTGACCACCTCCATGGGCAGCGCATTCCAAAACCGGATCACTCCACTCTTTCAGTGAAAAACCTCCACTCTTTCAGTGAAAAACCTTTACCTACTGTCAAGTCTAAACCATCCCCGATAGAGCTGAAGACTGTGACCCCTTGTCCTGTCTCCAGTGTCCAGGGAGAAAAGACCGACCCTGCCTGACTATAATCACCTTTTAGGTAGTTATAGACAGCGATAAAGTCACCCCTGAGCCTCCTCTTTTCCAGGCTAAACAGACCCAGCTCCATCAGCCTCTCCTCACAGGGCTTACCTTCCAGGCCCTTTACCATTTTAGTTGCTCTTCTCTGGACTCGTTCCAGCACCTTCCTAAACTGAGGGCCCCAGAACTGAACACAATACTCTAGGTGCGATCTAACCAGTGTCGAATACGGGGGGAGGATTACCTCCTTCTCCAATCCTAAGATGCATTCTAAGATACTCAGACCTGTAGAGAAGTCCTGGAAAGACTTCCCTTTGTCCCTGCAGTACCATCAGCCAATGACATGGAGAAAACAAAGCAATGCAGGCTGCTGTCTGTTCTTTGCAAGACCACTTGCTTTTCTGCTGCCCTGTCTGCCCTCAGGGTACACACTTGCCACTGTGAAGGAAGAGTATACAGGGAATGGTGGGCTTGTGATTGTCATCACACCTCTTTCCTGAAGCAAGTAGACGCTTGCAATCCCTTTGGAAAGCACTGGGGCTTGCTGTAGCAACATGTCTTCAGCAAAATAGATCTCTGGGCAGCCACTGATCACTACATCTATCATGAAAAGAGAAGCCAGATACGTGTTTTTATGGGAAACAAAGACATGTGAGCCTCAGGACCATGACTGATGGGCTCTTGCTTTCTAGGAGTGGAGCTGTACTGATCCCGTCAAACGTGCTCCCTGTGGCCTTGTGGTTTTTGGGGAAGTACCAAGGGGCAGATGACACCAACACAAGCAGACAGCACTTCCTGAGCTGGCTGAGAGGGAGATAAGAGGAGCATGGGATGCTGTTATGCAGGAGATGCTAGGTGTGACTGGCATTGCATCCCACATCGTTGCAGTGAGGAGCTGTCTTGAGCAGGCTGTGTAGTGCTGAGATAGCAGGATAAAGTGTGTGTGAGCGACCCACATACCTAAGGTATGCCACGATAGAGAGTGCCTTATTTACAAAGAAAACATTCGTTTAACTGAGCATCCACCATCACAGCTCCTAGCTCCAATTAGGGTTGTCTCAGGCCCTTTGGGGAGTCAATAAAGACTATAGGAGATGAAAGGTAACTGGGACAAGCTCAAGGGCTTTGAAACTTCCTCTCCCATTAAATGCACATGCATATAACTTTCCAGGCTGTTTGGTTTCTCAGAAAAACCCCTGAGGTTACAGGCTCAGGAGTGCAGTCTGTTGGAGCCTGCCAGCACACCTCAGCCTCAGTGAGAACCCCAAGTCCAGACATCCTCCAAGGCAGAACAGTACGAGGGCACAATAAATAACTGTGGCTTGTTTATAGAGCCCCAGCATGGCACAAAATACAAAATAGCTGAAGTAAGACTTTGTAAGTTTTTAGCCTTGCAGGACTACCACAAAACCAGTTGCCAGTTTTCTTGATCTTTCTGCCTGCCTCCAGTAGAAGGGGCAAACTAAGATGCTCGGTCTCAGTGGAGACACACAGGTTTTATTCCCTCTGGGGATGGCTGGTGTGAGAGAGTGCTTGCTGAGCCAGGACACAGGGGAATAGCTTCTTCACAGTGGAGCAACCAATCCCCCTAACACCGCTGACTTTGTGCTCCAGGGCTGTGCAGGTCCATACACATACAGCTCTCACCACCCTGCTCAGCGGTTCTTCTCTGAATAAATTTGTGACTTCAACCCTAAAGCTGTCAGCATGCGCAGCGCGGCACCCTCATGTGCTCAGCAGCCAGTACAGACTCCATAGCTACCCTTCTGCTCCTCATGAATGAGGGCAGGGAATGATCCCAGGCAGAGAAAATCTCCTACTGGGTACTGTGCTATGTGCTATCTACCACTAAGGAACTTCAAGACCTTTTCTGAGATCCTCAGTGTCACTGCCACAGTACTGCCATGAGGTGAAAGCAGAGGGGCTGTTCCCATTCAGCTCAGCACTGGGTAGAGTCAAGGTGATTTAATCTGAAGTTCCTTGATGCTCCATTTTTGGCTTTTGGAGCCTACTCCTGGCCACACTGAGTTTCCTACACTTCTGTGGTGATAGAAAAATCTTTGTTCTGCTATGTCCAGCCCTTGTTTCTCTTTGGTCTTGAATGCCACTACAGAGTAGAAAGAGATAGAGAGGGAAACGTAGTGGGCCTGGAGCAGAAAGTAGGAGAAGGCCAGGCAACTGTCTGCAGCCGGTTTCCCAATAACTCTGTGTGTGAGTTCAGAGAAGGATCATTGCCAGAGGATTTTATTCACGTTTACATGGCATCGCCACTGGATAAGAAACAGGCACTTTAATTGGATAGACCCTTTGCTAGCTTTTCAACCACCTCTGCAGAACTGGGTCTTCCATGTTCCTCTCACATGTGCAAGAAAGGAAAGGGGAGGGTTCCTCTGCCACCCTTCAAGCCTGCCCCAAGGAGAAGTCTGGGTTAGACTAAGCTGTGCCAGTGGAGACCCTGAAGAAAGGGCTGCACAGAGGCACTTGCTTATGATGCCTGTGCCTGAGGCAAATCAGCAGCAACCTCCCAGGGAGGATAGACACCCAGAATATGAGAAACCTCACAATTGCCAGAGGGTAACTGGGAGACTTGTGCCAGTTGTTGAAGGCATCTTCTGGAAGGCATTTGCTCTCCGTTTGAAGCCTGGAGTTGAGACTGAACTAATCAGACACTAGCCTTGGGCACCTCAGGGAATAGCCATCACCAACACAGGCGACACTGTAGTATCCACAGAGCACACACCTTTGCTGGCTACACCAGCTCCGTTTTCCCTCCAAATACTGAGTCCAAGGTGTGACTGGAAGTCATTAAACAACTGAAAGAATGTGGAGAGATCCTCAATGTTGCCTCTCACAAGATGAAACAGAGAGTAAGGTTAGGACACAGTTTACTCACAGGTTAAAAGCTAGTTTACAGTAGTCACATGGCCACACAGCACCTGGCTGCCATTTAGACACTGCACTTACCTTGTATCCTCCTCCTGGATGCCAGCCCATGGCCGGCTCTTGCAGTCTCTAGCTTACCGCAGACAGAAGTGTGCTGTACCTCCCGCTGGGATCTATGAATCAAAATATTTCAGGTGATCCAGTAAAACCGCTCAGGAAAGCTTAGGGGCCTCCTTTGGATGATCTTTGGTCGCTGTCGTACCTGGTCACTGAGTCATGAACTAACTGGGTCAGACTCTGGTAAAAGCAAAATTCATCCAACATAGGAAAGGCAAATCTAGAGGAAGTTTCCAGTCGCTGCTCCAGCTTTTGGAGCTTATACCTGACTTTGATCTGCCCCTGAATTTAAGCCTTGCTCTGATGCTAGTATCTGCACTGGCTTTGGGTCAGACACTTCAGACCAGTCTCCAGGAGATTGCCTGCAGACAGGACAATGATAAACAACACCACAGAGTCCTGCCAGACACGAAAACTTAAGAGAACTATTTTTTCTTTCTCTCTGTGATGTTCCCCTAAACCAGTCCAGTATGGCAGCAACCCATATGAGAATGCTACGGCTGGCTGTGCCTCAAAAATCTCACCCAAGAAGGCAAAAGCTGAGGCTGGGGTATCAGAAAGGGCAATAGGAAGAGCTGTGCCCCACCACAGGGCCTGGAACATGCCAGAAGGAAGTGAGAGAGGGCTGTGCAGTTTCTGGGACCCCTACCCAGAAGGTGGGTAACCACGTCTGGTTGATATCTTGAGTGACATTCTGACAGCATTTTTTGCATGTGAAACACAATACATGTGCCTCACAATTTGAAGGGCTGCCTGGCACTGTGGGAGGTAATAAGAAATACAGCTGGCAAGCAGGTGGACTAGGCAAAGCTGTCCAGGGTGTGTGGCTGGGCAGGCAGGGCCACTTCTCAACACCCAGGTGTTACACAAAGGCCTGCTCAAGTTCTGGGAAGTGCCTGGGAAAATCTCTTCTTTTGCAGTTTTGGATAAGGCAGGCAAAGGGCAGTATTCCCAGAGCTTTTAAGATGCAGTATGTGTCACTCACCCCATTCAAGTCTCCTGGGTAGTGAAATGTGACACTGAGTGTGTGGGGCACTTGTCACTTCCTTGCATACCAGGCCCCACTACCCCAGCCCCTATGTCGATATGAGACATTCTCCAGCTGCCTTTATCACTATTTCAAGACTACTGGAATTCCTGTCTCTTGTCACTTTTTTTTAAGATTTGAGCCCTGGAGCTGAAATGCCACTGGGATGCAAGCTCTAAGGGGGCTGCACAGTAGTTAGGTTGACAGCATTGACACCCAGGGCAGCTTTTGAATTGATTTTCTGCTAAACAGATCACCGTCTATCAGGCTGCTACTTCTCATGCCTCTATTTGTTACCAAGCAGAGCCCTGTTTCACTCACCAAAAGGCAGGCACCTTTGAGTTTTACAGTGATGCTCACCAGTGCCGTTGCTCTGGTCCCAGCTCTCCAAGTACAGGGTGGTTGGAGTAACCAGTGCTGACACTGTTCTACAGCTGAAGCATGTGATTGGCAAAGGATCGTATCTGAATGGCTATCACTACCTATTCCAGCAGATTATTTCAAGCTGTTTGCAAACCCCAGGAGCATTTCTACATGAGACACCTTGGGTAAAGAGAAGTCAGGCATCTTTTGCTATCTGCTCTGCAGATGTCCCTCTGACCAGAAGATTTTATTTTCTGTGAAGAAATTCCAAAACACCCATGACACTGAGCAAGTTTTTTGTGAGTCCTTAAACAAAAAAAGTGATCCATCTCCACCTGCACCCTGTTCGGTAGGAAGCAATGGCAGATACCTGAGAGAGAAGAGATGAACAAGTCTGGATTCCCTGGATTCCTTTCCCAGCCAGCTCGATTTGAAGATCAAGGGTTCCCTGAAAAGACGGGAGTGTCTTTGTGTGGAACAGTGGCATTTTTTTCTTCTGTGAACATTCCTCCTCCCTTTTTGAACTCACACTCTTTTTTAGCATCCACAAGGTCCTGCAACAGGGAGTTGTGTATTTTACACCTCTTTGTAAGTGGAAAAGAATGAGTGATTTGATGCTAATAGCTGATGGGATTACAGAATCTCTTGATATAATCTTCATTCACCTAGAAAGTCTTAGATCAGAGTGAGTGGAGAAACAAACCAGCTAAACTTACTTAATGGCCCAAGTAGCAGCTGAGCAAGTGATGGGTGTCAGCGATACCCAGCATGATCTGATCTGCAATGGGAGCTAAAGCAGGCAGGAATCTTCAGAGGAGCAGAGTTGTATCGTGTGCTGTGGGCAAAGGTCTGTGACCCAGATCACTTGCACATAGTCCAGAGACAGGCTGATATGCTTCATGCAGAATGAGATCCCTCTGTATTTGTAAGACATGCATCTACCTTAGATTAGGATAACTTGACTTTCACACACCTGATTGCTTCCTACAGATTAGGAAAATTTAATATTAGTAATAAATGAATTAAAGAAGGTCTTCGCTCTGTTCTTCGTCACAAGATTTTGGATTTCATACCAGGCTGATACAGAAGTTAGTCCTTCTTATCTGCCTTAACATCATTCTGTATTTGATGGAGGAGGACTTTTTACAAGGGACTCTAGTGATAGGACAAGTGGTAATCATTTCAAACAGAAAGAAAGTAGATTTATATTAGATCTTAGGAAGAAATTCCTTACTATGAGAGTGGTGAGACGCTGGAATAGGCTGCCCAGGTAACTAGTGGATGACCCCTCCTTGAAAGTGTTCGAGTCAGCTTGCATGGGACTCTGGGCAACCTGGTTTAGTGAGAGGTGCCCCTGTGTAGGGCAGAGGGATTGGAACAAGATGATCTCTAAGGTCTCTTCCAAACTAAGCCATTCTATGATGTTATGACACTATTAAACACTGTGTTTTTAGCATGTCTGTATGAGAGCCTTGGATCCCTGAGACAGGTCTGTGATCTCCCACAGACCACATGAGGAGGATCAGTAGCCATAGATGCTTGCAGAGGTTAACACTTTAAAATGGGGATATAAAATCATACACTCATGGACATCTGTACATGGAAGGGACCTCTAGAGATGTCTATCCCCTCCCTACTATCCATGCAAGGGCCACCCTCACAGTTAGATAACGATTTGGGGCCACATGCATGCAAGGCTCGATGGTGCATAGGGATGGAGATGCCACCACCTCTCTGGGCCATGTGCTGTTGCCTCTTTTCTTCTGGAGCAGAGTGGTCTCTGTGTAGCAGAAGTGCCCATTGTCTCTTGTCCTTCCACCTGGCATATCTGAGAAAGGTTTAGCTTCACATCCCCTCTGTACCTCTCAGGCAGGAGAAGATGCATCTGAGGCATCACTGACCAACTCTCCTCTGAGCTGAAGAAGCCAAGCTGCCTTGGTTCTCTCCTTACCATGAGCTTCACACTTTCACCAACTCAGTGGCTGTCTCTGGGCTGCAACTTGTCACCATTTCTCTTCCAGTGGGGACAGTCTGGACACAGTATTCCACGTACATCCTTGGCAGTCCCTGGTTGTGGGGACACAGCCCTGACTGATTTAAGAGCCTCAAACTTTGGAATGATTTAGAAAAGGAATTCTCGAGTGTGGTGCATTGCTGTTGTCATATCACACCCATGCTTTCTGATTACGAAAACATAACACCCCCCCCGAAGGGAGAGGTGACTGCAAAACAAAGCACACTCAATAGATAGGATGCATGCTTCTGCGGGTAAGAAATGCTGGGAAGTCAGGCCCATGACTGACTGAACACAGCAGCATCTGTCCCAGATGGGGACATCACCTGCTTTGCTATATTGGTCTGAAGAATCCCTCCTGCCCCCAGGCAGTTGCCTCCAACTCTCTTAGTAATTTATTTAAAATATATTATTTAACTTTAGAAATATCTGCAGTTTGCTTTGCACTTCAGTCTGAATTTGAAATTGAAGCTCCACGTTTTCTACTACAAATGGTATATTGTAACTTTTTACAGGCATATTTACTGCTACATAAATAAATAAATAAATAAATAAATGTTTTCATATTTGTGGGCATCTAATGAAATATATGCCTGTATCCCCATTACGCAGGCTACAGGGCAGCAATGAGCCAGGAGAACTGATGAACTTGATCCCCAGCTGATGTAAGAGCCAATGCTGAAAGCAGCCAAGGACAGGCAGAGCCAGCTCTGAGATCAAAGCTCCTGGGATAACTAGGGGCCACTGATAGCTATTTATAATTCTCTAGCTCACGTTTAAGTGGAGGCTTTAAAAGTCTCAGAGGCAGCTGGAGTGCCAGGGCAGCTCTGTTCTGCACAGGCACATGGTGCCTTGAATGAGAATGGTGCAAAGCACCAGTTGTGCCATTGCTCAGGCTGGATCAGGCCCTGGCTCTCAGAGAGGAGACCACAAAAATCTTGGGTTAATCAAACAGTGCTTGATGGTTTGATTGATTAGTTTAGATTAGGCTAGATTTGATTGATTTGATTGAGCTAACTCTGACCACCTTCGGAGGACCCAAGCAAATCCCTTACCTGAGTGAACAGCACCACAACTGTAACTCTAGAGGCTGTTGGAACTTTCAGACAGCTCAAACTCAGCTCACAGCAGCAATGACTTGAGCTGCATTATGCCTTGTTTGGGTTCCCATTGAAAATCCAACTCACAATGATCTTGAGGGAGGGGAAGTTGGATAACTGTATTTAAAGTAATTTCAAGACCATGCAATCAAAGATAACTGATAAAGTTGGCAGGGTTTGAGGTGGGTCAGTTCTCTGTAGGACAGCCAATCTAGATGTCGTTTCCTTTCTCTGGGATGTGACAGCACCTTTTTTCTGTCTCTGGGACATGGTGATGTTGAGATCTGAAGCATTCCGTGAGTCTCGGATAATAAGATTGCAGTAGCCAGCTTCAGAAAACACAACATTTGTCTTTTCCAGGGCCTTGCCACACATTGGGAGCCCAAATGTCACAGGAGACTTCATGTTCTGAAGTGACCACTACATATATGGAAATAATTAGTGCAGAGAGTTTGTTATTGACAAAAATATTTCAGCCTTGCACTGAGTTTGAATGGAGTGGTACTGCACAAAATTGGGCTAATTTAGTGTGAATCAAAGTATTTTTGAAAGATTAGGAAAGTTGGTCTATCTATAGAGATGAAGTGGCATTTGGCTTTCAGAAAAACACTTGTGTTATCATTGCAGTCCTGAAGGTGAAAAAAGATCAAAACCTGAGACAGCCCAAAATCTGTGTGACACGGTTTCCTTGTTCTCTGCAACTAGAAAGCTCAACAGCAGATGGTATTTTGCTTTTTGAGTTTATTTGGGCATTAGGACATAACACTGAATTCTTACATCTTTTCATCCACATCTTTGTGCAAGAGTGCCTCCACGTACATGTATATGTCTGTGCCTACGTAAAAGCAAGAGACTTGCTGATGCCCACGTTCCTGTCCTCTTGCACAAGACATGGCAAAGCAATATTGCACTTCCTTTCTCAAAAGGCAATCAACTGATACACAGCAGTTACCGGTGGATGCTCAACTGCAATGCACTATTGCACCTCTTCCAGATTTGTCTCTGTGTTATCAGGATCATGAACATCATCAACATTCATTTCTAGCCTACTTGTGAAGGCTTATAGAACCATCATATTTATCGTATTCATCTTAACCTACTGCTTTTCCTACAGTTCCTGGCCAGTGCTGCTTTACTACAGCTTTGCTGATTCCACCTGGTGCAGATCACTGTATGCTGGTGTCCCCTCTTACAAAGCCAAAGATCTTTTCCTTTAGCATCTGCTGTGTCTGCACCATCTTGATTTGACTTCCAGCACTTTAACTTCTGCTTGGGAATCAGTGGCATCCAGGGAAACTAGATGAACACCAAGGAGTTAGTTTTACTTTGGGAAGGAGGTTACATTCTCTTTACATTTGGTTTCAACCACTGTAGGATCCCAGTGGCTGCTGCTGAAGGCTGGTAGCATCCTCCTCTTCTGTAAGCCACACCACTCCATGTAAGAGAAGGAAATATTACAGAGCAGCACTAGGAGATCAGCAAAGACCAGATGAGGAGGGATGAACAAGGTGGCAAATAGTGTTTGCAGGCTCCACAGGCATGGGACATGCAGTATTTCCAGCTGTCAGCTTTGGAACACTGCTTAACATACTGTCTGATGGCCTGACTTCCTCCTCACTGACCACAGCCCGTGACAGGCTTCCTATGAATAACCTGCTTTGTGTGTCCTGTCAGAATTATTCCTGGCCTTGGTGTGTCTCTTTTCTGCAGGCACATTTTCTGCCGGCACATTTTCTGCCTCATCCAATCTAAGTTTAGGGGAAGGGATGCTCTCAAGAAAAGAAGAGTAAGGAAAGGTACAGAGTCATTGCACCGCTTTGTGGAATCTCGGGGTGGGCTACAAACCTCTTTTGCTATGATTTTCCAATTACTCTGCTAAGAATTAGATACGTAGACTGCATTATGGCAAAGTCTTGGAGCAGCTCTCTGAAGAGAACATCACAGATGCTGAGAAAGCAATCTTCTTCTTGGAGGGGCTCATCCCTTCTTGGGACTTAAGCTCTGGAGAAAAGGTTGACTTAGTCTGGTACTCTGCAAAACATGTCTCACCTTAGCACCACTATAATGTTTTTGACAAGCACATTGTACACCTGGTCAAGTACTTACCTCTTTGTTGTTCCTGGCTGCCTGACTTTTGGTTGCTCAACTTCTAATTGTCTCCTTGTGCAGCCTTTTGGACTATTTCCTCAGTGGAAGCCCCATTCCTTTTTTCTCTGTGGTTAGCAGCCTTCCTTAAGGCATTTGTAACTCCCTACCCCATAACCTTTTCGTGCAGTGACTTTTGTGGCCTTTTGTTGGGTAGTTTTACTATTAAAAATTAGTAATTTTTTGCTAACTGGTCTTTTTCTACAATGTACAGTGCATGCACCAGCCCCCACACCACCTTCTCTGTGTATGCTGGGCTGGAAGGAAAGGTGCCATGGTCTTCAACCAGGCAGAGTACATTTTCCTTGGGGTGTTTGACCATGAGTGCATATGAGTTCCAAAGGGAACCATGAGCCATGCCAAGGTAAATATTCTACCTCAGGCCTGTGATCACTGTATTGAAGTTACTCCTCATTTCTGTAGAGGGCCAGAAGAAGCAGGGGGGCCTCTATCTTGGAGTGCAGCTCTCCACAGTGCAGTAGAGAGCCTTAGCCTTTGATAATGGAGCACATTGAATACTCTTTGCTTAATTCACTGGGATGGCAGCAAAATGGCCTGTGGAAACAAAAAAAAAGGCAAATCCATCACTAGATAGGACTTCTCAAGACTTTTGTTTGATGGAGCTGTGTTTGCTGTGACCCCACAAGAGCTGGGCAGGAGTCTGTGAGCACAAGGAACTTGCAAGCAGCATACATCAGACCTCAGCACATACTTGCAGCTAAGACCAAATCAGCTGGTGAACAACTTGTTTCCTACAGATTTCCTTCATGTTCTCCCTATTTCTTGCTTTTACTACCCCAGTTTTCTCCACTGCTGCAAGACCAACCCCATGACACAGGCCAGCCAAGGGGCTGTCAGTGCTGGCTGGCCAGCGAGTGCAGACACCAACTGGTCAACAGGCCATTGCAGCCAAGCCCCACTTTACTTATGTCCTGTAAGGATGCTCAGTACATTTCTCATCAACAGCTGTTGATTCTTATAAAGTTTAAAAGTGGTCTGTGAACTTCTCATCCTCTTCTCAAATGTGTCTGAAACTCACTGGTAGCTCTAGAAAGGATGAGGGAGGACTGATAGCCAGCCAGCCAGGCAGCTCAGTCACAGATACATCCTTTCCAGAGGATGGCACATCACGATGCCAACTGCCACCAATCCTAGGGCACAACACTGGCCTGTCTGCCACTCCTGCTGTGCCCCAGTGCTGCCCAAAATAGTCTCTTCTGTGTCAGTCAGTGTTTCCTGGCCACATGCTCTCACTGACAAAAATTACTCCAAAACTAGTTTCTGCCTTCACATTTTGGTATGAGGCAACATCTGGTTAAAATTACTTCAGAGTTACCCTCAGAGCCCTGTCACAGGCAGGTAGACTTTAAAAAAAACCCTCCTCTGCTTGGTGCAATCACTATGGCCTGGTGCAAAGGCAGCCACCAGTTCTCAGCACCAATGATGTGGAAATCACTAACAAGCGTCAACATTGCAACAGCATCAGCCAAACCACCACAGCACAAAGTCTGCCTCCATAGGCTTTTGCAGCAAGCATGAGGAGTATGGCACCTTCACCACTGCCCTTCGGACATTTAGTAGCCATGGATGGAGACCTCCCCACAAAGCATGATGCTAGGTGCTCTTAGCCTCATTGGGGCAGCATTTGGGCATGGATGTGCAGGGGACTAGAACTCCCATGACTGGTGACAATGGTGGGACATGGCACCTGTGGTGGTAGAGAGAAAAAGGTGGGAGGGAGCTGCTGATTTGAGAGAGAGGTGAGATGGGTAGCCCCATGCCAGCAGCAGTGTGACTTTCTTGACAGTGCTGTTACATTAGTCAGTCCAGCAGTTTACAACATTCGCCCTTGAGCCTTGGCCCTGCAGCCAGCTGCATTGTGGACACATTGCACAAGAACCCGACCCTGGTCCCCTGCCCCGACAGGGCTGCTTGGCAACTGGTTACTGGGAGGCCAAGATGTCATGGCATGATGTCGTAGCATCCTGCCACTTCCCAAAAAGGAGGAAAAGATGTTTCATTCACTCCTGCCTCTAGCAGGGCACTGGAGATGACAGGATCAGGAACAGTCCTCAAGACTCTGCTCAAGCCTGCTGGTAGAGGTAGCTCTTGAGGGGCTACAGCAGAGGAATAAGCTGCCCCACAGGAGGGACAGAGAAGTTCTGTCTCCGCTCCCACAGCAAGCAAGGCTGTATCCCATGGTGCAAGAGCCACTATGTCCTGTCCCAGGGGCTCTAGGGTAACTCCTCCAGCTGAACCAGGAACAAGCCTCAAGTGAGATCTGGTGAGAGAATGGAATCCTCCTTCCATAGCTGTCCATCATGGATAAGACTGGTTCTACAACACTGCCCCAGATAGAAACACCCCTAGAGCAAGCTATTCCTCAGCAAGGCAGGAGGGGTGGAAACCTGTGGGGAAATCTCAGAGACCACTATGAAGGGCCAAGCACAGAGCTAAATATAGCCACTATCACAGCTCCCCAAAGATAACAGCCTGTGTCCACAGCCCGCCACAGAGCCCTGCCTTGACTTCCACCTACCTTTGCCTTGGGAGCAAACACCAGGCCACAGTTGTGAAACACTCACTCCACTATGGCAAACATGGCTTGTATCGCAGGGCAGAAACATGCCCAAAGCCACCTTACGTGCATTCCTTCCTCCAGCCAGCACTGTGAGGTTGGCTGGCCAAACCCCACACCCCTCAGAAGCTAATAAGCGTCTGCATCAGCACCTCTGTGATGCTGAGGAGCCAGCAACATGCAGGAGAAACCTATGGCAGAGCAGTGTAACAACCATATCAGCTTTAGGTAACACTGCTTGAGAGGTGGGTTGCAACAAATGATCTCAAGAAGTCCTTTCCAGCCTCAACAGTTCTGCAGTACTGTGTAAGTCAGGTCAAGATTTCCCAGGTTTTGGGCTCATTCAGTCTTACTGTTTCCACCTAAATGTCTGATGTCTCTAGATCAGGGGGATTAGGATGCAGAGCTAGCCTATGGTGACCCCACCTAAAGAAAGATCATGGACCATGACCACCTTATTGGCTCTCTGTCAACTGTTACCAGGCAAATCTTGGCTGAGTAGCACATGGTGAAATCCCTCCATAGCCTTACCACAAGAAGTGTTACTGTGAGTTGAAAACAATGCTGTGGTGGGTACATCTTTCAGCTCTTGTTCTAGCTTTACGCCTTAACACCACCTTTATCTAAAAAGGATTTATAAAAACATGAAACCAATTATGTTGTTTGTTTCACCCCTTGCCAAAGCCCTTTTAGCTTGCAGAGAAATGAGTTTGTGAAATGGCAGCTTCTAGCAGGAAGTTTCTGAATTTAACAATAGCTGTTTGTGTTTCCACAAGTTAATCGAAAACAAATGTTGACGCTTCAGACTTGCTCTGTAAGGGAGGAGAGAGAGAGCAGCACAGCATGCAGCTATGCTGTTAGAGGCCAAAAGCAGCACAAAAAGAGCAAATACCATTATCCCCACCACTGCCATAGGGAGGAGGTAGATGCGCCATCATCCTCACTTTGCAGCAGGCTTTTCAGCCTCCACTGCTTGTCCATGGAGACAGTTTGTCCCCAAAGCCACTTCCCTGTTGGAGGGCTCTGCACTGAAACATGCTCAGGAGTAGCCCCACAGAGCAGAGATGGGAACTAGCAGCAGGAGGGCAGCTGGGAAGTACCCTTGGCCCAGCAAAGCCAGTTTAGTCTATGCTAGAGTGTTAACTCACCTGGTAGGTGCTTTCAGGGTGTTGGAAGCACCTTCCCAGCTCTGCACATGGACAGGGGCTCCCATGGTGGAGGATGTCTCTATGCTAGCTGGGCCCTGCGGGTGGTTTTTCCTATAGCAAGCCACCCCCAGGTGAAAGTCGTGTTTCCCATTCCACATCATTAAATGTTGTCTGGAGAGCACAGACCCATATCCGGAGCCACAGTCACTACACGTGGATATGTGGGGAACCTCTTTGTACATCTGTCTCGGAGCACCCAAACCCCAGTGCCAGCTCAGCCGAGGAGCCCGGTGCCCCAAAACATCAGCACACAGCTCCTCGCGGATTAGCCCGCATCTGATTAGATGTGACCGCTCACAAAGCCGCACCGTGTCCTTCGGGACAGGCGGGGACACTGTGGGAACCAGGAGCATCCCAGGACTGATGCGGAGTCAGTCTCCCTTACCGGGGCCAGTCCCGGAGATACAGAAGCCCTACTGAGCCCCGCACAGCATCAACCCGTCCGCTCTGCCGAGCTCCACCACCACCCCCTCAGCTCCTCCCGGCACCCCATTGGCTCCCGGCCGCGCTGTGAACGCGCTCATTGGCTGTGGCGCGACAGGGCGGGGCGCACCGGACGGCCTTAAGGCACCGGGACCGGCATTGCTGCGGCTTGGCTTGTCGGTGGGTGAATCGTGGCTGGCCTCATGCACTGCACCAGGTACGAACCTGCGTTCTGCAGCTGGTCTGTGGCGGGGGAGAAGAGATGCGGGGCAGTCTGATGTCGTTGGGACGGTGGGACAGGTGCGTCTTCGCAGGAGTAGCCGCGGGTTAGTTCTTCGTACTGACTTCGGCGGAGCTGGGAGCCGCTGCGGGACGGTTTGGCCGTTCTAGGGACCGAGAGGGGACTGGGCGGAGAAGCCTAGTGCCTCCTCTAGCAGCTGGTCCCGTCTGAAAAGCCCTGGAGCCCTCAATAAGGGGGTGAGCACCTGTTTCCTAGTAGTGGTTGGAGCTGAGCAGAGGGGAAGGGTTTGAGTAGATGACCCGCTTCCTCTCCTGAGAAGTAAAGGAGGGAAGACCGAGCGGTGGGTGTCTTCCCCTTCTGGAGAGGGTAAAGATCTGCAAAGATAGGATCTAAGTCTCTACCCTTACTTGTAAGAGAAGGGATAAAGGAATCGGCCCCTGCAGTTAGGCAGGACTGCCAGCACCACTAGCTTGCTTCCTGGAGCTCCCTTTCCTGGGTGAGCTCTTCAAAGTATTCCCCTGCTCTTACCTTCAGGGCATCTGGGGTTCCAGGCAGCCAACACGAACTCTGAAGCAGAAACCTTACTCTGTGGCTGAGAGTTGAGAATAAGCAGGCTCTGGGGGGGGAGGAAAAAAAGTTGTCAGAGTTATCAAATAAGCTGAAAAAAGCTAGCAAAAGCACACGTCTCAGCCTGTGTCTAAGAATGAAAAGCTCTTACCAGAGTATTTAATTTGGAAAAAAGCTCCAAGTAATGCAAATCAGGCTGGGTATTTCAGCCATCAATCTAGAAATGATGAATAACAAAGGCTTACTGTGCAACCCGAGTCCTCAGCAGTTATGGGACTCGGCAGAATAAATTTCCCTGTGAAACAATGCAATGCAGATGAAACTTGTACTAAGAGAAGCATTGACTGTAAAGGAAGAAGTGACCTATAAAAGTGTGCATGTATATAGAACTTGATGAAGCCAACCAGAGATGAGTGGAATAGTAGTAACAGACAGGTGGATCCCCTGTCTGTTTTGTATGGCTGCCCTTAAGCTGAGAGGAGATTGAAGGTGGTGATGCAGCAGGAGTTAGCTGGTGGGCATGTTGGGAAGCAAGGCTTGGCTCATCTGTTCTGAATAAACAGATCTTGCTGAATGGAGAGGCTGTGAAAGCCTGCTCAGAGCTGCTCTGTTGGTGTTACAGGGTGGGGAGTTATAGCACTGAATTGGAGAGTGTAGCTGTGGCTTTTTCTTGGCACAGAGGGAGCAATCAAATACTAGAGTTGGCACTGTGTGGCTTTGGCAGATGGAGCTCTGCTGCGTCGTGTGGCCAGCAGCCACTGCTACGATGCCTCTTGATGGGAGCACCTTTGGAGGCTGGTATATAGCCAAAGAGGGGACTTTTATTAAGGAAATACGGTGTGTTTAAGGTCAGCTGTAATACAGTTGACTTAGTAGGGGAATGTGTGCAATGAATGTCCTGGCAGTTTATCCACAGCCAGGCAAAAGATTTTGCCAAAAGCATCCTGGTCTAACATCTACAAGTGGGTAGATACAATGTTCTAGGAACTGCCTTGCTGCAGAAGCAGCTCCAGGGCTACAGCTGGGAAGGTGCTGGGTGGGAACTACCCTCAAGTGAGTGCATAGGGAGGAACAATGCTCCATCCCTAAAGGAGTGAGCTGGATGCTGGAGGAGAAGAGGCTGAGGTTGTGGGGCACAACCTACACTTTCTTGGCAAAGAACTTGTTTTCAAAGACACTGTTAACTTTGAATAGCTGAGTTATGTTCGGCAGGATCCAGTGTTTCCCAGGGACTCGGCAAAAGGACTGCAGCCGTTTGAGGTGCAAACTGTGCTGGAGGGAAATCTGCTGGGCCATCTGAGCTGACATCTGGTTTAAAGTGCAGCAGAAGGAATAATGAGATTCCTGTGGGTGCAGTGCTGTTGCCTAAGTTTCTATCAGACTGCTGCTATCCTTACAATATGACTTACACTTAGATGGAGACTTTGAGCAAAGTATGTAGTTCAACCAAAGGAGTGCTTCCTAGCCTCTAAAAGTAGACATTTGGGGTTTTATGAAAGGTGGGTTTAGCTGCGTACACCAGCTTGTGACAAACTGAGCTCCTGCTCCTACAAAAGCATCCAGTGCCTTGGAGAGGATCTCTCTTGGCAGGAGGAGAGGGCAGTGGGAATACTGCTTTACGTAGCTTTACTTAGCATTGATATGTGATAATTTCCGGCTTTTGTGTGCATCAGCAGGGCTGAGACTTGGGCTTTGGTTTGGGAGATAAATGCTCTGGATCCTGTTACAGCTAGCCTAGCAGAGCAGTGTCTGCATATGTCTTCAGATGGTGCCTTTGTCCACGTAGTAATTAGAAGATGACTTGTTCAACTGCAGAACAGGCTCTTGACTGCCACTTCTAATGTAGCACACTTTTCGCCATGGCTGTAAATCACACAGTGCTTGTGACTGGCTTTAATTAAACTCAAGGGGCTTGTGAGGTTGATAGAAGCAAATATCTTTGGGATGGCTATGGGAAGTGGTGTAACAACTGTGTGACAAAAAGCTATTGTAAGTGCTTTGTCAGCATAAACTGACCCTTCTTCTCACTTTCCAGAGTATTAGACTATTTTCCTCACAAGCAAGCAATGGCTGTGGATGTAGCAATGCAGCTGTACCTGTGCTCTTCACCCTTGCGAAGAGAGAAGTGCTCTTGCAAAGTTGCTCCAAAGCCAAACAAGCCCTTGCGGCCCTGCATTCAGCTGAGCAGCAAGAGCATCCTGAATGAACCAGAAGAGATGGCAAGTGCCTTCACACACAACAAAGTGAAGAAGAGGGTGTCATTTGCAGATAGCAGAGGGTTTGCTCTGACAATGGTGAAGGTGTTCTCAGAGTTTGATGATCCACTAGATATTCCTTTCAACATCACTGAGCTCATAGACAACATTGTGGGTCTGACAACAGTGGAGAGGGACAGCTTTGTCCTAGATTTTGTTCAACCCTCTGTGGACTACCTGGACTTCAGAAACCGCCTCCAGGAAAACTGTGTTTGCCTTGAAAACTGCACATTAAAGGAGCGATCTATTGTGGGAACAGTGAAGGTGAGGAACCTTGCTTTTGAAAAGACTGTGAAGATCAGGATGACGTTTGACACCTGGAAAAACTTTGTAGATTACCCATGCCAGTATATCAAGGATACATATGGAGGGTCAGATCGGGACACGTTTTCCTTTGACATCAGCTTACCTGAGGGAATTCAATCACATGAGAGGGTTGAATTTGCCATCTCCTTTGAATGCAATGGGAAGGTGTACTGGGACAGCAACAGGGGCACAAATTACAGGATCATACGGTCAGAACTGAAGTCTGCCCAGGAAGCTGCACGCCCCCCCCAGGGACCTGACTTTGGTAGTGCTTTTGACCAGTTTGGGAGCCCTCGATGCTCCTATGGCCTCTTTCCTGAGTGGCCCAGTTATTCAGGCTATGAGAAGCTAGGGCCTTACTACTGACCCAGGGACAAAGTCCTGACTGACTAACTTGCTCTCGTGTCTGGCAGGCCTAGGAGCTGGTCTGAACATGAGGTGTATGGAAAGGTGGAATGCAGTTCTGAGTAAGCCTCCCAGCAAAACCAGATGTACAGTGCTCTGCTGGCAGTGGGCTTGTATTTGGGAAGCATCTCTGGCGTAAAGGGCTGCCTTCCCTGCCCCAGCTTGGCTTGAATAACTGGCTCTCCGGATGCTCAAAGGACCAGGAGCTGTTGCTTGAGCGTCTCTTCAGTGCTGCTACTCCTTCCTCTTCTATAAAGCTGCTGGTCTCCAGGGAAACACTACAGTGCATATGTCATCTGTCCAAGCTATGTAGTGGCTGCTGGCTTGTATTGCTTGTCTAGTGTTAAAAGGATTTTCAAAATATGTTCTAGTATTGTTTTTTTTAGTGGGCTATACTTCAGCTGCAGGATTCTTCTTGCAAAGCTGGTTCATGTCTGTTCGAAAATAGAGTGGTTTTTTTCTAGGGGATGGGATCCTCTCCTTGCAGGCGGGAAGGGTGTTTTGGAAATGAAAATGCATTTTGGAAATGCCTTGCGGCCTCCCATATTAGGAGATGTAACTGTGGGAAAGCATCTGATGCTTAGTTACCAGTTGCTTTATCGGTTGATCTTGAAAATAGAACACTATACCTTTGGTGTTAACAAAAATAGAGATTAGTTGTAGCTATCTGGTGCTTGTGAGACAGATGTGGGTTTACAGCCTTGACTATGCCTTCAAAATCTTCACATTTCTTTAATCACAAATGATAAATTGTGGGGTTTTTTTACCCTCTTGATGGACATCTGAAGTCAGTTCTTGTCCATGCTGGGTGATGGAAATGCAATTCTTCCTCCAGTGGACTGTAAAACAGTTCTGTTCAGCTGGGACCCTAGGTCCTATGCAGAAGGCTGTGCTGAGTTGTTACAGGAGCTAAATGCTAACAGGTGCTAACAGGTCACACACTGCCCTATACTGAGTCCTGATAAAAGAAGGTTAACTGTACCTCCTGTGGGGGAAGTGCTCTGACTGAAAAAGGGCTGATACATGTGATTCTAGCAACACTCTGGGATAAACAGGCTTTGGAAGCGATGTTGCTTTTTAAAAAGATACAATGGTGTGGACTGCTTGGTAGCTAATGATGTGGCTATACCAGAAGAACATTTGGCATGATTATCTTTCCTCACTGTAACAGCAACAGCAGCTGTTTCAACCTCTAAATGCACCTGTGTCCATAAGAAGCAGCTCAACCTGCCTATGTGAAGAACTAACCCTGAAGAGAATGAGATGTGGGGTTATCCTGACGCTGCCCTTGGATGTGGGAAGAATCTTTGAAGAGGTATCTTCTGGGTTGTGCTAGGGTGGACAGCTTGGGCAGTGCCAAACAGCCTTGCTAAGCTTACTGTGTGCTGGTTGAGCGGATTAACTCAATCGCTCAGCAAAAAGGGAGGGTGACAAATAGTTTGTAGAAATAGAAGTCAATGAAACTTTTTCTAGTGCATAATAAACTTTATATAATTTTTGAGATGCCTACAATAGCCTATGGATGGGCTGGAGGGAAGCAATGGGCTATTTTTTTAAATCTAGCTTTTAATTCTGGAGGATAATGTATAGAATACTTACAAGCTGTTTTACCTTAACCTAGAAGGGATACTATGATCACTGTTGGATGACAAAAGGGACAAGAAGAATAGCTAGCCTTCAACTGCTGCTTTTTCAAAACCCAATGTTAGTGCATGTCATCACTGTACTCGATCACATAGTCCAGGTGGTAAATCTACTTACTGGCCCAGAGTTCACCAGACTTGGTTCTTCTGTTCAAGCAGACTTTTGAGTTTGCTCTTAAAATCTGCATCTGGTCTCTCCTGGAGGGACTGTTGCCTAGCTTGGCTTGAACCAAGTTTTAAACTTAAAGCAAGTCTTAAGGACACTTCTTTGTAGTGCATTATGTGAATGCTCTAAGAGCAACTGTAGAAAAGTGATGTTCTCCTGGCATGCTTTCATCTTGCTCATGGGCTGAAACAAGGCATGTGTGGCTGGGTGCTGTGGGCAGTGGTATCTTCCTACAGGCTTGTTCATTTTCAGGCTATGGAGGGGATATGCTTAGGGTGGAACACGAAACATCAGCCAGAGAAGCAACACAGCAAGTAAAAGCTGAGCTGGGAACTGACTATTTGACCAATAGTGGTTTAAAAATACTACTTAGACTTTTCCCTTTTTCCATTGCCAATGTGAACACAGAAGTGAGGGATTGCTGTCCTCTTTCTGTGCCTGGAAGTGCCTTGTGAGGTATTTTGCATGTTTGGTTTTAAAAAGATATTTTTGCACACAACATTCAAGTGGAAAATGCACTTTATAATTGCTATGTAATGACTCGTGAAACTACAGTTCTGTTTTTATCTGATTGTTAAAATAAAGGTGGAACAAAATGTTGGCTGTGTATCTTTCATTCTTAAACACCCATGGGGCTGGGGAGGCAATTTAAATCCAGGGCTAGCTTCCTGCAAGAGGCCATTGGCAGGGAGGAGCACATGTCCACAATGGACTCAAGCCTGAAACAGGAAAGCTGCCTATTACTACCTTCCTGCCAGCTCAAGATCTTTAAGAGCCTCTGCAGTCATGGGAAGGGGGAGATGGAGATGAGCCTTTGTCTCTGCTTTTAAGTTTTCATGCTGAATGCTGTGTTCCTGAATTACTTGACTCTCTTTCAACTTACGGGGCCAGGAACCAACTTTCAGGTTTTTCTGCATTTATTTCAGGTCAGTGTCAGTCCTCTTCTCTTCTATCTGGCTTGATCTGGGATCTCTGTTTTCTCTGCCTGGGTACTTGAAGTGGGGTAGATGCTGATACTGCTGCAGGAGGGTCAGGCCTTTTTCTAATACTAGGATCAAGTGAAAGTTAGACCCTTCACCTTAACTAGTTGTTCCTGTTGTCACTGCAATCAAAAGCAGGAAGGTGCAAATGCCAGCCGGGGCTGGTTTCAGGATTTTACATGCCTTTGACCATAAAGACTAGGTTCTGATGATTTATTCAAGGTGTTGTATTTCAAACAACTACTGTGGTGGGTGGCTTTTGCCACTTCCAGTGAGAAGGAATGCTGGTGGGAGGGGAGAACAAAGCACAGTCTTGGCATGTATCTGATGGGCTCTGCTGTTTAGGACTTCCCGTCTTGCTTGCTGCGAAGCTTTTTGCTCTGTACAAAAATAAACCCAAGTACTTTCAGACTCTGGCTGTTTTGCATTCATAAAGTTATCTTTCCAGGGTGTTCTGCTTTCTGCAGAGCTTTTGATTTCCCAAGTTCCTCCCCCAAGCTTTGTACTGCAAAGCCAAGCTTGCAGATGCAGTGAGGTGCAAGCTCTTCCAAATGGTAAAGCTGCTCCCATTGACAAAGGAGTGTGGGATCTGCACACACCTGGAAAAAGGGGTGTTGAGTGGTGTTTCTTGATGGTCTGAAGTAGAGTCTAAAATAGAGACATGGTTTTGACAGATGGAATGCTCAGTAGATAAGGAATTGGCTGGACAATCGTACACACAGAGTTGTGATCATAGTGTGTTTCTCAGGGGTCTGTTTTGGGTCCAGCACTGTTTAACATCTTGGTTGGTGACATGGACAGTGGCGTTGGATGCACTCTCAGCAAGTTTGCTGATGACACCAAGCTGAGGTGTGGTTGACACACTGGAGGGAAGGGTTGTCATCCAGAGAAACCTTGAAAGACTTGAGAAATGGGCCTGTACAAAAACTGTATGAGGTTCAGCAAGACCCTACATCTGGTTTGAGGCAATCCCAAGCACAAATACATGCTGGGTGGGGAATGGATTGAGAGAAGTCCGGAGGAGAAGGACTTGGCGTTGGTTGATGAGAAGCTCAACATGAGCCAGCAATGTGTGAGTGCAGCCTAGAAGGCCAACTGTGTGCTGGGCTGTATTACAAGAAGTGCCACCACCAGGTCAAGAAAAGTGATTCTCTCCCTCTGCTCTGCTCTTGAGACCTTACCTGGAGCACTGCATCCTGTTCTGGAGCCCCCAGTATGAAAAGAACATGGAACTGTTGGAGCAAGTCCAGAGGAGAGCCACAAGAATGATCAAAGGGCTGGAACACCTCTGCTACAAAGACAGGCTGAGGGAATTGGGGTGGTTTAGTCTGGAAAAGAGAAGACTCAGGGGTATCTTACAGCAGTCTTCCAGTACCTGAAGGGGGCTACAGGAAAGTGGAAGGGGGATTTTTTATGAGGGACTCTAGTGATAGGACAAGGGAGAATGGTTTCAAGCTAAAAGAGGGGAAATTTAGATTAGATCTCGGGAAGAATTTCCTTGCCTTGAGGGTGGTGAAGCACTGAGCAGGTTGCTCAAATGAGCCGTGGATGTCCCCTTGCTGAAATCAACAGAATCACAGAACTGCCCGGACTGGAAAAGATCTCTAGATTATTGAGTCCAATCATTTTTTTTAAAGTGATACACCCTAGACTAAACCATATGCCTAAGCACTATGTCTACATGGCTTAAATACATCCAGAGAAGGAGACCCCAGCCCCTCCCTGGCCAAGCTGTTCCAAATTCTGATAACCCTTTCAGTAAAAATATTTTTTCTAATATCTAATCTAAACTTCTCTTGATGCAACTTAAGACCATTTCCTCTTGTTCTATCACAAGTGTTCAAGGACAGGTTGGATGGGGCCCTGGGCAGTCTGTGAGAGGTGTCCCTATCTGTGGCAGAAGGGTTGGAACTAGAGGATCATTAAGGTCCCTTTCAATCTAAGTCCTTCTATGAAAAGATAAACCCCGCATGTAATCCCCTGCCTGACAGCAGTTGTGCCACAACAAGTAGCATGAAGAAAAACAGTTTTAAAAGGTATTTGTGCTCCTGCCCCAGCACAAGTCCAGGTGATTTGTGTGGTTTATCCAGTGCTGCTGGCCTGTCCTCATGAGCAAGACAACTGCAGTCAGATGTTTCTTGTAACAGTCCTGTGGCAAAGAACCCTATGTGATAATTGTTTCTATTTGAAAGATAAGAAAGTTCAAGCTAAGTTTGCTGATATCTGGAGCAAGCATTAGAAGGGCCAAGAGTTCTCTTGGGTTTCTCTCCTAATGCCTGAGTGTTACTTGCTAGAGAATACAGCCACTGCAATTACTGCTTTTATAAAGCCCTAGGTGGCATGTGTGACTGTATACTTGCTGTTTAACAAAGGATGCTTTGAGTGTTGCACAGCGTTTGCTGTGAAGTTTCTGAGCCTCTGTATCCTGAGGGTTTTCAGTGCCACCTCTTGGCAGAGATAATTAAGCTGAGACATCATGTTGATCTCAGCTGAAGTGTTTGGAGGCTCGGGTCTCTTACACATGTGCTCCAAGGACAACTATAAAAGTGAGGGAAGCAAGAGTCCCCCTGGTCCATATTCAACTCCATTTGTCAGTGCACTCTCCTACTTGCCCAGCAATGCTGTCCTACAGGGGAGCAGCCACTGTGGCAGCCTCAGCAAGAACATACTGTGTATGTACAAGTCCTGGATGCAGTGACAGAGTCATGATGTGGGCTCTGCAGCCACTTGATTGCAGAACAGGCTCAAAACTGTTTAAGAAGACTGTTAAAAATAGATTCAGGCACCCCAGGACAAGCACAGGTGAGAGTTTGATGCTGTCTTACCATTCTCATGCTTGCTAAGAATTGTCCAAGGTCTTACCCATTTTCCACAGCAAAACTGGTAATGAGCTGAGAAAGTTCATGCTGAGGCTGTTCACACATACAAGAAAGTCTTTGAGTCCAGGTTTCACCACGTGTCTAGCTCATGGCCCTGTGTAATCATAAAGTGAGGCTCTGTTGCTAACTGAGCAACAGCCAACAGTGCAAGCAAAGCTGAGACATGTGAGCCTCACAGGGGGACATATGGGGAGGTGATAAGCAAAAATGTATGAAATCCAGGAGAGGCTAACTGCTGTCAGACCCAATAAGGACAGTTTAGTTTGCTATCTCTCTGTCTCTCTGTATGAGCACTCTACAGCCTCACTTTAAATGTTTGCCAGGTCAAACTCAGGGTGAAAACCTGCCCACAGTGGAGTAAGATGTCTCTGCCAAACCATGGGAATGCAAATGTATCCAGACAGTACTTTGCTGCTGGAACACATTTGTCTTTGCTACTAACTGTAACTCTTACAGGCACTCAAAGTGGAGAGTGGCCGGTGGAAGATGTGTTTGCCTTCCTAAGAGAGGGCAGGAGTGTGAGCAGCGGGGCAGACACAGTGCCTCATTTCCCAATGACAGCATTTCTTCTTTGAATTCCTCTCCACAACCTATCAGCAAATGAGCCTCACTACAAGACTGGCTCTTTGGGGTGTTTCTCCTCTCCACAACGCAAAGGATAAATGGTGCTTCCTTTTTGACATATACTGTGGGGCTTCCTGTTGGCCTGTAGTGTCTCCCCCATGATCTACAAGAAGACATTGCCTTATTCTCTTCTCTGTTATGCACTGCAATGCCATTTCCATCTCTGCCAGCTCAATCATCACCAAACTCAGTGGTGAGCTTGGTTTCATAATACCTTCTGCTATGTTGTGTGTGGTCTGAGAGGCAGGAAGGGCACTTGCATGTATTGGGAGGAGGTTGTGCTAAGGACACAGCACTGCACCCCTGGGAACAGCCCAGAGCTTTGCCATAAAGCCAGCAGCATGGGGCTGGATTTAGATGCTTCCAAACTTCCCTGGTATTTCCACAGACTTGCTCCTACTGGGCAGTTTGGCTGACTCTACACTACTGCAATAAAACACATTTATGTCCTTTTCTTTGTTTGATAGAGCTAAGTTTCAAACCAGCTGCTCTGGCCCAGCAAGGTTCTGCCACACTGCAACTAGAGAAGCTGCCCAACCTGTCTTTATCCTCCCCCTTGGAGGCTACTGTGCTAGCCAGTTAGCTGTCTTTAACAACTTGCTTTTGACATTTACACGGGTCTTAAAAAAAGAGAAAAAGGGTGTCTTTGCTGAAAAATAATTGGAGCTGGCATGTTCCTTTGGTACAGATAAGTCAGAGCAGTCACCAAGTCAAGTACTTTGCCTCCTGGAATAGGAGCACAGTTGCTCCAGCCAGTGCATTAGTCACAGGTTTCTTCTCTGCTCCAATGCTGATGAGTCATCTCAGAGGGATAGAATTAGGCTCAAAAATCACGTAAAGGGAGGTTAAAACATTATATCCATGCATGCTTTTATAGTTTACAAGCTATTTTTCATGCAGGAGTCTTCTCACAGCCATGATGTTGTCTTTATATTTAATGAATCCTAGATAGGTTCAAGTGAGAAGTGGTCTCTGAATGTCTGTTCCAAGCAGAGCCACTCTCACAGCTAGCTGAGGTCACTCAAATCTTCATCCATGTGGATGCTGATGACCTTGATTATGGAGTTGCCACATCTCTGTGCCCTGTCCCAGGGCGGCACTATTCTTGTGAGGAAAAGACAAAGACCTAAGGAATCAAAAGAGCTCTGAGCAATGTTGCAGTCATGCAAAGCACCTAGTTTGTTCCAGCTTCTGGTCAGATTCAGGACTAATGAATGTGAGGGGACAAGCCAAGTGGCCATGGGACAAAACATTTATTTCAGAGCTAGCAAGTCCTAGCCCATGTATAGTTTAGGGCAACAGAACAGCTGCTATCTGCATACTGCAAGACACTTGCCAGCCCTCAAAACATCCTCCAGTAAAGGATAGAGCCACATTCTCAATAAAATTGCTGGAAAAGCCTACTGCCAAGACCTGAGGACTTAAATTGAACTACATCCCACCTTCCAACAATACCTATCAAGGTATCAAACTGGACCCCACTTTCCTTTCCAGCATTCAATAGTCAGCAGTAGGGAATTTATGGTCTCCTTTGCACCTTTATGGTCCTTATGGCAGAACAAAACTGGAGCTTTATCAACAGGAGTATAATTTCTCAGTGTTTGTGTGGAGCACTTTTATAGCATGATATATAACAGCCCTCTCCAGCCCCACTCAGGGTTGTGTGCCACACATCGTTTCCCTGGGCACCTGGAAGGTGTTGCTTCTCCTGCATTTCTCTACTTGCTGTCATTTACTGGTATCTGGGTGGCCATCCCATGCAGAGTGCTGCTTCATGTATGAGCTCAGCTGAATATGTCCTTTGATGGGACTGCAAATCAGGATTGAGGGCAGCTATAGGTGATGTGGCATCTTCCACTCATTGCTTAGCAGCACCTTGGTCACAAGTTGGAATAGGTCTCCCTCTTGGGCTGAGGACTATCAGCTCAGCTTTACTTTCTCCAAGAAAGCACATGAACTCACAATTGGAAGTAAATTAAAAATAAATAAATCCATTGACACCCCCCACCCCACCCCCCTCCTCTGCAGTGTTTTCTGCAGGAGAAGAACTTCACTTCAGAAAACAGACTAATTGAATGCTTTATAGCCAGGCAAGCAATTACAGCAGACATGCACTAACTTTTAAGTTGGTGGTCAAAGAGACTTAGGACAACCAATGAATCTATACACAAATCTTTCAGTGCTCCTAAATGTCTTGCAATAACAATCAGTGCTGGCAAACACTGAGCCATAAAGCCAGCAGGGATGTCCTCACTGGGGGTTAGTAGCAGGATGACTGAGCATTTTAGTAAGTTTTCTTTATTCAGTTTTGGTGGTACTGAAAGGAAACACAACTTCTGTTCAGGCAATCTGTCTTGTGAGTGAGTTCTGCCAACAGCTATCCTGTTTTCGTCTAAAATGGAGTATTTATTAACACTTCAGTACAGAAAGCTTTTGTCATTACTTATCTGCATCAAACTGGATTTAGTGTTTAACCACTTACCTCAGCAAATACAGGCACTGCATGCATGACTTGATCATCCATTGTGAGACCTGCAAAAGCCACAGCAGTCTTAGGCTGATTAGGACCCTCAAAACCCAAGGCTGTCTTTGAGGCTGGGCACCATGTCAGATGGCTCTAGTTGGCACCTCAGGATCACTTTGGAGAGGCTGGAAACAAAAGCAGTTATCTCCCTCTGAAATCAGAGCAGTCAGTGCTAGCAAGGAAAGGCCTCTAAGGGCCTTGTCCAGGCCACAGTAATGTCTTTAGGATACAGCTTTTCTCTGGGCAAGGGGACGGGAAGCTTACATTGGCTGTCCTCTGGTGTACTAGCAACACAAAGTAACTGTGCTAGGAAAAGTCCACCGTTGGCAACTGGCTGGGGAAGCATGACACTGGCTACTCCAGACAGCTCTGGCTTTCACCTCTCCTATCCTTTTCTTGGAGTAATTTCTCAGGACGGGGGTCAAGATCCTGGTTTCTCTGGTTCCCTTGGCACCTGTTGGCCCACATGGCCATGGGGCATAGAGGTGGCCTGGCAGGGGACAGCACATACCCTCATCCTCAACTTACCCTTAGTTCCCTTGCTGAGGATGTCAGAGCCTGTGCTGGTACATATCAAGGTTTCAAAAAGAAGGCACAGCAAGTCATACCAATATCTGTGCCAAGTAGAGCCAGCACAGGCTCTCAGGTTCCCACTGTCTTAACACAGGTAAGCTTGTGCTCAGCACACAAGCTCTGCTTAGATCCCCAGGCACTTTGGTTGAACTGCCACATAGCAGAATGTACAGCTCATTTGAACATCCCTAAGCTGCCTGTCAAAACGATCCATGATTTTCAAGCGGCTGCAAATGGGCTGCAGGTTAGTCCTGACCTATCAAATTTCCTTGTCTCAGAGGTCACTTTGCTGAATGGAGAGAGGCTGGCATTCTGAGACAGCATGTGCAGTTATCTGTCTTTTCTTGCCATCAGCCATCGCCTTACAGCAAAGCTCTCTCTTCATGGGTAGGACTAGTGAGGCAGAAAGAATGCCTCAGCTCAGCTTTCTAATTGAGAAAATGAGATATCTGCCAGTTTGGAAAAAGCACCATTATGTCAGGACCGTGTAGCTCTGTCTCCAGGGAACTTGTATCTCTGATGGTCATTCTGCCTACTGGAGACAGTACTCTTCTAGGTGCAGCTGCAGAGAAACCTGTGAACCAGTTCTACACAATTTTCTCTAAATAGGTGTCCACCCAGTTTGCAACCCAAGCAAAGGCTCCTTTCTTCTGAAATACACAGGAGGTCATAAGCTAGCTCGGAGCTGTATTTTCAGCTCTGCTGTTTATGTTTGTGCTTGGCTGCTTTTCCTTTTCCAAATTCCAGCAGAGGATTGCCTTTGTTTCCTTAACGATGTAAGCGGATGCAATTTATAACGTGCACAACGGGGGCACTGAGAACAACTTTGAGCCTCAAACGCATCTGAACCTGAATCAGTAGCCAGATTTTTTTCAGGAGTGCAGATAACCTACCTAGCAAGAGCAATAAGCTAGCAATGGCCAAGGGGAGCTCCCAGCTGGCTTTAGACCCCAAGCAAAGACCTGCAAATCTGAACACTGAAGAGGTCTCCAGAATTCAGACTTCCATTGACTGGAGTGTTCCCTTCTCAGTGGATCAACAGTTTGGTACAAAGAGCTCTGCCATCCAGCAGACCAAGCTGTAAATGCAGCCCCAGGGAACCAGACCGCTCAAAATGGGAGCAATTATCAGATTGTTGGGATGAATAATCATCCAAATAGCTTCTCCGGGCAATGCAGGGAAGAAATGTCACCAACCATATGAAAATTGATACCATATGCTTTTAGAACACGGAGAACAGTGTGTTTGACAAAGCTAGAATGAGATCAAGACTGGTTCCCAGGTCAGATACTGATACAGCAGTCCCTCCTCTTCTGGTTCTAGGGACTCATCCAAACCTGTCCCTTATTTTCATAGCAGCAAGTGTCTACTTTCCTGAAAGGTTACAGATCCTTCAAGGCCACAACAGAGCTTGTGATTTATTTTTCTGGAAAAAAAAAAAAAAAGTATGCTAGAAAAAAAATAGATGTCAGAGAACTGCCTTGGACCTCTCTAGTCTGTGCATGGTGGCAACTCCTCCACAGCAGCCTCTCCTTCCACTTAGCATGTGTTCTCTGGACCAGAGCCATAGATGTAGGATCTATTTTCTGTTGAGCATGCAAAGGGGAAGCAGCTGCCTGGCACAACCCATGCCAGAAAACACTGCTATGGAATTTAACAGCTGATCTGATAACACAGAGGTGCTGACCCCATACTCTGCTTCATTCCCTGAAGAAGCAGGGTGATTTTTGCTTTGTCTTTCCATGAGGGAAATGCTGGATATAACATAGAACCTGGAAGTGATTCTTCCACTGTGTGGCTAGTTTATGGAACTTTGGAGTTCTTTCACAGCCTGAAAGATGGTATTTTCTACCTCCCGGGTGGCCTGTCCCTCAGCATCTGGCTCTCTCTGTGCCAGAAGTGGAGACAAGTGCATGTACCACAGCTTCCCCAAAACTTTGACCTGATTACCCTATCCAGAATAGCCTTCCCTACAGCTCCTACATCTCTGGAAGGCACCACTGAAGGCTGGACAATGGGGAAAAAGCAAAGAGAGCCCTAATCAAGCAAGGCAGGTAGCTATTACCAAGCTGATATTTCTATTGCAAGAAGCCCTGGAGCAGCAAAACTGCTTGGCTGGTCTATACTCATTAGCACCACAGACAAGAGCAACATTGATTGCAGGCTATAATTAGATCTCTGGGACCTTTCTGGACCAGTTTTCTTTGGCATTGTGCTTCTTTGAAAGCACTTCCAATCTCTTTTCTCATCCTTCTTTTCTGAATGGTTGGGATGGCATTTCCCTATTCAGCAAATTTGGGACAGTTTCTGTTTTCTCCATTGTGGCTTACAGAGTTCTCCCCAACTTGGTGCCACAAGCCCCACACCACAGAGTTAGCAAAAGCTCCATTGTTTGACTTCTGGATGCTTGGCTGTAGAGTTGGCCAGACTGTAGTTCCCTTAGCACTACATGGCTAAATGGCCAAGCAGCCCTCCCTGCTTTGGTTAGCTTGCTATGATGCAGTTTTGTATTTGCCTCTGTGGATTACTCTGATTTTCCTGGAATCACATTCTTAGCATGCTCTGCACAGCCAGGCTAGAGCACTCCCAGAAGAGATGGATGCAGTAAACTGTGCTGAGCACGTACTCCTGGCACAGTGGCCTCTGTAGAAATTATTACTCCTCCCCCAAAGTGCTAGAAAACAGTTTCAGCATCCACTCAGTAAAAACTGGCAAGGAAGAGTCAAGAGAAAAGACCCATAGCACAAAGGCCTTCTGTTCACTTATCAACACTCCACACGGCAGATGGGGCTCAGGGGGTCTCTCTGCTTCTGGCTTCCCTTCCAAAATGCTGGTGTTTTGGAAACAATTATGAAGCAAAACACTGCGGGCCTTCTGGGCTGCACTTCATTGATCTTCACCTTCCTTTGCCACAAACACACACCATTCCTGTATCATCTGCTGCATCACAAATTCAGCAGTCAGGCAGCAAAGGGAGAGGTGCCAGCAGTCCACCAGAGATTATGAAGCCAGAGGCAAACATGCATGTCACAATTTGGCTGACCCATGTGCTAAAGAAGAGGATCAGAAGAACCATGTTTATACCTCTGGTTTTGAAGCCAATGCCAAAGCTAAAAGTTCATTTTTGACTAGCACTCACTTTGAGGACAGAAACTCACCTAGGACAAAACACGTTGGTTATGAGCTGCTTCTCTGCTTCCTGAGTTCTCATCAGAGACTTGCTGACCTCACACTGATGTGTCACCTGAACTAGATAGACTCAGTGCCTGTTTCTTCCCAGTGCCTCCAGGCAGCAATACAAACTCTGACCCACCCAGTGCAAGTTAATCGTGCTATTTTCTGCAATGTCAATATGAATTGCAGAAATGGCATCCTATTGTTTGTGCTTCGAAGCTATGTGAAACATTGGAAGCAATTTCATCTTTATACTGAAGCCTCCCTCTCCCTTTTTGCTTCCCTAATCTTAGATTGCTTTTCTGTTGGTTTAAAGTTGAAGTGCTTGCTCTGAGAAATGACTTTGTGAAACTGTATTGCTTGCGTGCTACATTTGTTCTTTGAGCGAGATCTCTTGGCATTAGTGGCTCTCATATGAGTTTATCGCTTGTCACTTCTCTGAACCCAGAGGAACCAGTCCAGCAAAGGGAGCCAGTGTGTTATTCTGGGTGATTTTCTAATTACTTCAATCAGCTCTGCACGTGCAAACCACAGAGTCTAGCCAGAAGGTCATCACAGGCAGAACATGGTCTGGCTGGAGCTGAGAAACTTGATTCTATGCAAGGGGTAAAAAACAGATTACAAGCTTGAGTTTCAGAGCCCAGTACAGATTCTGACCCAACTCATGATGATTAGAAGTCAGAAATTCAAGAGCCACATCTCCATCTGCAGGTATGGTAAGAAGTTGTTCTCTGAACTAAGCAGCAGGAATTAAGTCTGTTCACTGACTTTCTTTAATATGCAAGTGATTTTTGGGCCCACAAATGATTTCAGCACCTAATTGTCCATCTCCCTTGTACATCTTACTAAGTTGTCCAGAGCAGCCTGCAATAATCCAGGCCTGGCAACATTGCTGAATAATTTCAGGTTCAGAATTGCCTGAGCTGTAGGACAAGAATGTTTCTAACCAGCAGAAGCTAAGGACAGAGCCTCTTACTTGCCAGACAACCACAGATTGTTGACAAATCAGTCTGGTGGGGAGAAGAGACAGCTGCAACCATTTCTATCCCAAGGCATTTGACAAGGCAACACAGAGTTTGCACTGGAGTCAAAGTCCATTAGTTTAGCAATAAAAAGCTGGCAGCACCTCATTTTCTAATGCAACCTGATACCACTATTTAATGTCTGCAGTGTGAATTATTAACAGAGTTCTACCCAACCCCTTATCATTGGGAGGCTGGAAAAAAATCACCTGCTTTGAAGGGCAGGTTCTTTCATCTGGCCTAGATTCTGTAACTCCAGTCCATCTCAGCCTTATTTACACTTTTAAGCTAACATGTAAGACCTGTGGATTACTGCCCTCCCACATAAAAGATGAAGAAGGAAGTGAAGGTCACTGTTACTTGTCTATTTGAAGGGAACGAGGTGAAGGGGAGGTAAAGAAAGAGGGTGGTTCTGCAGTCTTTTGATACAGTTTGGTACTGAAAATGCACATAGCTAACAAGTAACTGAATATTTAAAGGATACTATGGTTGGTGGGGTAAAGACAAATCCTCTCCTGGGCAAACATTAATTCTGGTCATCCCTGCCTTTCCCAGGCCACTCTCTCATGCTCCTGTCTTCCGCTTGCCCTGAGCTTCCCTAGCAAACTTCCTGATAAAAACTCCAATTTCGAGTCTTTCATTCCAAGCCTGGCCTCCTCTCCCTGCCCTGGAAACCCACTGCTGACAGGGGAGTCTGTCATATTATTCATATTTCTACCAGGAGCCAAGCTGTGCCTCAGGTTTCTCCTGAGATATCCACAGCTAAATGGTACCTGAGACTCTGGATGCTCCTGCTGCCCATGCAGGCTGAGCAGCAAGCCATGGCATGACGTGAGAAACGTGACAGCCATGCTGCTCAAGGGCCTGGCCTCTCGCTTGATAATTGGCTTGAAGAAGGATGAGAAGTAAAAAACCTGTTTGCAAGAGTATCACGTAGGGACATCAAGACAGGGCTTTTAATAATAGGTGACATGTAACCTGCAAGGCCGTAAGTCACAGAGCCTAATGGTGAAGCCATTGTATGGTATATGCAACCCCATGCGCCCTTAATGCTGTGGACCTGCAGCTACTCAACCTTTATGCTGAGTAACATGGTGCTGTGTGACATTCTTGAGAAATACCTCAGGATCCCCAGGTGTATTTCTCTCTTCACTGAAAGACCTTCACTTGATCCTGTTCCCATCTCCTACTACTGCAGAGGATGCCACAATGGGATGGCATGATCCTCCTTAATCATCACTTAGCTGAGATGCCATACCTAGACCCAGACTAAATATTTTTGACTCACTCTAGGCAACTGGTCCTCCAGCCGCTCCACTGGCAAGTCTGCAAGCACAGTGCTGCAGAGGCTGTGCAGCTGGACAAAGTCAGCAGCAAATCCAGCAGACAGCAAGTCACGCTTCCCAATGTGGTGCGTGGATCTTAGTCCTCGGAGACACAATGCATTAGATTAGTGAACTGCCTGCCCATCTCCTGCATCTGCTCATTATCATGAAAGTTCCTTTACCCATCAGGCCTGTAGATACAAATGTTTTTCCCCCCCGCAAGACACTGCATTTACTTGTAGCACTTCAAGAATTTGTCTTGTTTTTTTTTTTTTTTTTTCTGGCCACCCTCCTAATTTTTAACAGGGCAACTCATTATTTCATGCCACACTGAAAATCTCGGAAAGTTCTTACAAGCAAGTGTCCTTGCCATAGAGATGTGCAGTCTCAAGCTACACTTTTACAACCCTTGCTTTTACACAGAAAATACAGCCCTCTTTCTGTGGGCTCAAATCTGCTATCCAACACTTCCCAGACCTCTGGTAATATTACACTCAATGTAAACCATTCCTCCATGGAGTCTAAGTGTCTCCTTTTCCTGCCAACACCATGCAGAGACACTGGCCTGCCCCTTCCCAGTATTATGTTCTCTTCTGCAAACTACAACAGGCTCCTGCTTTACAGTAGTGAAGTAGATATTTTTATTTCAATGTGTTACCAGGAAGTGAAATTTACCAAACCGACTGGGAACAGTAGGAAGATGCTGCTCTAGTTTCATCAACTTGAAGTGTTCAGCATGCTGCTAAAAAGCAGAGCATGGCAAAGTTAAACAAAAGCAGGATGGATCTCCCAGTGGCCAGGCTGCCATCAAGATCAAGCACATGATCAATGCTATCAAGTGTAGCCTCCTAGACTGCTATCCCAGTGAACTGCTCTTGAGGCCAGCCTCTTGCGTTTTGTGAGGTAGACCTCAAGGAAAGCCCAACTGTCCATATCAGAACCATATTTCAGTACTTCCACAGCTTCCATGACTGTCAAGTCACTCCATCCAAGGGACACAGGCCAGCAAGGACCCTAGCCACAAGTGTGAACCAAGTGCTGGTGTTAGAGAAAGAATGGGGATGGCCTTGGGAATGACTCCACATGTCCAACCTGCTGAGTCAAGGTGGTCTGCACAGGATGGACACCTTGCAGCACAGATAAATACCTCTCCCTTTATAGCGAGCAGATGGATAAAGGCCAATAATCTGGGAGGAACTAGCAGCCCTGCACAGGGACAGGAATGGCAACCTGGGAGAGTTTGGAGAAGGCTGATAGGTATATGCGGAGAAACCCCACCCTGTTCCTCCACAGTGGCTTTGTTCTATCCTCCTGACACCTCCAGCACACAGCCATCAGGAAGGCAGCTGTTGGTTGCTGAGAGTGTGTGCCTTTGGGCTGGAGGAGGAGGAAGGGACTCTGAGAAGTGGCTCCAAAGCCAGAAATGCAGATGGATTTGGTCTAGCACCACCAAATGTGAATGGTGAAAAACTGAGACTGAAGAAAATTACGGTGAGAGGGCTTTTCTGTTTGCATTGTGTGCTCTCACAGCTCTGAGGAAGGAAAGCAGGGTTCCTCAGGCTAACCACGGCCATCCTACTCCACCATAGGTGCTCCGCAGTAGAGGAGAGCGAACTAGTGAGAGGTCACTCTTCCACCCAAGAGACACCTCAAGGCAAGACAAGATGCAAATCTCGCCCTCTGCCCAGCAAGCAGTTCTGCTCAGTTGATTCCCCTGAGGAAAGGAGGAGAAAAATGTGTCACACCCTGACCATAAGCCAGACAGCAGTTCACAGTCACATCAGCTGTTATAAAACTTCAAAATAACTTTGTGGCTTAGCTGAGCCAAACCCCATTGCTCTGAAATTAATTTAAAACAGCATATGCAATTTCAGTCAGAAGACCCACAGAAAACACCTAAAAAGAGAGATGTCAAGTTCTCTTAGAGTTGCTTGTAAGGGTAAGTAACCTGGGTTGACATCAGACCCCTTGGACAGGAAGTTAAGGAGACTTTCCTTAGATGACTTTGAGTGGTCTTCTAAGTATGGGGTAGCAGAATCAGCTGTGAATTCGCTGGAGCCACCTAGACTTTGGAGGCAACAGTTTTCCCCATGAGATAACATGGAGTTGCTTAGGACCACGCTTTATAAGAGAAGTTAGGAAAACTAAAGTTTTTGAAAGGCCAAACATCAAGTTTTTTTAAAAAGCGCATGATTAAACATTTGGAGAAACTCAATCCAAAGTATCCCCTGCCTCCATTCACATCCTCTTTCAGCATTCATTCCAACATGGGGTGAGGAAAAAGAAAATTTTAGTTTTCATGACACAAGCAAACCCCTCCCTTCAAGGGCATTTGGATTTAGCATGAGAGATGCCTGAAGGCTTGCAGGAAGCAGAGCTGTGTAGGGAACAACTATGGCTTTCTCACCATCAAACCCAGGCACTCAACTTGTGTCTTGCCTTCACCCTTTAGGGAAGCTTTTAACCAAAAAGAAGATTAGCATAGAAAAAAAAATTAGTCTACAGGTACTGTATTGGAGCCTGGGTCTTCCTTGACTCATAGCATCAAGCTGGACTTCAAAGTTGGACCCAGACATTGAGAACTTAAGATCTCAGTGGAACTTGGGCCTTGCTGTCAGAAAGGCTCTCCACTGGGCTCTAAGACTGCTCCTCCTTACCAAGGGCAGGTTTATTACTGCTCGTTGGCTTCAAACCTTTCTTCTGGTGAGAGCAGTCATTTTCTCCAGCTGCAAGTTTCTGCTTTTCAGCTGTTAACTGTCCCACCTAAGACAGTTGTGAACCCATAGGATATCTCATCACCAAATTTCTTTGGTTTTTCCCAAAAGAAGATGGAGAGAAGCAGCCTTCCTTCTTACTGTCTCCATGGCAGTCTAATGAGAACAAATACCAGCTATTCCGTCATCTGAGACAACACACCTAGGGCCCATTGCACATGTGGGAGGCATCTGGCAACTGTCCCACCTTTCTTCTGCCTCCAGCAGTGCCAAATCTGCTATGCTCTTAAAGAATCACTGTCTGGCACTGAGATACCCAACATCAACCCACTTGTCAGGGACAAGTCAGGCAGCAATCACTGCTGAGACCTGGAAATGGGAGAAGCCTGGAAAGGCAGGGGAGGTTTCCCAAGAAATGGAGAAGAAATGGCATATGTCTTCAGTGAGCTTGTGAGGTCAAGACAGCAGCCTGCAATGATGGCTGGCTACACAGTCCTGGGCCTTGTTATGGAGGTGCCAACATGCCCACAGAAAGCAAAAGAACTACAGTGAGACTTATTACCTGATGAGCTGCTCTTTGAGCTAGCTGTGAGAATCCCAAAGGATTTCAGAATGAAAAACATAGTAGACAGATTAAGGGGTCAGGAAAGGAAAAATGGCACAAAGAACCAGTGCAGCCCCAAGCAGCCTTCAGCACAAATGCCTGAAAGCAGACAGAGAGGAGGGAAGCCCAGACATATTCAAAGACTATTGAGAAGCACACCCAGAAAGATCAGTCCTACAAGCTCTAAGGCCCAGCACCGCTTCTCTGAGTTTGCTCTTGCTGCGAGTGGTGTATGACAGGCTCCCAGCTCAGTGTGTGCTGACAGAACTGAATGCGACCGCAGAGGAATGCTGCAAAGCAAAAGGAGTGCACAAGAGATGAAGGCCACGGTGGACATTTTGGTGATGATTAGCAAGTTTTAAGCCTGTTGGCAAGGTTTCCAAATGTGGAATTTGCCTCATCAGTCATCTGATGGACCTGTGCCGGAGCCAGAATCTGACCACCTTCCATATAGGGAATGAAACCTTGTGCCACTTCCCTGCCCCCCCTGCCCATGCTTTTCTAAATCCTGTTTAAAAATAGGATGTTTCTGAGTTCAGCCTCTCCTGCTGGAAACCATAGGAACAGTTGCTACCCAGACCACTGTTGTCATGAGTTGTGTACACACACACACGTGTGCAATACTAAAACTGGAGAGCAGAAAGGCAGTGTCTGCAGGAAAGGTAAAATGGCTGTAAAATTACTCTGTCTCCATGCAAATATGCTGCTTTCACAGCCAGTGTCTGCCAGAGACAATGGTTTTTGATTACTTGGCCCCCAAAGTGATTAAGTAGACTAGTAGTACCAAGCTAGCTGAAAATAAAAAAAAGGATGTCAGACTTAAGTGAGCATAGCACATTTCCTTACAGAAAAAACATCTTTGCCATGCAAAAGAGCAAAAGCCAGCAGTCTGTGTTTAATTGGGCCCCTGTATGTTTGAATTATGTGTTCTTAAGGAGAAAGAGAAGTACGCAAATACGTGAACAGTGTCAGCATTTGCAAAATTAATGAGAAAAAAATCCCACAGTCACTGCTTCCATGGAAGCACTGCACCCCATGAATTTATACTTACACAAGTATGTATAAATACTTGTGTATTTATACAAGTATTTGCTTGTCTTCTGAAGACAAGCAAGCAGCATGGTCACTTGTACTCAGCTCTCCTTCCTTTCCCCCTCCAGCAGCCCAGGGCCATCAGGTCTGCACACTGTCCCAGACCATGATGCTGTGAGACACAAACAGGACAGGTGAATATCTGTAGTCTTTCTGTCAGTCAGATCTACCTTTGACAAACATTGCTTCTAGGAAGGAGCACCCATGCAACTTCACTAAACCAAAAATCGAGGCTGAACACACCAGTAGTGGGAAACCTCCTCTAAACACTTCTAAGTCATTCCATTCAACTTGATGCAGGACCACTGGTGATGAGAGATTCCCTATTGCTGCTGGCTCCTGAGAGCAGAAAAGCCAGGCTACAAGTACTGAGGATCTAGGATTCTCATGTTGCTCTGTGCCACTTGGCAACTAGACAGCTCATTGCAGCAATTTTAAGCCCATTCCAAGAAGCATGGCAGGATGGAAGGCACAATGCCAAAACTTGGGTTATGTGATGTACTGCCACAACCCCACAGTGACTGTAGGTGAGTGGTGCCAAGCAACACCAAATGCAGGCACACCAGTATGGAGGACAAATGGGCTTCTATGATCAGGCTTTTGTCCACCAGTAGGCACTAGGTTTGCACATGAGGACCCAAGAAGGAGCTAAGTATGCAGCTGACAGTCTAAGCTGTAAGACCATCAGCTTGCCTCCAGCAGACTAAGTGCTCTCCACTCTCCATTCTCAACTGAGCAGTTGAGCAAGGTCACCTTGCTGTCTTTTCCCACCCAAAGACCTTTTCTGAGTTGCTCTGAGGACAAAGCACAGATCACCTCTGTGTTAAACACTTGGCTATGATCAGATCATGTTAAGCAGAATCCAGAATAAGAGCAGCTGGAATGCCTTCCTCAAGCAGGAAATATTTTTCCAAACTGTTTAGAGATATCTAGAGTCCTACAGTCTTGTGTGGCAACACCAAGAGAAGAAAAGTCCAAAGATAAGACTTAGCACTGGGCATACACATACAAGGGACTGGCCCTGAATTTGTCAACAAGCCTGAAACTCAAAGCTTTCTTCTTGGATATAATTTTCTGTTTAACAATCCTTAAACAGAGTATGTTTTCAGCAGTGCAAGTAGAAACTACTGCAACTGGCTTAAGCGATAAACAACCATTGTGAAAATGTCTAAATGGTGAAAGTATCTAGTGAGACCTATTTTTCAGATGTTACTGCTCTTAAGATTTGTTAGGTTTCATCTCCCTCTGATAATTGTGCTTGTCTCTCTGCTAAAGACTGTCTGAATATTGTTTTAATTAGGGCTGGAGAAAAGGACATCTGAAAATGCAATGGCCCTTCTCAATATGAGACCTTATCACTGTGGGATATTTTCGGGTGTTTGATATCTTGAGCCTGCAGTGTGGACGTTTATCTTCAGCTGATTCTTACAAAGCAAACAAGAAAACCATAACATTTCTGCAAAACCAGTACAGCTCCGGGGACTGCAAATACCTGAAAACTGGAATAATAGGTAGTGCAAACACTACTTTGGTACCTTATTGTATTTATCCTTATCAAAATACTTTCTGTATACCAATAAAGCAAGAATTCTCTGTTTCATTAGTCCACAGACAAATCAAGAGCCTGTGGTATCAACAACTGGCAACTTTATATAAGAAAGCAAACCTAGAACTAATAAAATAAAGCACTAGCAACTTGTGAAAATTTGTGGCTTTTCCATGAGTCCCAGTAAAGAAGTTAAAATTGTCCTGAGCACTCAAGTAATCACAGAATCATCATGGTTGGAAAGGACCTCCTAGATCACCGAGTCCAACCATACCCACACCAACAAAAAACCTAAATACCTTATGCTTACAGCTACAGAGTCTCAGATTTTTCTTGAGAACTGGCTACTAGCACTGGCCATGACTTTTAAGCCATTGGTTCTTCTCACCTCTGAGCCCTTGTGATGTGACCTTGAAAATATACCTGGGGTCACCCTGAACACTATAAAAGGGACAGATATAGGCACTAAGTAAAACCATTAAGTTCTACATCTTGCCTTGACCCCTTCCTCAGTCCTGCCTCCCCCCGAGTGCATTCAGACCCTCCCTGAGACTGATGTGACATTTCTCCAGGTGTCACGAGCTCAGAAGTACCTTAACTAAAGGATGGGAACAGCACTATTTCTGGACACTTTCCTTGCCTCTCCCCCCTTACAGTCCTGGCTCAGGAGAAAGGCATGTCTCTGTCCATCATGCATACACCATTTATAACAGAAACCACCTTGTCCAAAGACACAGATAAACTAACCATTAGGGGTTGGAAGGAACCTCCAGGGGTCATCAAGTCCAATCCCCTGCTCAAGCAAGATCATAAAACCTGAAACAGGTTACACAGAAAAGCATCAAGATGGGTCTTAAAAGTCTCCAGGGAAAGAGACTCCACAACCTCCCTGGGCAGCCTAGTTCCAACGCACAGTAACCCCTACAGTAAGGAATTTCTTTCTCATATTGAGATGGAACTCCTTGTTCTCCAACTTATACCCCTTACTCCTTGTCCTATCACAGGGAGCAAGTGAAAAGTGATTGCCTCTTTCTTCTTGACACCCAGTCTTCATGTATTTATGTACAGTAATTAAGACCCCTCGTAACCTTCTCCTCTCCAAGCTAAAAAGTCACANGGGCAGAGTGTAGAGGGAGAAGACATCCCTTGATCTGCTGGACACATTCTTCTTGACCCATTTCAGGATTCCAATGGCATTCTTGGCCACAAGAGCACATTGCTGTTCCATGGAGAACTTATTGTCCACAAAAACTCCAAGATTCCTCTCTGTGCAAGTGCTCCCCAGTAGATTATCCCCTAACTTGTACTGATGCATTTCATTACTCCTTCCCAGGTGAAGGACCCTGCACTTACTCTTACTAAGACTCATTAAATTCCTCTTTGACCATCCCTCCAGTCTGTCCAAGTCTTCCTGAATGGCCACACAGACATAAGGAGGATAGACCAGACCACCCAGTTTAGTGTCATCAGCAAACTTGCTGACTAGATACCCTATCCCATCATCAAGGCCATTAATAAAGATCCTGAACAAAACCAGACCCAACACAGATCCCTGGAGGACACCACTGGTGTCCCCAGAATCCAGCTAGATTCTGCACCATTAANCCTGCACTTACTCTTACTAAGACTCATTAAATTCCTCTTTGACCATCCCTCCAGTCTGTCCAAGTCTTCCTGAATGGCCACACAGACATAAGGAGGATAGACCAGACCACCCAGTTTAGTGTCATCAGCAAACTTGCTGACTAGATACCCTATCCCATCATCAAGGCCATTAATAAAGATCCTGAACAAAACCAGACCCAACACAGATCCCTGGAGGACACCACTGGTGTCCCCAGAATCCAGCTAGATTCTGCACCATTAATCACCACTGTTTGGCTTCTGTTATATAGCCAGTTTCTAATCCAAGTCACAATCTGTTCTTCAATCCCACACTTCCTAAGCTTACTCATGAGGATGTTACAGGGGACTGTGTCAAAAGCCTAACTAAAATTGAGGTAGACCACATCTATTGGTCCCCCAGCATCCACCCATTTGGTCACAACATAGAAGGCTATCAGATCAGTCAAACGTGATTCCCCCTTAGTAAATCCATGCTGACTAATTCTGATTACCTTCTTGTCATCAATATTATTAGAGATTACCTCCAGAATAAAATGTTCCATAATTTTTCCAGGAACAGAGGTGAGACTAACTGGCCTGTAGTTGCCCAGATATTCATTTTTACTCTTTTTGAAGACTGGAGTGACATTAGCTTTCCTCCAGTGTTCAGATACCTCTCCTGTTGACCACAATCTCTCAAAAATAATGGAGAGTGGAAGAGCAACAACATCAGCCAGTTCTCTCCTGATGTATCTCATCAGGACCCATAAATTTATGAATATTCAACTTTTGTAGCTTATCACTAACCCACTCCTGTTTAACCATTGGAAAATCTTCCGTCTTACAGACTATCACTCCTACTTCCTGTGTCTGGAGTTCCCAAGAGCTGGTCATAGGAGTAAAAACTGAAGCAAAGAAGTTGTTTAGCTCTTCTGCCTTCTCTGCATCATGGGTTATCAGGGCTGTCACCTCCTTCAACAGCGGGCCCACGCTATCCTTATTTCTCCTTTTACTAACAACATATTAGTAAAAGCCCTTCTTATTCTAACTTCCATAACCAATTTCAACTATGTAAGTGCTTTAGCGTTCCTTGTAGCCTTCCTACAAGTTCTAACAAATTCCTTACAAGTCTCCTACACAAAAAATCCCTTATTCCACAAACCGCAGGCCTTCTTCCTAGCCAAGATTTCATTTAGGAGCATCTTGGTCATCTACATAGGTCTCCTAGTCTGTCTGCCCAATTTTTTCCACAGTGGAATACACCTCTTTTGGGCTTGGAGGAAGTGTTATTCAAAAATTAACCAACCTTCTTGAACTCCTTTACCTTCCAGCATTTTAACCCATGGTATTCCTGCAAGTCTGTCTTTGTTAATATGAGGTCCAGCAGTATACCCCTTCTGTTGGTTCCTCCACCTGTATCAAGAAGTTGTCATTGATCCACTGCAAAAACCCTTTGGACTGAATATGCCTAGCTGTGTGGGCTTTCCAACAAGTACCAGTGTCTTGGGTTATGGAATCAAGAAGTTTGTATTCTATTTTCATCTCAGAAGCTGTATGGTTTTGGTTTTGGTAACAAAAGGGGGTGGGGGAGTGAATACTGACCCAATTGTTAAAACCATTTCTCTTAAGTATCTCCTGATGACCCCATCTCCTCCTATTGTGAGAAGCTTCACCCGGTGGGGGGAAGCTGATCGTGCCCGTGCCCACTGGGCACATACTGGGACTCAGTAAAAAGGAGTGTACCAGGTGGAACCGTATTTTTCTTAAGTATCTCCTAATGGGTCATCAAGACCCCCATCTCCTCTCATTGTGAGGGGCTTCACCCGGTGGGGGGGGAAGCTGATCTGC